>BPLQ01015115.1:0-600000 GCA_021605075.1 Caerostris darwini | reverse complement strand
TAAGTTAGAAAAAATTCTCTCTCTCTCTCTCACACACACATACACACTTTCCATCTCTCTCACTAATTTATTCACATGTTTCATTTTCCATTTTGTTGCCTCGTTGACTCAGACTAGAACCCGGAATGAAAAAAGAATCTGAAAAATAAAAATTTTTCCAGCGATCTATCTACACGCTTCGCCACTGACGGTATTTATTCCTAAATTTATATCCTGCTAAATATCTTATATAAGAGAAATTTGTTTCTCCCATATAAAACTAAAAATTAATTAATTAAATTTAATTACTGAATTAATATTTGAAAAAACTGTATTAACATCCAGTGTCATCGACTACAAGTTTCAAAAAATGCATTTGAACTTGAGTGGATGAATAAAAATTATTTTATTAACGATTGAAAATTTGAACAAGATATATATAGGAAGAGTGTGAACTAATAGTAGGAATTTAAAAAATCGCTCATGAAATAGAGTTACTTAATTTACTAAACGACTAGTAAAAGAAAGAGCCAGATGTTTACAACAAAAATAAGATTCATCTAAGTAGAACTCATTTAAAAAAAATGATTCCTTGTTGGAACACTTATTGAAATAGTAAAAAATAATGATAATAAATAAATAAATAACTTCCAATGTAAAAAAATATCTTTTACAAGATTTTAGAGCTTATTAAAATATAAAACATAGAATTAAAACAAAACTTACCAAAACTCCATTAAAAAATTAAAAAATCGCTCATGAAATAGAGGCACCTAATTACTGCTAGACTAGTAAAAACAAGAACTAAATGTATACAACAAAAAATAAGATTTATCTACGTAGAACTCATTTTTAAAAAAATGATTTCTTGTTGGAACATTCACTGAAATAGTAAAAAGATATTGATAGTAAATAAATAACTCCCAATTTAAAAAATATATTTTACAAGATTTTAGAGCTTATTAAAACATAAATATAGAAATAAAACAAAACTTCATTAAAAAATCGCTCATGAAATAGAGGTACTTAATTTACTCCGTGATTAGTAAAAGCAAAACTAGATGTTTACAACAAAAATAAGATTTGTCCAAGTAGAACTCAAGTAGTAATATCATTAAACAAAATGATTTCTCGCTGGAACACTCGTTGAAATAGTTAAAAAGATAATGATAATAAAGGAATAATGCCTAATGTAAAAAAAAATATATATTTTACAAAGATTTTAGAGCTTGTTAAAACATAAAACATAGAAATAAAACAATATTTAACGAGTGTATGAATGGGATTAAGCTTATGTAAGGAAATATAAAAATAAAGAGGCATTGAATTTCTATTGATGTTTGAGATTCTATGGTATTTGTACATATTGAACGACTTTGTCTGGATATCTGACGTTATTCAAAATCAGGTAACGACTTAATCCGATTTCACAAAAAAAAAAATAAAATAAAATACTAAGTTCAAAGAAATGCATCTGTATATGTAAGTCGAGGACAAACGTCAATAAAACGCATTTAGGAAAACGAAACAAAACAAATGCTTAAAATAAATTTTTAAAAAACCCTTAAAGACATATGGTTTATTTAAAAATCGTTGACATAATAATAAGGAAAATTATAAATAAGTATGCAATAAGAAAGAAAAAAGGAGGGGAAAAAAAATTTGATCAAATATGAAACAATCTGTAAAATATACTTGGCAAAATTGATTCATTCCAATGCATTTTTAATACTAATAAACCAGAGAGTAACATTTAAATACAACCTTTTGCACTACAAATTCACTTTTTTGCAAATTAAATTCAACATTTTGTATTTCAAATCTCAACTCATTGAAAATTATACTATAGTTTAGATATGAGTATGAGAAAGTATGCATGTTTATTTTCTTCTGCAATGACGCAATAGCCCAATTGTGGGCCAAGGCCGTCTGCCTACTGGCAGATTCAGAAACATGAGATGTTTTATTTTTACAAAGTATTGATGTCCAACCCTACTTCCAACAGTTATATTAGACTGGGACCTACGGTTTAAAGGGGATTCCGAACCACTGAAATCATCCATAACATCGAACTCAAAAGCTGAATAATGACTTATATGCATGCATAAGTCTAAATATGTATCCGTGTATGAGTGGCCAGACTCAGGTACGTATAAAGATGATTGTTTAAATATATGTGTGGGTACATGCATTATTCTATAATTCTATATCTATGTCCATGAGCATAATTCTGTGACTGCACACATGTTTATATTTAACATGCATACAGCTGTAGCAAATATAAAATTTTATGGTCTTGGAATACTGTCTAGAGGGCGTAGAGCCTGATGGTCTGCCAGGAAATAAGGTATATAGGGTCCCTCTCACAGTAGGGGGATTGAATTATGTGAAGGTTTGGTTTGTTTCTCTACGGCAATCTAGTTCACAGGAGGGCTAAATAGACCTGGAACCTACAGTTTAAAGTGGATTCAGAACCACTACAAACATCCATGACACCGCCGGGACTCGAACCCAAAACCTATAGTATCGAGCGTCAGAGTGCTAGTCACTCGTCCATCAGGCCCCATTCAGTGAAGGAGAGGAGACAACGAAGCCAGGATAGCAATAGATACCTGATGCTGATGTTAAATTTTATATTAACTTTGATGGCTTATTACGATATTAAACTTTATGTGAACTTTTGTAAATATGTAATTGTAGATATTGCAGATAGTGTGCATTAAAGGTAATACAAAACGATCATGTTCTTTTTTAAAGACATCTAGTTCTTTTTTCCTGTAGACACCCACTTACACCACACACCTGTATAAGTGATTGATTCGGTTGGCATGAGGTTGTTGACTCGGCTGCCAACGCGTTTTGGAGTAGCCATCCTAAAATCAACTTGATGATCCGAAAGTCATGAGCCGCCCTGGCAAATAGTTCTGCTTCAACAGCCGCCCCGGTAATTTAGAGTTTCGCATCCAGACCAGTCCTCATGCAGAGTTCCTGATTGGTTTCGATGTCACCATGCCGTCTGTTTTGCATATCAATTGAAGAGGGTGTAGTCCTTGTATCCTGTACGAATAGATTACTTCCGTTTTTCTCACCAAGACGATTTAGAGATAGTATAGAAGTTAAAATTACAGATTAGCCATTTTCAAACTTTTAAGTGACAATTTTTTCTTCCATATACTCCTTTTATTAAATTTAATTTTTTACATAATTGATATTTAAAAAGGAAATTTGTTGCATATAAGTAATCAATTTTTTATTGTGTTTAAATTCAAAGTATGAATCAGATATATTTTGTATCAAAGTATGAATATGATAATTTGTTATAATTTATATATATAATTTTTAAAACTTGCGAAATGTCAGAATGCATTGTGCATTGTACAATTTTATGCCAGAGCTCTAGACATTTGGGACTGAATGGCCAAGTGTCTAACGCTCTGGCACTCGATACCCGGCGGTACCATGGATCTTTGTAGTGGTTCGGAATCCACTTTAAGCAGTAGGTACCGGTCTCATATGACTGTAAGAGCGTCACGGAGCCTAGTCAGACTTCTACCTATGGGTGCTCCATCACAACAGAAGCTGTTCCTTTAATTTCATCCATGAGTAAATTACTCATGGGATGTCCGTCTAGCACTGCAGACACTGATGATTACACACACACACATAATTTCATTATTGATTTATTTTAGTTTGAAGGAAAGTGTTTTTTATGCGACTCCTTTGGGGTTTTTTTTATTTTATTTTTTATTTTTTATTTATTTATTTATTTATTTTTATTTTGTATGCGTAATATAGGCTTTTTATGTTACAGGAAAAGCATTTTGATATTTTTTAAATTCATTCTTACAAAGTTTCCACAAAACACAATTTTGGAATTTTTGTGAAATTTAAATGATTCTTGATGATCATTTTATTTTATTTCTCAAACCAATGTAAAATTTTGAGTGAAGCTCAGTTATTTTTATTTCGTGGTCTGTAATTTAAATTTAAGTGATTTAAAATTGCTTATTTGTCAAAAGATCTTAAATAAGTTATCATTAACTCTACCACCGAATTTTAAAATTATAAATTTTAAGAATGCCATACTTAAAAGTGATGAATACAATGAGAAATTTTGTAAGGAGTTATTGGACACAATTATTAATGCGAGAAAAGACGCAGTTAATTAAAAAAGGCGAAAAGATACTTCAGTACTGGAAAAGCTACGAACAGCAGCCGATAACTCAAGAACTCATATTGGAAAGGTTGACACCTTAGAATAGCATTCAGAAATTTAATGCTGAAGAAGACATCAATCTGTATCTAGTTGTTTTTCAGAGACATGTTCGTCGCATATCATTACCTCAAAAAGAATGGTGTCCCATAACTTTTGGAACTAATTCTCTTTTAAATAAATCAGTTAATTGCTCGTGAACCAGAAAAAAATTGCCGATTACAGCCACATAGAAGTATTATTACAAAAGCTATTTTAAATTGACCCCCGAAAAATTCGTTAACTGTTTGCTACGCATACAAAAACTCAAGGCAATACATGACTAGATTTTTATCATGAGTTGTACGATATGTTGGACTTCACATACTTTGAATGTTGGACGATAATATTGAAAAAAAGTAATATAAAAATTTTTTTTTAAAGTCAATTCCTACTTTTTTTTCACTATATTGCAGAAAGTCCTTTATAAATAATTTTCCTTCATTTTTTTTAAGTTTATTTGGCGCCATCTATTGGTAGATATATGCAACTTAAATCTAAAAAAAAACAAATTAAAATTAATTAAATTTAATTACTGAATTAATATTTGAAAAGACTGTATTAACATCAAGTGTCATCCACTACAAGTTAAAAAAATGTATTTGAACTTGAGTGGAGGAATAAAAAGTATTTTATGAACGATTGAAAATTTGAACAAGATATATATAGGGAGAGTGTGTGCTAAAAGAAGGAATTGAATAACAACATCGGATCAACTTCTTCAATGGCTCGACAGCCCCGACAGACCTTCTGCCTGCTGACGGATGTTGGATCAACTAAGAGATGTAATAATCACGGATCAAATTAAAAACGGGTTCCAACTAATTTTAGAGATTATTACTCATATGAATGGAGCAATGTTATTTCCTCTGTAGAATTAATAGAAAAAATTGATTATTATCAGAGTATAAAAAGACATTTGAAAGTATTTCCAAAAGGTGAACGAGAACAGTCTAAATTTTCGAGAGAAATTCAGAGGGACCAACAGCGTAACAGAATAAATGAAAGAGGTTCATCTGGGAATAGATTCCCTGATAAGTGGAAGAAACAGGTTTTAATAAGATGCTACTAGTGTGGAGATAACACATACTTACGATCCCATTGTGCTAACAATGGTTAGGACAATGGTTATTGTTAGTTATATCACATTACTAATAATTGTTACCAAAACAAAACAACAGTTCAACACTCTTGAACAGAGTTACAGAGAACCAAGAAATATCAGATGCCCATGTTACTCAAACCCAGTCTGCAATTCTGAAAAAAGGACTTCAAACAAAGGAAATAAAGTTAAATAGCAAAACTGTAGTCGCACTTGTCGACACATGTAGCTTCGTAAGCCTTAATTTCAAATTTAACACTCTAAATGTTTCTGACAATTAGTTTTACTGGGAATCGGAAAATCACAAATATCAATTTAGAGATCTTTTGAACAAGAAGTTATAATAGATGGAAATTAATTCATTTTGAAACGGAATGTGATGCCAACTACACAGCTAAATTTTCAGGCAATTATAGGTTTGGTTTGATTTGGTTTGTCGCTCTACGGTCATCTTGTGCACACTTTAGGTTAAACAGACCGGGACCTACAGTTTAACGTGGATTACGAGCCACTCACAGACATCCATGCCACAGCCAGAATTCGAACCTAAAGAATTCGGTACCAACGGCCAGATCGCTAGCTAGTAGTCCATCAGGCCGCGGCAATTATAGGAGCTGATATTAAAGATGAGGCTTCACTAAAATTCACCAATAGCCATGCTGAATTTTGCAAATATAAAATGAAGACAAAGTTAATCCACATATCCGAAATAAATCTGGACGTTGAAATTGAACTGGGTCACCTTAGGGCCGCATTATTAAAAAATAAAAACTTACAGACATAATTTCTTCGTATAAGGCAGATAAAACTGAAACTCCTGATGTATTTATGAGAATTAATAATGATGTTTCTTTGACGCGGGGCCTGAGTGGTCACTGGTCGAGTGGCTAGCGCTCCGGTGCTCGGTACCACAGGTTTCGGGTTCGAGTCCCGGTGGTGCCATAGATGTTTGTAGTGGTTCGGAATCCACTTTAAAGCGTAGGTCCCGGTCTAATAGGATCGTAGAGCGTTGCGGGAGCATTGTTACTCTGCGTCTGTGGCTTATCTTCAAGTTACACGCGCCCCCTGGTTAATGCAAAGTGAGTAACGTCATTGCAGCGCTTGCCGTTAGGCATCCAAGACAGCTATCTACGTGTTTGCCAGTTGCATAAGAAAAAAAAAATCTTTGATAAGACGACCATGTAACGAGAAGTTTGAAGTTGAGACGTTATATTCTGATTACAAAGGTGTTCATTATAAATTCATACCCCAGAGTCGAACTGTAAATAAGGAAATACCACATTTGAATATACATCAAATGTATATTCAAATGTGGAAATTCTTCGCCGTTTACGAGATGCTGTCTGAAGGAAACACCCTAAAAATGGGCAAAACACAGGTGGGTTTTGTTCCATGACTATGCTCCTGCGTATCGGTCAAAGATAGATAAAAAAAAGTAGCGTTCAGAATAATGTTACTGCACTTGAACACCCACCATACGCCATGACCTCGCACCAGCCACGATCAGTCGTCCTTAACATGTTTTCGAAACTAAAAATTAAGAAGGGAAAACACTTCTCGAATTCTTAGGTGGTCAATTGAAATATGACGAGTGATTGCACTTTCATATAAATAGGATTCGAGGAATATTTTCAACAACCCTACGGATATTGGAGCAAATGTGTGATTGCAAGGAGATAGTACTTTGAAGATAGCGTAGCTTACTAAAATGAAATTTAAAATTAAATAAATAAAATAATAGATGAATTTGAAAACTCATTCCGGAACTTTTTGATTACAGTAGTATATACACATCTGCACATACATACTTACATGCGTATGTATGCATACATACACATACGTTCATACACACATACATACATACACGTGTATTTATAAGCACAGATATATATACATATGCGATTTAATACAAGCATACATGCATTCCTCATACATACACACAAATACATATCTGCATACATGCAAACATTTAAAAAGTATAATTTAATATGCACACATACATAGGCGCATACATAATACATACGTACATATATCTACGATCATAAATATATACATATAGTATATACATACATACATGTATACCTATGCAGATACATACTATTTGTATACATACATCCATACATACATACATATGCCTGTACATTCTGAAATACGCGAATTTGTAAGCACATATATAATTTTTATACTTAAGTAAGAAGTCATCTAATTGGGGAAAAAAACTTAATTGGGGTTAAATCAACCCCTTCTGATCAAAAAGTTGAATAATGAGCCTTCATAATTTAAGAATATTTAGCATTTAGTTATGTAGTCACATAAAAAAACCTGATCCTTCAATAAACAGTTTGAAGGCCTGATTCATGGCCCAGCGGTTGCATAAAGTCTACCAGAGTTTTTAAAATATCATTGCTTCGAAAAGTAAACAGATTCGGTAGAGAACATGTCAGTGCAACTCATGCTGTCATGGGCAGCCTAATTGAAGTCTTCTAAGGTCTCTTCCAGGGGCTTGATGGCCGAGTATTGGTGCCACAGATGCCTACGGTGTTGGTGCCACAGATTTCTGGTTCGAGTCCCGGCGGTACCATGGATGTTTGTAGGAGTTCGGAATCCACTTTAAACCATGGGTCCCCGTCCTATATGCTTGTAAATGGCTGAGCACAGGGCTGACACCCAACCCGTAAAAGGAAAACATCTTTCTCGAAATCTGCCAGTAGGCAGACGGCTTTAGTCCACCATGGGGCTGTTGCGCCTATGAAGAAGATCTCTTCCAAATGATAAGCAGCCTGATGGCTAATTGGCTAACGATCTGGTCTTTGGTACCACAGGCTCCAGGTTCGAATCTTGGCGATGGCATAGATGTTCGCTAGTGGTTTGGAATCCACTTTAAACTGTAGGTACCGGTCTGTTTATCCCTCATGTGCACATGATGATCGTAGAGCGACAAACCAAACTATATTTTCAAATGATACGCAAATGAGAAGCGATTTTCTTTAAAAATCCTTCCAGAAACGTTACTTTCTCCATACATGATTTACCACATAGAGGTGATGTTTTTATAAAGATAAAGACACATTTATGAATTTTTTAACTCCTGCCGAGTGTAATCATTGCAATAAAAGAGAAATGAATTACTTTGATAAGAAATTTGGCAGCAGTGATACTCTAGAACTCATGCCAACTATACTTCCGCTATCATTGCTATCAACCATTTGACAGATTTCCTCCTTTAACAAAGCAATAACACGAGGCTTTGTTTTTTCTTCCTTCCTTTTTTGACTTCCTGTATCTATTTTCAAAAACGCATATAAAAAAGGGTTTAATCTAATGTGATAACATATCTGCTGTTAAAACATTCATCTAGTAAATATGTTAATTTAAAATTTCCGAGTGCTTAAACTTGACTTGACTTAACTTGCTACTTTATCTCAATTTATTCAAATGTTGTTTCAATACTAGAGATAAAAGAAGTTGACAACAGTGAAAATTAATTCACCGAGTCTTTTCTTGTAATATTTTAAAAATATAAAACAAAATATTTGTGTATATGCATTTTTTATTACTGTAAAATTATTCCCTTAGAAAAATTGATTATATTCAACTTTGAATACCTCACAGCTCTTTCTAACTAAAAGTCAATAAGATAACTATTATCATTTTGTTTTTAATTAAATAAAAATTGCAAACTTTTACAAATTGTTGAAATTTATATAAAACGGAATTAATGACAAAAATATTATTCGTGTATTGAATTCAATTCTTTATTTATATTAAGATGTACAGTCAAACCTGTTATAATGCGGTCCTTTTTTTGTGCAATTTTTTTTTGTGCTGTATATAAAAAAAAAAATTCCATCAGATGCATATTATGAATAAAAAATTAATTAAAAAAATGTAATTCAAAAAATAAACAACGGATGGTTGCCAAAACAACGTGCAAATTAAAAAAATACACCTAATGGCCCCCCTGATGTTATATTAGCTCATTACCACGAACGTTATTACACAAGAGGTAGTGTTTTTTTTTTCCCCATTGAAATTGAAGCCTCTTAGTATAACGAAAAGAAAAATTTATATAGGTTTGGTTTGTCGTTTTATGGTCCTTTTATGCACATTTTAGGATTATTAGACCGTGACCTACAGTTTAATGAAATGTAGTATTATACAAGATTAATATATTTTACTATATGGTTGCCCCCTCCCCCTAGTTGTATAGAAATATGAAATTAGTCTACGGAATAGTGATTTTATAAAATGTTGAACTCTCTTCCTTAGAATTTTCCTGGATTCTAATTTTACTATCTTCATTCCCATTTTTCCAACAACAATTATCTTAAAGACGATCAGTACTGAGTTATATTTGATAATAAGTTAAATACCTCTCTGTTAAAATAAAGCAATTTCTTTTAAAATAGTAATTTTAAGTAAGTAAGAGTTATTTCGATCTATGCTTTTCTACTAAAAAGCTAATTAAAGCTACCCTTAATTGACCGAGTTAAATTCATTGATTAAATTTTTTTTGAATATACAAGACTTACTTTTGTTCGATCGATTTATTTTTCTGGAGCTTCATATCAGAAAAATACATTTCGAATCTCACACAGTTTCATACTAGAAATAACAAAGCTCACATCCAAAAAAAAAAAAAAGCTTTCTGCGTCTACTATCGTCTTTTTTTTTTAGCGAAGGAGAAATACGCTTACGAGTAACCCAAAAGCAAAAAAATAGAAGAATTTCTGTAACAGAGAGCAGATGAAAAAGTTTTTCGAGGGGAAACAATTCTGCTGTCAGCAGAGGTTCCTGTCGCCCAACAGTAAAAAGTGATTGCCAAGGAAACCAGTAGAGGAGACTTCCTTGCTTACTAAGCTAGATCGTCTTTCTTAGAAGTGAAGTGATTCTTCAATTTCGATTTCCATAAAGTCTTGGAAACGAATGTCACATTGCATAACTCAATCCAAAACTAGTGGCGAGAGACTTTTTTTTGAAGATAGATTCGTAAATAAATTTTTTCATTATTTTTGTCTAGTTATTTTTGAAAGAAATTTTTGTCATTAATATAGTGTGAGCTTTCATTTATCATATTTTATTTCAAAATTGACATTTTTTTATCCATGAGAAATTATTCACCACATTAAAATGATTCAACTGTCAAACAACGTCATTAGGAGGGAATCAAACCCTCGTCCATTCGTATGGTAGCTTATATGTATCACCACTTGACCTCCATTGGTGTCAGTAATTGCTTTGCCACAGATTTTTGCAGAAAGAGACTATAGGTTCGGTCCCCATTTTTGTTTAACTAATGCCATTTAAAATGGAAATCTGCTATACTTTATCAATATACACATGATTCAGGTTAGAATTCTGGCGGTGGCATGGATGTTTGTTAGTGGTTCGAAATCCACGTTAAACTGTAGGTCCCGGTATAATTAGCCCAAAGTGTGCACAAAATGACCGCAGAGCGACAAACCAAACCAATCGTCAATATACTGCATCGATTTTCCCCTCTTGTATTACGTGAATGAGGCACATTTTCATTTAAGAAGATCTCCTTGGAAGACATTTTCCCCCATAATCTGTAAAATGCAACATTGTTTCGAAGTAGTGTTCCTTATTAAGATATTTTCAATAAAATGGGGGATTTTCATGGATCGAATGTACTGTACAAGTTTAATAGAGAATTTACCATCTTCTTCAATGGAGTGTCAGCCCCATAATGGGCCAATGGCCGCCTGCCTACTGGCAGATTTCGAAACATGAGATATTGTTTTTTTCTCTTTATGGGGTAGGGTTGTCAGCCCTTCACTCATATTACACCGGGACCCATGGTTTAAAGTGGACTCCGAACAACGATCCATGGCATCGTCGGGACTCGAACCCGAAACCTGTATTACCCAGAGCCAGAGTGCTAGTCACTCGGCTATCAGAATCCAATTTACCATACTTATCATCATCATCATGCCTACAAATATTAGCTTTTATAATAAAAGGACATTTTTCGATACTCTTTGTCAAATATATACTTATAAAAGACAGTGTTACATTGTATATGTCTCATGAATATTAACACAGCCTCATTTTCATTTAAGAATACCTCCTGGGAAGGCATTTTCACCCATAATTTGTAAAAAGCAACATTGTTTCGAAGTAGTGTTCCTTATTAAAATATTTTTAATAAACTGGTGGAATCTCATGTATCGAGTTTATTCTAAAAATGTAATAAAAATTTATCATCTTACGACTTATTATTATTATGCTTACAAATATATTACCTTTTATTACAAAAAGACACTCTCCTATATCCTTTGTTAAATACATGCTTAAAAAAACAGTGTTTATGTGCAGAGTAAGACGTATATCCCGCCTCATGAATATTAATGTAACCTGATTTTCATTTAAGAACACCTCCTGGGAAGGCAACTTCCCCCATAATCTGTAAAAAGCAACATTGTTTCGAAATAGTGTTACAATAATTTGGTTATCTTACATACAATATCCATACAATAATTCTTTAAGATATTGCCAATAAATTGGTGAATTTTCATGGATCGAATTTATTGTACAAGTTTAATAAAGAATTTACCATCTTACGACTTATTGTTATTATTATTATTATGTTTACAAATATTACCTTTTATAATAAAAGGTCACTTTCCGATAGTTTTTGTCAAATATATGCTTATAAGAGGCAGTGTTTATATGCATAGCAAGATGTATATCCCTTCTCATGAATATTAACATAGCCTCATTTTCATTTAAGAACACCTCCTGTGAAGGCATTTTCCTCCATAATCTCTGAAAAGCAACATTCTTTCGAAGTAGTGTTCCTTACTAAGATATTTTCAATAAATTGGTGAATTTTCATGGATCGTGTTTATTGTTAATAATAATAATAAGTCGTAAGATGCTAAATTGTTTATTAAACGAGAACTTACCATCTTACGACTTATTATTATTATTAATGTTGCCGTCTATAATGTAAGGACACTTTCGGATATGACAAAGAAATCTATGTTTATAAAAGACAGTGTTTACATGCACAGTAAGACGTATATCCCGCCTCATGAATATTAACATAGCCTCATTCCACCCAGTATGATAGCGCCGTCATAGCTCGGCGATCACTTGAAACCAGTTTTCTAAGCAACAGTAACAACCTAGCCGTCCTTCACAGCCTTCAATGTCAATGTGCATACCTGTGCTTCACAGAAACGGGCCCTCTTTGCTTTGCGTTTATCAGTCCCACTTCCGATAGAACACAAACAAGAGATAGGCTTGATTGCGCAATATTTGTGTCCTACGGAGGCTCTGTGGTGAAATGGGAGGCGTCTGTAGCATTGGTCGGAGGTCGAAAGACGCAGTGCTACTAAGTTAGTCCTTTAATTTGAACCATTTAACCTTCTACAATTTTCATCAAAGACGTTTACTGATTTCTTGGACAAACAGTGAATCAGCTGGAGATATTGGAAATCCATAATAATCTTTCCGCGTATTTTTATTTTTGATCGGATGAAAACGTAACGACAACAACTTATGATAATGGTAAAGATAATGATAAAAGTAAAAGTTAAAAGCCTATTTTGAAGAGTTTCCGAGATAACGGGTTTAAGATAATTGAAATAAAAGGAACAACGTACGACAGCGTTTACTAACATCGTACGTTGTGGAACAACATTGATTAGCAACAATATTGAATAACATTAGCTAACAAATAACATTGTTAGCTAATGCTATTCAACTACATGGAATCTCCGATTTTGAGAGATATGGTTCAGAGAATAACAAAAGAGAATATTAATGATTGTGAAATTAAGATAATAATGGCAATTAATTGTCTAAAAGAGAAAAAAAATCATAAACCAAAGATAATAATATAGATATATTAAGATAAATGAATAATAATGATATAATAAAATATAAATTAATAATAATGATTTAAATAAATGAATAAGATAAATGAAACTGTTATATATTATGTTTTTAAATGGCGACTTTTAACAGAAAATGATGCCACGGTAATAAGAAATTGTTTTATAGATGATAATCATACTCGAACAAAAATTTTTTAATCAAACTCAAATAATCATACTCAATGAATGAATAATACTGATATAAATAAAAGAATAATATAAATGAAATAGTTATATATTATGTTTTTAAATGGTGACTTTTCAACTGAAAATAGTGCAATGGCAATAAGAAATTGTTTTACAGATGATAATCATACTCGAAAATTTTTTTTAATCAAACTCAAATAATCATATTCAATGAATGAATAATACTGATATAAATAAAAGAATAATATAAATGAAATAGTTATATATTATGTTTTTAAATGGTGACTTTTCAACTGAAAATGGCGCAATGGCAATAAGAAATTGTTTTACAGATGATAATCATACTCGAAAATTTTTTTAATCAAAGTCAAATAATCATACTCAATGAATGAATAATACTGCTATAAATAAAAGAATAATATAAATGAAATAGTTATATATTATGTTTTTAAATGGTGACTTTTCAACTGAAAATAGTGCAATGGCAATAAGAAATTGTTTTACAGATGATAATCATACTCGAAAATTTTTTTAATCAAACTCAAATAATCATACTCAATGAATGAATAATATTGCTATAAATAAAAGAATAATATAAATGAAATAGTTATATATTATGTTTTTAAATGGTGACTTTTCAACTGAAAATAGTGCAATGGTAATAAGAAATTGTTTTACAGATGATAATCATACTCGAAAATTTTTTTAATCAAACTCAAATAATCATATTCAATGAATGAATAATACTGATATAAATAAAAGAATAATATAAATGAAATAGTTATATATTATGTTTTTAAATGGTGACTTTTCAACTGAAAATAGTGCAATGGCAATAAGAAATTGTTTTACAGATGATAATCATACTCGAAAATTTTTTAATCAAAAGTCAAATAATCATACTCAATGAATGAATAATAATGATATAAATAAAAGAATAATATAAATGAAATAGTTATATATTATGTTTTTAAATGGTGACTTTTCAACTGAAAATAGTGCAATGGCAATAAAATTGTTTTACAGATGATAATCATACTCGAAAATTTTTTTAATCAAACTCAAATAATCATACTCAATGAATGAATAATACTGCTATAAATAAAAGAATAATATAAATGAAATAGTTATATATTATGTTTTTAAATGGTGACTTTTCAACTGAAAATAGTGCAATGGTAATAAGAAATTGTTTTACAGATGATAATCATACTCGAAAATTTTTTTTTAATCAAACTCAAATAATCATATTCAATGAATGAATAATACTGATATAAATAAAAAGAATAATATAAATGAAATAGTTATATATTATGTTTTTAAATGGTGACTTTTCAACTGAAAATAGTGCAATGGTAATAAGAAATTGTTTTACAGATGATAATCATACTCGAAAATTTTTTTTTAATCAAACTCAAATAATCATATTCAATGAATGAATAATACTGATATAAATAAAAGAATAATATAAATGAAATAGTTATATATTATGTTTTTAAATGGTGACTTTCAACTGAAAATAGTGCAATGGCAATAAGAAATTGTTTTACAGATGATAATCATACTCGAAAATTTTTTAATCAAACTCAAATAATCATACTCAATGAATGAATAATATTGCTATAAATAAAAAGAATAATATAAATGAAATAGTTATATATTATGTTTTTAAATGGTGACTTTTCAACTGAAAATAGTGCAATGGTAATAAGAAATTGTTTTACAGATGATAATCATACTCGAAAATTTTTTTTTAATCAAACTCAAATAATCATATTCAATGAATGAATAATACTGATATAAATAAAAGAATAATATAAATGAAATAGTTATATATTATGTTTTTAAATGGTGACTTTTCAACTGAAAATAGTGCAATGGCAATAAGAAATTGTTTTACAGATGATAATCATACTCGAAAATTTTTTTTAATCAAAGTCAAATAATCATACTCAATGAATGAATAATAATGATATAAATAAATGAATAAAATAATAAGATAAATGAAACAGCTATATATTATGTTTTTAAATGGTGACTTTGTAACGGAAAATGATGAAACGGCAATAAAAAATTGGTTTATAAACGATAATCATACTCAGTATTAGATGATGGTCATTGAAGTTCTTTAAAACTCTAACTATAATTAATTAATAAAAATGCAGCAATTATATGTTCAAGATTTAAACGAAACAGATATATATGATGTTTTTAAATGGCGACTTTTAAAGGAAAATGCTGCGATGGCAATAAAAAACTGGTTTATAGATGATAATCGTACTCAGTATTAGATGATGGTCATTGAAGTTTTTTAGTTCTGATGGTTTAGGAGGTGAAAGAAACACAAGATATTGCACGAATTTTCCTTCCATAGAAGTTAGAATAAAATCAGACTTAATATTATCGAGGTTAAACGTCTTTTTACTAAATTATATACTAAATTCACAGAAAAATACCGAATAATGCGTGAAAACATACATAAACTTATAAAGTAAGTACTTAAACAATTAAATATAAAAGCTCGTAAAGAAATTTAAAAAAAATTAAATTAAAAAAATAATCGGCTGGACGATGTACAGATTACCCAAACAATTTAGAATTTAATCTAAGAACAAAACGTATAAAATCAATCTTAAAAAATAAAATACTATAGGATTCCAAATGATTTTCTTTTCTTGAAAAATCTCATTTTCACCTTGAAATAACCTTTGCTTTATCCAGATGATCTTTGATGAAAATTTTTACATTATTGCTATTGTCGTCATCGTATCCCTCATGGAAGGAGGGAACGGGGAGGGGGGAAGCTTCTGTTTTGATGGAACAACCGTAGCTAGAAGTCTGACTTCTGCTCCGTGTTGCTGAAGAAGGAGGGCACCACCTTCCGAGAAGACTTTTAGGGGGAACTACCCCGCATTTGCGTATCATATGGGAGAAAACCCGGAAAATTCCCACCAGGTAGCCGACTAACAAGGCAAGATGCTGAAGATCACAAACTCCATCGAGTCTCCTTATTTTTGGAAACAGTAATTACAATAATGCCACCAGTGGATTGAACCTCCCCCCCTAATGCTCACCAGCGGCGCGCGTTGCCATAGAGCTACGAGTCAGACATTTTACATTTAATTATCATCTCATGAAAAAAAATTAAATAAATATAAGGTTTTAAATGTTCGTGAAAGAAAATTAAAAGAATATGAAAAAAAAAAAAAAAAATTTTAAGAAATTTAAATAAACCAATAAGAATAGTTCGTGAAAGAAATATAAATGAATCAATAAGAATAGCCTGTGAAAGAAATTTTTAAAAAATTAACCATAATAAACTATGAAAGTGGTCTAGGATAAAAAATTTATCAAGGAAACGAAAAACTCCGCTCGGCTCGAAAGCAATATCCATACCATAAATGCTTCTAGAAAACAATACCCGTAATATTATGCGTAAAAAAATTCCCAGCGAAATAAAGGTAAAAATCGTAAAATTTGGTGTGAGGCACATACACAAAATGTAATTTTTTTTCCTCCTGAGCATTGATGAGTCACTTGTTTCCAACTTTGGCTGGCGAGGATGGGTAACTAACTCGCATTTGCGTGTCGTACGGGAGAAAGACGGGCAAACTCCCATCAGGCACCTCTATCGATGCAAAGCATTATGCACACGTTTTGACAATTGACATCAAATGTCCCCGTTTTTGAAAGCAAAGACTGCAATGGTTGCTGGCAGTGTATTCGAACCAAAGCCACTAGTAGTTAAAACCTCGAGACTATCACCCGAGAGGAAATACAGCACAACTTGCGCAACCGGTGAGAAACATTTAGTTTACAGTCTCTCAACCCGGAAGGAAATATATTTAACGCAATCCTGCTTAACAGTTAGTCTACAGACTCTCACCCAGAGAGAAAGTATATTTTAGTATCGCGTTGTATCGGGTTTTCGGCTTAGAAGTGAAAGCCTTCCATGAATATATAATTATATGTCTTTAAATGTCTTAAATACTGTATGTGTGTAGTGTTTGTGCGTGTGTAAATAAAGTTGTGTGTTCTCAAACTGTGTGTTAAGTCTCAACCCAACCGCACCCAGTTACAATTCAGCTGCACAACCTGTACACTACAAAATTAAATTTCTTTAATAAAGAATAATTTAAAAAAAACCTATCGTGATCATTACCAGTAATGTTTTCCTGAATAAATTACTTAAAATATATATTTAAAAATTGCATTACCTGGCAACAATATTAAAAATGGGCTTGTGACTGAATTGTTGAAAATTCGGTATGATGTAAAATATACAAAACATAATTCGAACGTAATTTTTTTTTTCAAATTCGCCACTATATCTATTCAGTGTGAAAAAAAAATGTTACTACTTAGCTACAAATCTACAAAATATGTTACAAAATACATTGCGTCATATGTTCCTACGCAAAATCTACAAAATATGTATATACCTCTATCGCGATCATTACCAGTACGGTTTTTCTGAATAAACTACTTAAAATATATTTAAAATTTATCACTTTGTTTTCTGTACGTTAATTGCATTAGCATGCCAACAATATTAAAAACGGGCTTGTGACTGAATTGTTGAGAATTAAGTATGATGTAAAGTTTGATAATTTTTGAAAATTTAGTATTTACAAAACATAATACAAACATAATTTTTTTTTTTTAAATTCGTCACTGTGCTTATTCAGTGTGAAAAAAAAATGCAAATCTACAAAATATGTTACAAAATGCACTGCAACATTGCTGTTCTAATGCAAAATCTACAAAATTAGAAACAAAAGTGTTAAAAACATTAGATTTCTTTACAAATCACGTGCATATACAGTGAAAATTCTAAGAAAGACCACCTCTTTGAGCAACCATTTTTACAGATTAACCAGTACAGAGTTTTATCTCAGATACTTAAAGCTACAAATTTACAAAAGTAAGCCCTCTGCGAACGATTGGATTTAGATTAATCCAATTTCAATAATCTTTTCAAATACTTAGTAACATCGGCTTAACTCTATTAATAGGATATGGAATAGCTTAAAAGAAGCCTTTCCTTTATCAATGTCTAGCCATCAAAATAGAAATTATTTTTAGAATTAAAGAGGAGTTCGGAAAGGATAATTGTTTGATAATTAATTGGCTATTTCTTAATCATGGTTTAATAGGAGCATTATATGTAGACTATAAATGTAATGCAGTTATTTTTAGATATTTCTGATTCAAGTTTAGAAAATATTTCCAGAAAGACTGGTGTAATAGAAAGTCATAAGGTCAAAATACCGCTTTTATCAATTTGTGTATAACAAATTAAATATAATACAAATCTATTTAAAAACAAAACTCTACCGCGATCATCGCCAGCACGGATTTTTTAAAATATACTTTAAGTGATTTATTCAAATTTTTCCATTTGTTTTCTGTACATCAACCTCATTACCATGGCAGCAATATTAAAAACGGGTGTTATGATTGAATTGTTGAAAATTCAATATGATGTAAAATCTACAAAACGTAATAGGAACGTAATTTTTTTTTTCAAAATCAGCATTGTGCTTATTCAGTGTGAAAAAAAAGTGCAAATCTATAAAATATGTTACAAAATGCATTGTAATACATGTTACAATGCCAAATATACAAAATATGTATATACCTCTATCGTGATCATTGTCAGCAAGGTTTTCCTGATTAAATGACTTAAGATATATACTTAAAATTTATCAATTTGTTTTCTGTATTTCAACTGCATTACCGTGGCAACAATATTAAAATTTGACTTGTGATTGAATTGTTGAAAATTCGGTATGATGAAAAAACTACGAAACATAATACGAAACATAATTCCAAATTCGCCATTGTGCTTATTCAATGTGAAAAAAATTTACAAATCTACAAAATATGTTACAAAAAGCACTGCAACTTATATTCCAATGTAAAATTTACAAAATATGTTAAAAACATTAATTTTTGTACACATTCACGTGCATATCCAGTGAAACCTAATTATGTGGACTATAAATGTAATATAGTTTTTTTAGATATTTTTTATTCAAGTTTAGAAAATATTTCCAGAAAGACAGATGTAAGAGAAAGTCATAATTTCAAGATACAGTTTTATAAATTTATGTATAATAGTATTTAATAAAAAGGCCCTTTATAAACAAAATTCATCGCCAGCATTCTAGAATAAATTACTTAAAATATATTTAAAATTTATCCATTTGTTTTCTGTTCGTCAACTGTATTACTATGCCAACAATATTAAAAACGGGATTGGGACTGAATTGTTGAAAAATAGGTATGATGTAAAATCTACGAAACATAAAAATTTTTTTTTTCAAATTCACTTGGATTGAGTGTGGAAAAAAAATGCAAATCAACAAGATATGTTACAAAATGCACTGCAACATATGATCCAATCTAAAATCTACAAATTATGCATATACTTATATGGCGATCATCGCCAGCACGGTTTCCCGAATAAATCACTTAAAATATATTTTAAATTTATCCATTTGTTTTCTGTTCGTCACCTGTATCACCATGCCAACAATATTAAAAACGCTGTCAATTGCTGAAAACATGCTTCCCACTTTCTGAGTGATATTTTTAACTAATTGATTTATCTATCAAATCCTTCTATGTTAAAAAAATACAACAGTAATGTTGTATTTAATTAACAACTATGTTAAAAATACAAAAAATACAAACATAATAAAAATTTAAGTGCTACAAAGCTCCATCTTAGCAGGAAAGTAAGGAAAGAGCCCATAACCTACAAAAGGGTGAATGGAAATCAGAGCAGTCAGACTATGACTTACGCATGGATCGACATTATCGATTACCGAGATAATCTCGTCAGTACGTTCGGCATGCGTCAGCGTTTTGGAAAACCTCCCAGTTGTAGTATCCCTTATAAAACCCCTTAATATTTCATACCTAGTATTTATTTGAAATGTATTAAAAACAATACACGAATGTATAGCAATTTTACTTTGGGATACTATTTGTTTTATTTTATTTTAGAGCTATGTCACGATCTCTTTACTCGTTATTTGGAACTGGCACGTGTACGGATACTATTAAATCTTTTATTCTATATTGTATCGAATAATACATTGCGCAATATAATACAATACATTGTATGTTCTGTATTGCATTAAATGTATTACTTAGGGCTCATAAAAATTTTATAGGAAATAATGGAATTGAATAAGAAAATAAAATCTATTGTTTTATTAATCTGTAATTAAACCATATTTATTCTGTAAATAAATGCGATATATCGTTGTAAAAAGGTCATATAAAAGAAAAAAAAAATTCCGACATCGGTTAACTTTGTGTTTTCAAAAATTAAGGATTAAGGAAAAATTTTTTAAATTGGGCTTGCAAAATTTCTATTCATTGAAATTTAAGGAAAATTGACTGAAACATTAATGAAATAATTTTTCACAAACAAGGTACAAAAGGAAAATAATAAGCTTATTTTAGAAACTTATTAGAGAGGCTTATGAAAGTTTTTAGTATTATTTTAGAAACTTATTAAATAAGCTTATTTTAGGTAGAAAAACCATTTGCAGTATCAAGACCCTGATATGTTGCAGAAGGTGAGTTAAGTACAGCAAAACATCTCCCATGGCATCCATCCAAACATGCTCAATCGTGTTCAAGTTCGGAGAACGTGCTGGCTAAACTGACTGAAACATTTAATTAAATAATGGTTCACAAACAAGGTAGTATTAATCAAATAGTGTTTCTGCCTTAAATATATCAAAACACTAGCATCTGAGTTCAATGTGTCATTAGCTTCAATAAGGAGTGTGATCAACCACAAACACCTTTACAAGCCTTAAAGCTATGATTCATGTTCAGAATGGTTGTTTTTAATAACTCAGTTGGTAGAAAAACGTTGTTGTATCAAGGAAGTTGTAAGACTTCGATAGGTTGCAAAGGGTGGGTTAAGTAGAGCAATATGCCTCTCATAGCATCCAAACATACTCAATCGTGTTCAAGTTCAGAAAATGTGCTGACTAAATTGACTGAAACATTAATAAAATAGTGTTTCACAAACAAAGTAGTATTAATAAAAGTTTTTTTGTTTTAAGCATACCAAAACACATAGCGGCCTGATAGGCAGTTGGCTAGAGCTCCGGCCTTTGGTACCACAGGCTTCAGTTTTGAATCCTGGCGGGGGCATGGATGTTTGTTAGTGGTTCGGAATCCATGTTAAACTGTAGGTCCCGGTCTAATTAGCCCAAAGTATGCAAAAAATGACCGTAGAGTGACAAACTAAACCAAAACACATAGCATCCGAGTTCAATGTGTCATCAGCTTCAATAAGGAGTGTGACCAACCTCAAACACTTTTACAAGCAAAGCTATGTTTCACGTTCAGAATGATTGTTTTCATAACGCAGTCGGTAGAAAAATCATTTACAATATCACGGCAGTTCGAAGACCCCGATAGGGTGGGTTAAGTACAGCAATACGCTTCCCATCGCATCACACGATAAATCGTGCTCAAGTTCGGAGAACATGCTGTCCAAATTGACTGAAACATTAATAAAATAATGTTCCACAAACAAGTTACAAAAAGGAAAACAATAGGCTTATTTTCTGTCTTAAACATATCAAAACACATAGCATCTGAGTTCAATGAGTCATCAGCTTCAATAAAGAGTGTGAGAAACCTCGTACACCTTTACAAGCTATGATTCATGTTCAGAATGATTGTTTTTATTAAATCAGTTGGTATTAAAACCATCTATTACAAAAAAACCAGATATGTTACAGAAGGGGAGTTAAGTGCAGTAATATGTCTCTCATGGCATCCAAACATGATCAATCGTGTTCAAGTTTGGAGAATGTGCTGGGCAACCCATATGCACAATAATCTTCTCAGAAAGATAATTCTCCACCAACTGAGCTCTATTGCATTATAGTCTTGTAGGATGAAGGATTCATCGACTGTACTTGAGTAAGGACGAACAATTGGATCAAGAAAGTCGTCTTTATATAATTGAGCAGTAACTGTGCCTCTCTCATTAAAAGATATACATGCGCATACACTTAATTCAACAAATGTTACTCATTCATAAATATGGCTGGAATAATATCAGGTTCCCATCTCTAGCCACACCTACATCTTCTTGAATGACTTTGCAAACAAAATCTGAAGTCATCCATAAAGAGTACAGACATCCTAGTAGTGTACACTCTAACTGACACATGTACGTGACCAATTAAATATTTTACGGTGGCGTAGTGATTGGCACGCAGGATCTATTGCACACAATCCTGCTTCGTGTGTAGTAATAACAGTAATGCATGCAATATATTGATGAACTGAATTATCGAAAAGCCAAGATGTGATAAAATGAATAAAAATTATATTTAAAAATAAAAGAAAAAAATTCTATCTTAAATAATTTTGATATACAATGCATATTTTATGTATTTCTGAATATCAACATTGGTGAAATCCTGTTTTCCCAGATTTTATCTTAAATAATATGATATCTTAATAATATAAAGAAAATTCTATCGTAAATAATTTTGATATTCAAGGCATATTTTATATATTTCTGAATGGCAACACTGGTGAAATCGCGTTTGCGCTGATTCTATCTTAAACAATATAAAGATTCTTTGCACAGATTCTATCTTAATAATATGAAGAAAATTCTATCTTAAATAATTTTGATATACAAGACATATTTTTTTATAAATTCTGAAAGGTAACACTGGTGAAATCACGTTTGCACTCTAGATTCTACGTTTCACGTTTGCACTCGTATTTTGCCCCGCAATCTTCATTTCAGTTTCTTCGGTCTTAGTGTTACCATAATCACTGTAACTCATTGTCACACGAAGTCCTGCCAAATGTGAGGCTAAATTTTCTCCACGCAAAAGGTTATAATGCTGTAGAACTTCATCGATAATTGTGTGCTATTTGTAGATCTGAAATAATATGCGGAAGAAAAATAAGGAACTTTAATTCCTTGATAACAAAACCCTCTTACAACTCCAACCTTGCACCCAGTGATTCCATGTTTATTCTAACTTGAAAACATGCGACTTCGTGACTTGCTGCTCAGTGTTATTGATGAACTTCTAAGGGGAGGAATTCTATGTACAGAAGTGAAGATAGCTCGATTACTTGGAAAATAGTGAATTGTGACTACTTGGAAAATTGATCAAAATATGAACGTGTTATGCAATTCATTAATGGAATATTTAATATTTTGTTTTTATTATTTGATTTAGTTATGCAACCAATTATATATTTTTTTTTTATTAAAAATTAATCTTTTACTTACATAATAAAAAAGAATTTATTTTTACAACTGCTAAACTTCAAAGTCAAAAGACATCGCGAATCTTGTATGTTCTTATTTTTTGAATCATTTAAGTATATTTTAATAATTTAAAGTGTTTCAATGCGTAAGATTTAATCCAAAAATAAATTTTCTTTTGGTCTTTTTTTTTTTTTTTCTGAAAAATTTTCGGTGTTGTTTCTAACTTCCTAGAAGATTAGTTCGGGTCTTCTAGTAGTCAGACCGAAGACAAAAGTGCCGATTTGCCCTATGGCTAATGCGCTATTGGACATCCATGCTTCACTGAATCCAAACTATCATTGAATTTTATGAAAAACTAATTTCATCCAAGAAAACTACTTTTCTATAATGTGAATTCCAATCCTCAGAAATCAGCATGATGCATATGATCGATGGATTTAATATTCTTCTCAATTTAGAACGAAACGCATGATTAAATTTGCTTAACTCACCTGAAGACAAGTATGGGAAATGGATGCTCATAAATAACGAATGAACTCATACTAAAGCCATCATTCTGAATCCTCGGGGCTTCATTTCTATTTAGCAAGTAGCAGTGTTTCAGCTTTATACATGCGCATAACCACCAGTTACTTATACTGACAATTTGAACTGTTCCTAGAGTATTCACATATATACTTATACTCCTGGGACAGTTCAAATTAACAGTATTTAAAGCTGACTTTTTCTGTATGAGAAAAAATCCGATTCACTCGGTGATCATAACAAAATGAAGTCAAGAAGATAAAAAATATTGTTGTAGAATGCTGGGTACTTCGAACTGAGACCATTCGCCCCAGGAATGGACAATATGTAACAGATTCAACGTTATTCAGGATGTTCTATAGGGAGGTCGGCTATATTGCATCCTTATTTTTCCACTACAATTTGGATAGAAATTTCTCAAAGATGGCATCTGGAGGTACGTCCATCCTCCCCTCCCCCTCCTCAAACTCAGGTAATAATAATAAGGGAAGGGCTTTCTGGCATACAGATATTTCGTGACCATCCCTAGGGAGCTTCTACTTTATGGATAGCCTGAAGACGCGAATGGAAAATTGGTGCACTTAAATAACCTTAAAGAAGGAATGTATTTAATCCTCGGGGTTTCATTTCTATTTAGCAAATAGCAGTGTTTCGACTTTATACAGGCACATAAACATCAGCATGTTACTTATAAATACATACGTGAATATTTTAGGGACAGTTCAACTTCTCAGTATTTAAAGTTGATTCTGTACAAGAAACATTTTGATTCACTCAGTGTCCATAGCAATATGAAGTCAAGAAGATAAAAAATGTAGCTTTAGAATACTAGGTATTTTGAACCGAGACCATTCGCCCCAAGAATGTCCAATATGTAACAGATTCAGCGTTATTCAGGATGTTCTATAGGTGAGGTCGGCTATATGGTGTCCTTATTTTTCCCACTACAATTTGGACGGAAATTTGTCAAGGGTGGAAGTTCTAAGAGGTTCTTCCATCCTCCCCGCCTCAAACACAACGCAAGGGGTTTCTGGCATGCAGATGTATCGTGACCATCCCTAGAGAGCTTTTACTTCATGGAAAACTAGGATTCTGATTCATTCAATAATCATAACAATACAAAGTCGTCAAGAAAACAAAAGTTATAAGTAAAAAAAAAAAGGGGTGGGATTGGGATGGTTTTATTATTATTATTATCATCATCATTGTTATTATTATCATCAATCTGTACATGGCCAATTATCAATTTATCCTTCTGTAATCAAAAAGAAAGAATGAAATAAAACTGCTATATATAAGTAATAAAATTTTAAAAATGTTATCCTTATTTGAAAACTTAAAAGTTACAATTAAAAAAAAAAAGTAATAAAAATTCTGTCTGGATAATTTCAAACTAATCCAAATTTCTACATAAAAAAAATTTTTTAATCTCAATTTTATAAGTCTTGCATATTTATAAAAAAAGTGCATCCGAAAAGTAATTCTATCTTTCTTTGAAATATGCCGATATAAAACCTAAAATAATGAGATAGAAAATTTCAAAACCTAAATAAATTTTTTTATTTTTATTTTTTTTTTATTTTTTTTATCCCATAAGCCTCTTTCCATCCGGATCACTTTAAATCCACAATCACCTATAAAAAGTCCCAGAAGTGGGGGAAAAAAAATGTACTAAAGTACCCTATTTTTCCCTCTTACCGTCCTTTTATTCTTTTTTTCCCCTGTGACCATTTTTTTACGTCGAAAGCATTAAGGAAAAAAAATTTAATTTATAGAAGATACTTTTTTTTTTTTTTTTTTTTTGTGCCTTGCTCTGTGTTGCCTTTTACCATTAAGTTAATTGCCTTAAAAAAATTTCTAAAAAGGATATTAATTGAGTGGAATGCGATAATAGAGTGGTTTTTTTATGATCCCTTAAATTCTAATGTCACTTGATTGCATTGCCTTGTATTTGATGTAATAGAAAGTGCTATTCACTATTGTAATAATCGCTGTTTGGATTCTTATTGATCTAGTAATTATGATAGAAGATTAGATTATATTCGTTACATAGAAGAGAGTATTTACTAGATAGTAAATACTCTCTTCTATCTAACGAATATCTAATTAAAAATTATGTTAGTACTGACATGCAAATGGTTACGCAAACAGTTTGTTTAATGATACAGAATTTATATCTTAATAAATATTATTATTAATATATTAGATATATACATTATTATAATATTATATAAATATTATTATATCTTAATAAATAGCCTTATTATTATACATTATATATTTTAATTATTATATTAAATATATTTTAATAATACAGAATTTATACAGAAATTTTCCATCAAAAGATGTAAGTAAATAAAACTCAAAAATATGCAGGCATGGTTAAATAGTTTTCTAAATACTCGAGATTTAACATCATTTACGACGAATGCGTTAAATACGTAGCAGATTCAGCGTTATCTAGAAGGAACACGAGAAAGAATTCTGCAGTACACTCACAAGTGAAGAAATATGTCTTGCTCGAGGATACACTTATAGAATGTCTAAGTTTATGGGATATAGGTCCACATTTGGGGTGCATATGAAGAAGACAAGGACATCCGCAATCATCGAAAAAGTTCTAGAAGTGGGGAAAAAAAGGTGTCAAGGCATCCTTTTTTTCCCCTATTACCGTCCTTTTATTCTTATTGTTCTTTTATTTTTTTTTTATGTCGAAAGCATTAAGGAAAAAAATTTAATTTATAGAAGAAACCAGGATTTTTCTTGTGACTTTTTCTGAGCCATTTACCATTAAGTTAATTGCCTTTAAAAAATTTCTAAAAAGGATATTAAATGAGTGGAATGCGATAATAGAGAGGGTTTTTTTATGATCCCTTGAATTCTAATGTCACTTGATCGCATTGCCTTGCATTGTATTTGATGTAATAGAAGGTATTATTCACTATTGTAATAATCGCTGTTTGGATTCTTATTGATCTAGTAATTATGATAAGTGAAATTTCATTAGATAGCTAAAAAGAAACTATTTACTAATTGAAAATTATGTTAGAATTGACTCGTAATGGTTATGCAAACAGTTTATTTAATAATACAGAATTTATATCTTAATAAATATTATTATTATTCTTATTATATTTATACGTTATTAAAATATCATTACTTAATATTATATCTTCATAAATTACCTTATTATAAATTTTAATTATTATATTAAATATATTTTAATAATACAGAATTTATAAAGAATTTTTCTATCAAAAGGTATAAATAAATAAAACTCAAAAAATATGCAGGCATGGTTAAATAGTTTTCTAAATGCTGAGGACTTAACGTCATTTACCACGAATGCGTTAGATAGGTAGCAGATTCAACGTTATCCAGAAGGAACACGAGAAAGAACTCTACAGTACACTCACAAGTGAAGAAATATGTCTTGCTCGAGATTATACATATAGAATTCCTACTTTTAAGGGATCCACATTTGTTATGCATATGAAGAAGATAAGTACATCCGCAATCACTTATAAAAAGTTCTAGAAGTAGAGAAAAAAAAGTACAGAAGCACCCTATTTTCCCCTCTTACCGTCCTTTTATTCTTTTTTCCGCTGTAAATATTTTTTTTTTTTTTTTTTATGTCGTAAGCATTAAGGAAAAAAAAAAGTTTTAAATTTATAGAAGAATCTTGCTTTTCTTGTGACTTATTCTGGATTGCCTTTTATCATAATTGCTGAAAAATTTTTTTATTGAGGAAAAAAAAATATTAATTGAGTGGAATGCGATAATAAAGAATTTTTTTTTTTTTTTTTTGTGATCACATGAATTCTGATATCATTTTATTGCATTACCTTATATTTGATGTAATAGAAAATGTTATTCACTAGTGTAATAATTGATGTTTGGATTATTATTGATATAGTAATTATGATAGGAGAAAATTCCTAAGATAGCTGTAAAGAGTATTTACTAAATAAATATTATGTTAGTATTGACTCGCAATGGTTATGCAAACAGCTTATTTAATAATACAGAATTTATATCTTAATAAATGTTATTAGTAATATCATTATTATATCTATTCATTATTACAATATTGTCATTATATAATATTATATATATATATATTATTATACCTTAATAAATAATCTTATTATGTATTTTATATTATATATTTCTTTTATATATTTTATTTGCGGTATTAAATATATTTTAATAATACAGAATTAATACGGAAACTTTCTGTCAAAAGT
Source organism: Caerostris darwini (assembly GCA_021605075.1). NCBI lineage: Eukaryota > Metazoa > Arthropoda > Arachnida > Araneae > Araneidae > Caerostris > Caerostris darwini. The sequence continues at coordinate 571,559 of BPLQ01015115.1, read as the reverse complement.
ATAAATAAATAAAACTCATAAAAATATACAGGCATGATTAAATAGTTTTCTAAATGCTGGGACTTAACATTATTTACCACGAATGCGTTAGATGCGTAGCAGATTCAACATTATCCAGAGGGAACGCGAGAAAGCCTGGTACAGTACACTCACAAATGGAGAAATACGTCTTGCACGAGACTACATTTACAGAATGGCTACGTTTAAGGGATGTAGGTCCACATTTGTGGTGCATATGAAGAAGACAAGAAAACACTCTTGAAATCAGCTCGACAACGCCAAAGCATGAATAGAACCATTCTCTAAAATCTGGAAGTTGGATTGGAAAAGTGGAAATGGAAACAGCCATAAAACTTTTCCCAAATTTTGGTTTGGCTAGTAGCTCTACGGTCATTTTTGTGAGCACCTTAGACTAATTAGACCGGGAACTACAATTTAATATGGATTCCGAATCACTAACAAAAATCCATGCCACCGCCAGGATTCGAACTATTAGCATCAAAGACCGGAGCACTAGCCAATTGGCCATCAGGCCACACACAAAAAAAACACTTCTACTGAGAAAGAAAGAGGTTTGGTTTGTCGCTCTACGGTCATCTTGTGCTCACGAGGGCTAATTAGACCGGGACCTACAGCTTAAAGTGGATTTCGAACCACTACAAACATCCATGGCACCGCCGGTACTCGAACCCGAAGCACCGAGCGCCAGAGCCACTCGGCCATCAAGCTCCCCATTATAAAATGGCAGATGCTCAGTTTGGTTTGTCACTCTACGGTCATTTTTTGCTCACTTTCGGCTAATTAGAACTGGGCCTACAGTTTAACGGGGATTTAGAACCACTAACAAACATCCGTGCCACCGCCTGGATTAGGACCTGATTCCTGTGGTACCAAAGTCCAGAGCGCTAGCCAATTGGACATCAGGTCGCTTTTCCAAATTTTACTTCAAAACACTTGAACTTTTAGTTGAATGCACCTAGGAAACTTTTGTGATTTTTTTTTTCTTTTTCTAAATTACTTTTATACAATCATTACGTTAGCCAAAGAGTAAGAAAATTTGAATATGAAACTTACTTATTCCGTTCCACCCCAATACGTGGACTTTCAACTAGCGAAATGGCAACGGCTCCCTGCTTCAAATAATGGCCGTCTATAATATATCCCGGAACAACAACAAAACAAAAACAAAAAAGCGATTGTTAAGTTGAAAAATAAACTCTCTCCATATCTCTTTGAAAAAAAATAATATAACTTATTACTCTCATTACTTGACTTACCCTAACAGCAGAGCGTTTTCTTTCAAAAAACTACCAACAACCTCTTCTCATTCAACTCGATAAAACTCATATTTTGCTGGAATAAGTTTTAAAATTGAACTATAATCACGACCTGTTTCATATTCTCCCAAATCGCACGTTGCATTATTAGTTAATTTAATTGTAATAACAAACCGTCTTGATGCATTCAACCTTGACCTATCTCTCGAAATGGTAAAGGTTGGATCTCCGAAGAGAAACCTCCAACCGGTTTCGAAAGCTCTGGATTAATGTTTAAGGCTTCCCATGCTGTCAAGATCTGAAGACCGTTCTCGCTGTGATATCTTGAGTTGAAGGTTTTCTTTTGTGTTAATTATTTGCTGTTTTTTGTCATTAATTTCGTAGCAAGTAATGTACAATTGTTGAGCTATAAACTCGTGCGAACGAATTAAAAAGATGCAAAATTAATAAATTATGTTAACGACAATTCGTTTACAAATTCCCTTCTGCGCAAATACAAGGAAAAAATGCAAATCTACAAAATAGGTTACAAAATGCAATGAAAAAACGACAAAATATGTGGCCAATATTAACAAATTATACAAATTCACCTCTGTACATATACGGTGAATCTTTTAAGAGAGACTATTTCTGTGAGTCATTTTTTTCAAAGTACAGATTTGCAGCCCATAGATATAATGTTGAAAGTTTTCAAAAGGCAACTAAATAATATACAACAGTTGAATCAAATAATATGTAAATCTAAAATAAAAAATGCAAATCTACAAAATATATTACAAAATGCAATGAAAAATCGGCAAGATATGTAGCAAACATTAACAAATTGTACAAATTCACCTCTGTACATGTATAGTGAAGCTTTTAAGAGAGACTATTTCTCTCAGCTACTTTTTTCTCAAAGAACAGATTTACATCCCGTAGATTTATTGCTGAAAGTTTGAACAATATACAAGAGTTGAATCAAATAATATGTAATGGTTGAGTATAAACTTTTATAAGAACGTACATGAATTTAAAAATCTACGATTGAAATGATGTAAAATCTACAAAATAAAATACGAACATAATTTTTTTTCAAATTCCCCACTGAGCCTATTTACATAAAAAAAAAACGGAAATATACAAAATGCTATGAAAAATCTACAAAATATGAGCAAACATGAACAGCTAAAACAAATTCACATCTGTACATACACAGTGAAAACTTTAAGACAGATTATTTCTCTGAGCCATTTTTTTTTCAAATTTACATCCCGCAGATATAATATTGAAAGTTTCAAAAGAAACTAAATAATATACAACAGTTGAATCAAATAATATGTAATGGTTGAGTATAAACTTATAAAAGCGTATATGAATTTTAAAATTTACGATTAAAAAGATGCAAAATACACAAAACATGATATGAACATTGTTTTTTTTTTTTTCAAATTCACTACTGAGCCTATCTAGAGAAGAAAAAATGCAAATCTACAAAATATTTTACAAACTGCAATCATAATCAGCAAAATATTTAGCAAACTCACCTCTGTATATATTCACTGGGTCATTTTTTTCAAAATTACAGATTTGCATCTCATAGATGTAATGTTTAAAGTTTCAAAATAAAACTAAATAATATACAACGGCTGAATCAAATAGTATGTAACGGTTGAGAATAAACTTATAAGAACGTACTTGAATTTTAAAATCTACAATTAAAACTATGCAAAATCTACAAAACATGATAAAAACAATTTTTTTCCCCCAAATTCATCACCGAGTCTATTTAGATAAAAAATGGAATTCTGCAAAATATGTTACAAAATGCAATGAAAAGTCGACAAAACATGTAGCAAACATTAACAATTTATACAAATTTACTTCTGTACATATACAGTGAAACTTCTAATAGACTATTTCTCTGTGCCATTTTTTTTTTCAAATTTACATCCTATAGATATAATGTTGAAAGTTTCAAAAAGCAACTAAATAATATACATCAGTTGAATAAAATAATATGTAATGGGTGAGTATAAACATACATGAATTTTAAAATGTGCGATTAAAAAGATGCAAAATATATAAAATATGATAAGAACATAATTTTTTTTTTTTCAAATTCATCACTGAACCTATTTAAAGGAAAAGCAAATCTAAATATACAAAATATTTTTAAAAATGCAATGAAAAATCTGCAAAAGGCGTAGCAAACATTAACAAATTATACAAACTCACCTCTGTACATATACAGCGAAATCTTTCAGACAGACTATTTCTAAGAGCCATTCTTTTCCAAAGTACAGATTTGCATCCCATAAATTTCATGTTGAAAGTTTCAAAAGCGAACTAAATAATATACAACGGTTGAATCAAATAGTATGTAACGGTTAAGCTATAAAATTATAAGAACATACTTTTGTTTTAACACTTTGAAGAATTCCTGTCTTTAATTTTTCAACTGTGGGCGACGTATGACGGAAATTCACGCCATTTGCAGAGATGCCAACCATTACGGAATATATTAACCATTTAAAAGACATTATAAAATTATTTCAAATTTAGAAAAATAATACAGATTACACTTATTTACAAAAAATATGCGGGAATTCAAGCCTCATACTTTTCTTCACAATCTTCCACGTGTTATAATTAAACACATGCAAAATCTACAAAACATGATACGAACATAATTTTTTAAATTCACAATTGAGCCTATTTAGTGAAAAAAATGAAAATTTTCAAAATATACCGAAACGTATGTATCAATACTTTTTTTTCTAATGCAGCGGGCAAACACTTAGACAGCTGTTTTTTATACCTTAAGGCACCGACGTTACTCACTTAGCACTACCCAAGAGGTGCGTGTAGCTTGAAGATAAGCTGCGGGCGTGGAGTAACAATATCCCCGCAAAGCTCTACCGATCATGTTAGATCGGGACGTACGGTTTAAAGTGAATTCCGAACCACTACAAATATCCATGACACCACCGGGACTTGAACCCGAAACCTGTGGTACCGAGAGCCAGAGCGCTAGCCATTCGGCCATCAGTATGTATCAATACAAAATCTACAAAACATCAAACGAAGATTTTTTTTTTTTTAATTAACAACTGAGCCTATTAAGTGAAAAAAATGAAGATCTACAAAATATGTTACAAAATGTACTGAAACGTATGTATCAATACAAAATCTACAAAAGATGTTAAAAATATTATAATTTTTCCCAAATTCATGTGTTTATACAAAAAAACACGCAGCAAATTATACGGCGGTTAACACTGGAGGCGTCAATCCGGAAATTAAGTTAATCCGCTTATACTTCTAAGAGAAACCGCGTCTCTCAATAACCATTTTTACAGATTAACCAGTAAAGATTTTTATCTCAATAATTCGACTTATGCTAAAAATAACCCAACTTAATTTAAACATTTCCAAAAGCAATTCCACTCTGAAAGATTGTATTTAGATTAATCAAATTCCAGTAATCTTTTCAATTTCTCAGTAACATGCTCTTGAATCTTTTATTAGAATACGGAATAGATTAAAAGAAGCCTTTTCTTCAGAAATGTCAAACGACCATCGTCGATATGATTTTACGGAATTAAAGAGATTCGAAAAGGATGCTGGCTTGGAATTGATTGGATATTTCTTGATCATGGTTTAGCGAAAGCATTTTGTGCAAACTATAAATATATAGTCTGCACAAAATTAATATAGTTTTATTTTAGTTATATTTATATATTAATATAGTTTTTAAGATAGCTTTGATTCAGGTTTAGAAAATATTTCAATAAAGACAGTTGTAGAAGAAAAGTCATAATGATATTTGAGCTCAAGAAACATTGATAACAGCTGAAATCCAATTTGGAGAAAAAGGTGTTATCGTAGAGATTTTATTAAAGGAAACTAGCCCACATTTTTGATAAATACAAAGATTATCAGAAAAATACCAACGAGGGCAGGCTAACAATAACGAAAAAAATTACCCTTAGCTTACTTCAGAAAATGTCCTAAATGTTCTAAATTTCGTCCAGATGAAAAAATAATTAACCAGTAAACTCTTCCATTTTTTCTTTGATGTGCTAATGGTTGATTGTTTTGGTTTGTCGCTCTACAGTCTTTTTGAGCACATTTTAGGCTAATTAGACCTGCTAATAGTTGAACCTTTGCTTGGCAAAGTATATAGATTAAGGCGAAATTTTTTTACTTAGGTGAAATGACCAAACCAGTAACTTCTTCCCTTTTCGCTTTCATTTGCGATAGTTGAAGTCATGCTTAGACAAAGAATATAGACGAAGGGAAAATTTTTAAATTTTATCTAGATAAAAATAATAAACCAGTAACCTCTTCCATTTTTTTCTTTGAAATGCTAATAGTTGACACCATGCTTGGACAAAGAATGCAGATTAAGGAAAAAATTTTTAATTTTGTCCAGATAAAAAAATAATAAACCAGTAACCACTTCCATTTTTTTCTTTGAAATGCTAATAGTTGACACCATGCTTGGACAAAGAATGCAGATTAAGGAAAAAATTTTTAATTTTGTCCAGATAAAAAATAATAAACCAGTAACCTCTTCCATTTTTTTCTTTGAAATGCTAATAGTTGACACCATGCTTGGACAAAGAATGCAGATTAAGGAAAAAATTTTTTAATTTTGTCCAGATAAAAAAATAATAAACCAGTAACCTCTTCCATTTTTGCTTTGATATGCTGATATATGAAGTCATACTTGAACAAAGAATATATATTAAGAAAAAAGTTTTTAATTTTGTCTAGATAACAAAAATAATAAACCAGTAATCTCTTCCAAAGGAAAAAGAATATAGATTAAAAGGAAAATGTCCTAAATGTTCTAAATTTCGTCCAGATGAAAAAATAATTAACCAATAACCTCTTTCAATTTTGATTTGATTTGCTGTTATTTGAAGTTATGCTTGGACAAAGAATGTAAACTAAAGGAAATTTTATTTTTGTCTAGATAAAAAAAAAAGCAGTAACCAGTAAACTCTTCCATTTTTTCTTTGACTTGCTAATAGCTGAGGTCATGTTTGGATAAAGAATATAAATTTTAAAAATTTAATTTGCTAATAGCTAAAACAATAGATAAAAAAAGATATTTTGATATCAACTATGTGATTAAGGTTATAAAATTTAAAAAATAAAATAAAGTGGAGATATTTTCATGCTATTTTAAAGTATTACGTAAAAGTTCTTCGTCTAAACTGATAAGCCTTTACAACTGCAACAATGTTGCTTACGATATTTATTTCCTAGTTCTTGTCACGTGACATCCATGTTACAAAGACTGTCAAAAAAAATTTGTAAATTCTTTTTAAGATTAACTTTTGATAAACATTTCACATCTATGAGATACTTACCGCTTCTACGATACAAATCTAAACCTGTTTTTGCAATTAATTTCGTTTTTAAATTCAGTACATTCTTACGAGCAGTTCGTAAACGAAAACAAAAAACTTGTCTAGTTGGGCGTTGCACCTCTTTAAGAATGATTGCAATTTAACAGGCTTTTCTTCATAGCCAAGGGCGCGGGATCTTGGCTAAGAAAGCATAACTGGCCGCGTAAAGAAGGAAAGGCTTTAACAGAAGTCACTCACACGTCCGATTTTGTTGTTGTTTCGCGTTATTTTGAGTTCAGCTGTCCCGTTTGCAGCTTGTTTTGGTACTGATTATAGTGATTGACTAGTAATTAATTACAGTAACTTTTCCTTAAAAGGAAAAAAAAAATGAAATTGCGAAAGAACATATGACTTCCATGTTACTTAACATTCAGTGTCATGAATTGTGAATTTATGAATTTTAAAAAATGAAACACTTGTTCAGTAGCTCGGGTATTTTTTAACAGTTTTATAAAAATTGACATTTCTTAGAAATGTTAATTAACATTCAGTTGACAATTCTAATTGACAAATAACAGGGAGGCATACGTTCTTTAGAAATTTTCATTTTTTATCTTTTAAGGAAAAGTTATTGTAATTAATTATTAGTCAGTCAATATAATCAGTACCAAAACATGCTGCAAACGGAACAGCATGTTTTGGTAGTGATTATAGTGATTGACTAATAATTAATTACAATAACTTTTCTTTAAAAGGAAAAAAAAAAGTGCAAATTTCGAAAGAACATATGACTTCCATGTTATTTAACATTCAGTCTTATGAATTTCAAAACTGAAACATTTGTTCAGCAGCACAGATATTTTTTAATTGTTTTATAAAAATTGACATTACTCAGAAATGTCAATTGTCAACTGAATGTTAAGTAACATCGAGTCATATGTTCTTTCGAGATTTGCAGTTTTTTCTTTTAAGAAAATATTATTTTAATTAATTATAGTGATTGACTAATAATTAATTACAATTACTTTTTTAAAAAGGAATAAAAAAAAACTACAAATTTCGAAAGAGCATATGACTTCCATGTTACTTAACCTTCAGTGTTATGAATTTAATTCATGAATTTCAAAACTGAAACATTTGTTCAGCAGCTGAGATATTTTTTGCTAGTTTTATAAATTGCCAATTATTTAATTATCAATTGTCAATTATAATTGTCAACTAAATGTTAAGTAACATGGAAGCATATGTTCTTACGAGATTTGTAGTTTTTCTTTTTAAGGAAAAGTTATTGTAATTAATTATCAGTCAATCACTATAATCAGTACTAAAACATACTGCAAATGGAACAGTATGTTTTGGTACTGATTATAGTGAATGATTAATAATTAATTACAGTAACTTTTTCTTAAAAGGAAAAAAAAAATGAAGCTTTCGAAAGAACATATGACTTCCGTGTTATTTAACATTCAGGGTTATGAATTGTGAATTCATGAATTTTAAAATTTAAACATATGTTCAGCAGCTGAGATATTTTTTAATAGTTTGAAAAAATTGACATTTCTTAGAAATGTCAATTGTCTATTAGAATTGTCAACTGAATGTTAAGTAACATAGAGCAAATGTTTCAGCAAAAAGTTATTGCGGTTAATTATTAGTCAATCAAAATAATCAGTTCCAACATATACTGTAAACGGAACAGCATTTTTTGGTAGCGATATATTGTAATAATTAATTACAACAACTTTTTTAAAAAGATAAACATGCAAATTTCAAAAGATTATATGACTCTATGTTATTTAATATTCAGTGTTATGAATTGTGAATTCATGAATTTCAAAACTGAAACATTTATTCAGCAGTTCAGATACTTTTGAATAGTTTATAAGAACTGACATTTATTTGGAAAATTCATTTATTATATGTCATTCATATTGCTTGTTAGTGAGACAACGCACTGAAGGTTTGACTTTAATTAGAATTGTTAACTTTGTTTTGACTTTAATTAGAATTCCCGAATGTAAGAATTATTTTTAATAATTTATTTTAATATCAATTACTTGACTTTAAGTAATTCGCCACTAATATAATAGCGAATAAGATTTGTACCAAATTCAGCCTTATTAAGGGTGCTTCATGTCAGTTGCACTCATAAATGAAGCTCACATTCATGTCATCCTACATCTACAAGTGGAAAAAATGAGTGGGATCGTTTTTCTTGTTATTCTTTTTAAGGGTAACTAGCTCACATTTGTGTCAGGAAATAACCCACGCAAACAGCCTGATGTCAGCAATTGTCAAAACACATATTCCAGTTAAGCAGATGGAAATCGAACCCATAATTTTAAATCGCCAAATAAATATCAAAACAAAGCAAATGTCGGGAAAAAAATATATTTATTAAAATTGACAGTACAGATAAATTTGTTTCAGTGAACAATCGGGTTACGTGCAATTCATTTTGAGTTTGATTCTTGCTCGTGGCATTCATTGCAGCCGCTGCTTTGAAAGACGAGTAAACCCATTAGAGATTATGATCTCTGACTGTTTGCGAGTTCCACTTGTTGTCTCCTACGAGTAGAAAAGGAGGAGAAAAATATTTAAAGAGAAGAAAAAGAAAAAAAAGGAGAAAAGTAATTAAAGAAAAAATTTTATACATTATGGTGGAGAAATAATATTAAATATATTTAAATATTCTTTAATATTTAATGAAATAGAAATAGACCCAATTTATATACCAGACACAATCAATAAATGAATTGATTACTTTTGCTTATCATTTAAACTCATCGTGATTATCTTTTAGGAAGTGTTCCAAATCTTGTACAGTCAGTTATTATGGAGTTTTATCAGAACGTCTTATCAGCCACAACGCAACAGAATCCTAAGAAACATAAACACTCGTATATATTAAGAACTTAATCGGCGAGGCCTTTTGCACTCGTCTAATCTTTATTTTTATTTGATTTGATATAAAGTTATATCTGTGTATACAACTTGACTACTATCACGACAACGACATATCTTTTGAAGTGTGAAATGATATCTGTTTTTAAATGCAACTATAGCAAAACTTTAGCTTTTTTAAAAAAGCAATTAAAAAAAAGATAAATTCATTCAAATTCCAATATGAATTTAAATTTTATACACCAATAGATATTGTATACTGGTTTTCTCGTAATTTTTCATTTTTATTTGCATATTATTTTTCCTACTTATTGTAGAGCACTTCACTAGATGATATTTGTTACTAATGCATTGGTTTGTAAGGCATCAGACAGTATGTCAACCAGCGTATCATCTCATACAATTCATCCAAAAGAGAGTAATATAAGATAATTGCCTTCTTAAAAGTAATAAGGAATCGATCCACATTTGTGTTTAGCCGTGTACATATTCAGGTGCGAAAGTTCTGAACACTGCATATCAAACCAGTTTGCTTACAATTTGGATGGAAATCCAAACAACGACGGTTTTGCTTGTTATGTTTTGAGGAATAGAAATTACTATTCGGCCTAGTGCCCGTTTTGGTCAAACATAAAATGATTTATGATTTTTCAAGGATTTATGATCAAAGGATTGCACATCAAAGGTTTTACGACCATCTGAAAGACGACTGGATGCGCGGCCAGATGGCCAATGGACTAGCGCTCTAGCTTTTGGTACCACAGGCTTCAGGTTAGAATCCTGGCGGTGCTATGGATATTTGTTATCCACGTTAAATTGAAGGTCCCGGTCTAATTAGCCTAAAGTGTACAAAAGAAGACAGTAGAGCGACAAACTAAACCAAACGACTTGATACCCTTTTAAAGACCTACCCAGATTTCAATCATTTGACAGAAGGCTCATCCACCCCTAATGATGTAGTTTGAATTAGAAAAACAAGCTCATTTATCTTCCGAAACATCTAATTGTCTTTCAGATAGATGGTCGTAAATTTCTTGATGCGTGATCAAAACTGACACCAGACCGACATGTAATTCTTCTCTCCAAAAGCTGAGAAATGAAACTGCATGTATTTCGATTTCCATCCAATGCAACAAACTGGTTTGGTGTGCGGTGGTCAAAATGTTCACATGCTAATACAATTACGTATATATAATTCAAACTTCAACCCTCAGTAACAGACAAATATTCGCCCGAATGCTTCAAATCTTTAACTCAACTTTATACGTGAAGTGAGAAAACCAAGAAAATATACTTCCACAGTTATCACTCACTAACATAATTTTTAAAAAAAAAATATTTATGCACGTAATAATGGATCAGAATTGTGATAAGTAAAAAGTCATAAGAATCTCAATGAATATTTAAAGTATGAAATACCCCATATTGTTCTGATAGCAGAAACTTTTATTAAAAGATTCTTCTTTGCTTTCACTTGAACGCAGACACACAATAAAAATGCATTATCTGTATAGAACAAAATATCAATTTCAAACCGACATAAAAAAACAAAGAGGTTAAAATGCAAACAAGAAATAAACTTTAGACTTAACGTGATGCAACTAAAAACTACATTAACAAAATAGGATATAAATAGAAATGTAAACATTAAAGAAAATAAAATAACCCTGCGAAGACAAAAATAACCAAAATACAACGAGGAAAAACGAAATCGTGTTATAAAATTAGTAACACTAGAACTTTATCGCTATTTTTTTCTCCATAAAATTACGTTATCTTTTATAAACATACACTGCTGACCATTAAAATTGCTACACTTTGTAGGTGGCATACAATAAACGTGAAATTTAAATTAAAGATACAACACACAGGGATATGCAAATGATTACAATTTCAACATAAACTCGTAAAGCAGATAGGAGAAATATTATTTACAGTTTGTATGAAAGAAAGATTTAAAAATTTTTTTATACAGAAATCGCATGTTGATTGCTTGTGTAAAGGTCTTGTTATACCTCGAGTTAGAAGGAGAAACGTATGCCAGCAACTGGCGGAATTCAGTCTGGCTTACCAATCTATTGTTTAAAGTTCTACGATATTGCTGCTAGAAAACCCACGATTATCATGAGAAAATGGAATCGATGAGTTCAAGATAGTCATACAGAACGCCATGACGGTCTCTATCCCGAGAGGAAAGACATGCTGTCCGCATGGTTTGGAGACATCGCACAGCCACGTAACGGATTGGTTATGTATAACGAGAAGTGTGACGACAGAATCGCGGATTGCTAGCACGAAAAATGTGATAACGTCTGCAGCAATACAAACTGCCACAACTGCAATCATTGCTGCAGCGTTAATTGACGTTGCAGCAGAGAGATGCCTCTATAGCGATGTACTCAACGATGAATATACAAGCAGGAGTGGCGTCAAGCTATCTTTTCAGACGAATCTTGGTTCTACGTACAGCATCATGACGGCTGCATCCTGGTGTGGAGGTACCTAAAAGAACGACATTGCCAGATTTCATTCGTCATCGTCATACTGGCCCAGCACCAGGTGTGATGGAATAGGATGGATTACCTCATACTCCCATACGTAATATCTAACCCAAGTAACCAGTAATCTGGACATGTGCCGTTACATTTCTGTTTTGGTAATAGCCATAGTACTCCCATATTTGAGCCTATATCCTACTTTTTAACAGAATACATAAATCGTGCTATCTTGATCTTCTTCGCTACAGGTGGTGTTCGACTGGCACCCTTGCCAGTACATTTTCCAGATCTTTCGTCAATTAAAAATGTTTGGTTAACTATTGGCGAAAGACTAGCATGCTTCCACACGTCTGTGAGTACGATTGATGTACATACTCTGGTATGAAATTTAAGCTTCATGGTATACTCTACTTGTACCTGCTATTCAAACTTCGTTCTACTCGATGCCCAGCTGAATTATAGCTGTTATTAAAACCAGAGCTGGTGACTGAAAAAGAAGTATACTTAGCAATTCAGTTTTATTTGGTTGTTATCAAAAATTTTAAATGATGCTTGTGAAATCTTATAAACCAATCAAAATTTCTCAAATTTTAAATGCAAATAAAAAAAAATTTTTTAGCGCATGTTATCAAAAAATAAATTTAAACTATAAGTATTAAAAATTATAGCAGCAACTTTTTTCGGCATTCATATTTTTTTAAATAACAGAAATTTAAATATGAACGCCTAAATTTCTTTTGCTTAAAAAGAAGGCTTATTTTTATCTTTCTTCATGTTTTTCTTATAACACCTATTAATCTGCATTGTTTTGCTACATGCTCTTAATAAAACAAGTTGTAAGTGCTTATACCTCAAACAAGATTAGCAGTCCGAAATAGGACAATAATAAATCTGAATTTTCTAGATCGATCTAGCTTGATAACAGCAAGGTCGATAACAATTTGAAGGTCATCTTGATATGTTAAAATATTAGTTTGCAGTCCTTTTAATACAATTAAAACTATTGCAAATCTTATGTAGACATTATATTTTACATATATATTGTTAAAATGCATAAAATTTGTAATTAAAAAAATATGAATCATGCAATACTATTCGATTAGAAAGCATCAAAGAAAGTTAATTATCTAAATTATAATTAGATGAACGATCGTAGCTCAACAAGTACAAAACTATAGAGTAAATTATTTGAAAGAAGATTATTAATGCGAAATATTTTTAATACATAAAGTGCTTTTAAATCTTATAAAGTAAAGTCTCATGTGTGCACTTAAGAAACGTGGTATGTCTACTCAAGCTATTTTAAAGAGAGAAAAAAATTACTCGAAACAGTGTGCCGTCTGGAAAATTCTATTATAAATAAAAATTTAACTTACTCAATGCTTTGGGGAAAAGGAATGCAATTTATGTGAATCAAAGTTTTAACAAACTATATAAAAAAAAAACTTCAAACAGTGAAGCCTTCATTAGATTTTCTAGCAAATTTTTTTTTCTGTTACCCAACAGTTTTACATTACGATTTTACTAAATTTAAAGACACTTTACACTGACAAGAAGGACATACGTACTGAAACATAGTAAACTAATTGTATAAACTAATAGAAAGTAGAGAACGGAATTCTAAGAAACTAAAAATAACGAAATGCATTTAAATATAACGGAATATAAAGTAGTTGAAACAAAATTGCTTTTCGGGAGTCAATAAAAGTTTACACTATAGTTTTAATAAAAAAGAATATAAAAGACTTGTAAAAAGGACGCGTCTATATAGTACTGCATACATTAGATATTCTGGCTTCTTAAATATTGTTGGGACGATTTGGGTGTCAATATGTATTTATAAATATTTTTTGTATTAAGGTAAACTTGTTTGTATTTATTATATAATTCATGTGCTGTAGTTTTATATTTTATGTGTGTCCCTTGAAAGGTTTATTTCGTATTTTTCGTGTCTGATCACTTTGGGGAGTCGGTTTAGTGTGTTTTTTCTCAGTTCGAGTTATTGTTACAAGAATTTAGAGCTGAAAGTCTCTAACAACACCACAATATTCTTGACATTTGTAAATATATCAAGGGTATAATAATCCATTTCTAAATATGTAATACGCGCATGCTGTGTAAACAAACTCGGTCTATCTGATAAACAGACATTATTATAACCTTTTTGATAAAAATGTAGATGAACTGATTGCATTGACAGTGATTTCAAAGTGATTGACAGTGATTTCAATGACTAATTGGAGAACTTAATGTCTGAGAAAAACCCTGATTTACATGGGGCTGTATAGCACAGAGAAGAAAAATATTTGCATATTAATATAGAAGTATACTTGTACAATTTATATTAGTTAAAATATTTGTTAATTGTTATCGAAAAACTGTAGGCATGTTTATTATTATTTTACAACATATTTCCAATAATCCTTTTTCTGATGCTTTTCTTCCAATTATTTGTTGCTGCCTCATTTAAATAATTTAATTTTTTGGATTTTCTTTATTTATACGATGCGTTAAATATTTTATTTTCGTATATATTTTCTAGTTCAAATGTCGAATACTTCATACTTAATTCCCAAGGAATTAATCTTTCTTTTTCCAGTAGTGATACAGAATTGTAAAAAAATTACTTCCTGTAATGGGATTGACAGGAAATCCTTAAAAAGGACACATCTCACACAAATTAAACTATCGAATACATGCTGTCGGTATCCTGCCAAGTACTCCTCTGAATATCCTTTACCTCGCAATTCCTCCTAATATCCCTTGGAGACAGAGCAGAGTTCTCGCATCTCTCAGTTACTGGGCAGAAACCTAATATCTCAGTCACCTAACTCCACGAGAATCCCAATATGCATCAGTTATACAGTCTATTTATTTGCATGTTACTGAGCCTCTTCGGTTTAATAAATCGCAGAAGATTCAAGGAGTTGTTAAATCATACCTCTTCATTTTGAAGTTCAGGAAATTCCTTGTTTCTCATGAAGAAGGGATTATCTTTTTAATTCTGTGATCTTAAATTCATTTGAAGGGGGGGGGATAAAAAGCAAACTATATCTCCTTTATGTCTTCCAGATGTGCTTTTATTTTATCCATTTAATAGCATAACGTGAATGCATTTTATTGTGTTTACATTGGCTACTGATTCGCATTAATTATTTTGTTTATTGGCTACTGATTCTCATTATTTTGTTCATTGGCTACTGATTCTCATTAATTTTTTTTTGTTCCTTGGCTACTGATTCTCATTAATTTTTTTGTTCATTGGCTACTGATTCTCATTAATTATTTTGTTCATTGACTACTGATTCTCATTAATTATTTTGTTCATTGGCTACTGATTCTTATTAATTATTTTGTTCATTGGCTACTGATTCTCATTAATTATTTTATTCATTTTCATTAATTATTTTGTTCATTCTCATTAATTATTTTGTTCATTGACTAATGATTCTCATTAATTATTTTGTTCATTGGCTACTAATTCTCATTAATACTTAACTTAGATAATCACAGATAGAAGCAGGGGCCTTAAAAATCTAAGGTTTTTCCGCGAATTATAGGTAGGAAATTACAATAATCAAAATCTGTGGTTTTTAAGCAATTTTTACTTATAACACATTGCGTAAAGTCATCTCATCAATAAGTTCCTCCAATAACCATAATATTATATTAAAATATTTATGTTATAATACAATTTTATGTTAAATTACAATTATGTTATAATAATATTATATTATGTTAAAATGTTTATTCATTAAAAATTTAATAAATATGGAAATTAACAGAATTTTACTTTTTGTTTAATGAGTTAAAATTTACAATTAAAATACGTAACTATTCTAAGAATATGTAACTATTCCATGTAACTATTTTAAGAGTAGAAAAATGTACAAACAGGATTATTTAAAAAATAAATAAACTTTATTTATTAAGAAAACTACTCATTTAAAAAAATTGCGACACAAATAAATGTAAAAAAAAAAAAATTTATTGCAATTAAAATTCCAAGAAAGAAAACAAAACTTATATGGAAATTAACAGAATTTAACTTTTTTGTTTCATAAGTCAAAATTTTAAATTTAATATATGCAATATTTTTAAACGTGCATCATAACATAATATATTTTTAAAAGTAGAAAAATATACAAACAAGAATATTTACAAAATAAGCAAACTTTATTTATTAAGAAAATTACCCATTTAAAAAAATTGCGACACAAATAAATATTAAAAAAATGAATTGCAGTTCAAAATCCAAGACAAAAAAATAAAACTTATATGGAAATTAACAGAATTTTACTTTTTTGTTTCGTAACTCAAAATTTCCAATTAATATACGTTATCCTAATACATGATTAAATAAATTTTCAAAATGTATTTAATTTTAATAACTATTTAATGGCCATTTCAACAAAAATAAAACCTAATAATAAAAGCTACATTGAAACTTTTACCCTCGACATTTTCAGACCTTGAAAGCATTAGTTAATTGACATCTTAAATGCAGATTTATATTTCAGCCATTGAGCTGAGATAAGGTATCGTGAAAGTACTTGCGCAATACAGGTAAGTAATTTTTAATCGATTGTAATATCGCACTCCTTACTTATGAGCAATAAAAAGAAGAAGTTTGATATTTCATTACGCAAATGAAAGTAAAGCATGTCTGTAAAGGCAATTATTTTTCCAAGTATTGAGAAATCAGTCGCCTACAGGAGAAAATATAGAAGTTAAAAGTAATAAAAATCCTATTAGTGTTATCATTCTTTGCATTAATTTTTATTTTAATCTCCCTTTTCATTTGGCCTTGATACTTTGAATCTGATATAATCACGCATCATTAAGGTAATATTCGAAGGTTTTCTATAAATTGACATAAATTATTTTTAACACAAATTAAGAATGTACTTATTCTATTAAAGTAGATTTAGAAAACATTGTTTCGTTCTTTAGAACTAATGGGTGTTTTTCAGTTATAGCAAAGTATTATGAATCAAATTTACTAAAAATAATTATTCAATGGAAATCTCAGATTCATTGTGAAAGATTTCAATCGGTTTTCGAAATAAAATAGTCAAAATTTTAATAAATAGGGAAATATTGACATAAATATGATGTTTCGAAGTAATACAATTCTCCCCCCATATAAACTCACTTATTATTACAACAAAAATTATTTTCCTATTATTAGAAATAATTTTTAGTACAAATCGTCACACACTTTATTATATGAAAATATGAAATCCCAATTAAATAATGTAATACTTTGTTATCAGATTTGTAAAAAATAATTCAGTTATCTATAACTAATAGCAACCTCATACAATAGCAACCTCATACAATAGCAACCTCATACAAAAAACAAGTAATTTATATAAAAAAAAATTTAAGTCAATTCCCAACTTTTTTTCACTATATTGCAGAAAGTCCTTTATAAATAATTTTCATTCATTTTTTTAAGTTAGAAAAAATTCTCTCTCTCTCTCTCACACACACACACACACTTTTTCTCTCTTACACACTTTCTCTTTCTCACATACACACTTTCCATCTCTCTCAGTAATTTATTTACATGTTTCATTTTCCATTTTGTTCTCCCCTTGATTCAGACTAGAACCCAGAATGAAAAAAGAATCTGAAAAAGAATTTTTTTCCAGCTATCTACACGCTTCGCCACTAACGATATTTATTCCAAAATTTATATCCTGCTGAATATCTTATATAAGAGAAATTTTTTTCTCCCATATGAAAATAAAATTAATTAATTAATATTTGAAAAAACTGTATTCACATCAAGTGTCATCCCTACAAGTTAAAAAAAATGTATTTGAACTTGAGTGGATGAATAAAAAGTATTTTATGAATGATTGAAAATTTGAACAAGATATATATAGGGAGAGTGTGAGCTAATAGTAGGGATTGAATTACTTTTCTATTATTAGAAATCATTTTTAGTAGCAATCACCACACACTTTATTATATTAAAATATGAAATCCCAATTAAATAGTATAATATTTTGTCTTCAGATTTGTAAAAAAAAAAAAAATTAAATAATTCAGTTAACTCTAACTCAGATTAGGGATTTACAGAACTATGACGTTCACCTCATACAGAAAATTCCTTTTCTATTATTAGAAATATTTTTTTTAGTACCAATCGTCACACATAATATATAAAAATATGAAATTTCAATTAAATAATATAATTGAGACTCTGACATCAGATTTGTAAAAAAAAAAAAAAAAAAAAAAAAATCATTTAGTTAGTTAATCACTCAGAATAGCGATTTACAGAATTATGAAGAGCACCTCATACAAAAAATTAATTTCTATTATTAGAAATAATTTTTAGTACCAATCGTCACAATTTATTATATGAAAATATGAAATCTCAAATAAATATTATAATTGTCATCAGATTTGTAAAAAAAAAATCATTCAGTTAGCTGCAACTCAGAATAAGTTAGCTGTGATTCAATAAAATCAATGAATTTTAAGCTAACGATTTGTGTATCTTGTGTGTTATGCTCGTATTTTTTAAAACTATAACACCTAGGAATCCATTTTTTTTTTTTTAATGCGTAGCCACAAATCATGAAAGAATTCTTATTAAATATTTTTTTTTATGAAACAGTATTTAACAATGGTAATTTGTTTTCTTAAAATGGTTCATTGGTAAAATCTCATTAACTTGAATATTTTTTTGAATAATTTATTTCTTTATATAAATTTTTTTCAATTTATTTTAGATTACTATTTTTTCTTTTTCACTAACAATTAATGGAATGTTTATAAAACTTTCTAAAATATTTATAGAAAACAAGTTAAGAAAATCAAAAAAATTTGGCTTTTAAACCCAAACGTAAACGTACAGCAGAAATAAATTTGAATGTCAGCCAATTTTGCAAAATTTCTCAAAAGAATTTATTTCGATCGGTTATCGCTTCCCGCTCTTTTATCACAAGACCTCGGCAAAAGTGACATCAGAATATCACATCAGAATTTCATCTCGAGGTCTGAAAAGGAATCGATCCATTATTCCTCCTCTTTCAGAAATTCCTACCTTGAAATGCAATATAATATGACGATCAGACCGTGAAATATGAGCCTTTCTCTGACAGATCTTCATTTTCATGAAAATATAGGAATAAATACCGTTCGACTACACACCAGAGACCTTGTGCAAAAATAATATTGATTCTTTCCTGTTCCGTAAGCTTCATTTGTGCTTTCCACGCTAGGTAACGACAACGACCTTGACCATGACAGCCGCCAAGGTCATTTGTACTCGAATGCGAGATCTTTGATAACAGCAGCATCGGAGGAAAAAACAACTGCTCTGTTCTAACTGCGTAGTAGTGCCATTTTTAGAGATGGTCATAAACAACTTCAGCGCTGTTTGCTGCCGTGCCTCGAAATTTTCCCTGATCTTTTTTTATTGCTTTTTGTACTCTACACCTACTGGTGGAATCCAAGAATTTTGTTTATCATTTCAGATATTTCGCACATAGCATACGCTAACGAAACGTAGGGATTATTTTACTAATTCATTCGACAGGAAGTGAGATTCATTTGACCTACATTGGACAGGTGGTATACGCATAATAATTTCTAACGTTCGCTTGTAGTTTGGAAGCGCGTAATGTGACGTGGTTGTTTACAAAAGTTGATGGCTTGTTAAACAAAATGTTAGCGTTTTTTAATCTGAATTTATCTGAATTTTAAATGACCCATTTCTCATGTTAGCTATCGAAAGAGAACATTGTTTTATTTTTATTTTTATATTTATTAAAACAAATTGCTTTAAATGCAAATTTCAGATATTTCGTCTATAGCGTACGTTAACGAAATGTAGAGATTATTTTAATAATTCATTCGACAGGAAGTGAGATTCAATTGAACTACATTGGACAATGAATCGCATTTATAATAATTTTTTTTATATTTATTAAAACAAATTATTTTAAATGCAAAATTCGACAGGAAGTGAGATTCATTTGGCCTACATTGGACAAGGCCTATACGCATAATAATTTCTAATGTTCACTTGTAATTTGAAAATGCGTTATGTGACGTGATTGTTTACAAAAGGTGTTGAGTTGTTAAAAAAAAGTCGGCAATAGTTTTTAATCTGCTTTATGCCAGCTATCGAAATTGAACACTGTTTCATTTTTATTTTATATTTATTAAAACAAATTATTTTAAATGTAAATTTCAGATATTTCGTATATAGCATACTTTGACGAAATGTGGGGATTATTTTACTAATTCATTCGACAGGAAGTGAGATTCAATTGACCTAGATCGGACAGGTGCTATACGCATAATAATTTCTAATGTTCACTTATAATTTGAAAATGTGACGTGTTGTTTACAAAAGTTGATGACTTGTTTAAAACAAAATGTCAGATTTTTTTTTTTTTTTTTTTTTAACCTGCCTTATATCAGCTAAAGAGAACATTATTTCATTTTTATTTTTATTTTTATATTTATTAAGACAAATTATCTTTAACGCAACTTTTCAAAGATGAATTATTTATAGATAACTATGATTAATAGCCATAAATAGCAATAATATATATATTCGCAAATGGACATTGGACAGATGCTATATGCATAATAATTATTAACGTTCACTTGTAATTTGAAAACGTGTAATGTGACTTGATTGTTTACAAAAGTTGATGACTTGTTAAAAAAATGTCAGCAGTAGTTTTTAAATCTGCATTATGTCAGCTATCGAAAGAGAACACTGTTTCATTTTTATTTTTATATTTATTGAAATGCATTATTTTAAATGCAAATTTCAGATATTTCGTATATAGCATACGTTAACGAAATGTACGAATTATTTTACTAATTCGACAGGAAGGGAGATTTATTTGACCTGCATTGAACAGGTGCTATACGCATAATAATTTCTAATGTTCGCATGTAATTTGAAAATGCGTAATGTGACTTGATTGTTTACAAAAGTTGATGACTTGTTAAAAAAATGTCAGCAGTAGTTTTTTAATCTGAATTATGTCAGCTATTGAAAGAGAACACTATTTCATTTTTATTTTTGTATTATTAAAACAAGTTGTTATAAATGCAAGTCAAAGTGATTTATTTATAGATAACTATGGATAATAGGCATAAATATTAATTATATATATTCGCTAAGGATGGAACTAGTATCAATATAATTTTATTTATATCAATAATTATTTTAATTTAATAATTATTATTAATATTAAATATTTTTTTTCTCAATTCAAGATTTTCTTAGGCATGAATGTTTAATTATATAATAGTAATAGAACAGCACGGCCTAATGACTAGCACTCGGTACCACAGGTTTCGGATTCGAGACTCCTCGCCTTGGATGTATATAGTGGTTCGGAATCCACTTTAAATCGTAGGTCCTTGTCTACGATTGTTGGGCGTTGGGTTGACAACTCTACCTCGTAAAAATAAACTTCATGACTCGGAGTCTGCTAATAGGCAGGAGGCTTTGGGCCTACCGTGGGGCTGTTGCGTCATTGAAGAAGAATAATAGATTGATTAGTTACTTCACTTCCATTTTATTTCATAAAGCTAAGAATTAATATATTTTGCTTATAAAGTAAGAAGAAACATATATAGTACTTTTTAGGACATGAAATCAGAAAAATAATATTACTCCAATTTTAGACAAATTTGAAAAACACATATAATTTAAATAGAGATTAAACATTGTAAAAATTTACAATTGCAATTCATATTCACCCATTTTTTTTTAAACTGAGCAAAATAAAACTTTGAAATGGTAACGTAGAAAATAGTTGATCCATTATGTAATAAATACAGTATACGAGTATTTCTAAGCTGTAAAAATCAGTATATGAGTATATCTAAGCTGTAAAAGACATCTTTAAAAATAGTATTGAAAATTTTACATCAGTATTCAGGAGGCTTGTAAATAGGAACAGTCATACAAATTACTACTCTTATGTTAATACCGATAACTTACGAACCGATTTCAAAAATTAAATTTAGTTTCCCCAAAATCAAGAAAAATTATTGACGCTGTTGTATGTGTTACATTTTTTAATATAATTCAGTTATACATAATAAATTGGCGCTCGGTGCCACAGGTTTCGGGTTCGAATCCCGGCGGTGCCATGGATGTTTGTAGTGGTTCGGAATCCACTTTAAGCCGTAGGTCCCGGTCTTCTATGACTGTAAGAGCGTCACGGAGCAAAAGTCAGGCTTCTACCTACGGGTGCTCCATCACAACAGAAGCTGCTTCCTTCCCCTTCAATCATGAGTCCATATGGGCTCGTGGGCTTGGCCAGCCAAGTGGGATAAGAAACAACAACAACACACATAATAAATAAATATATAATTACTGTTAATTGAATTCAAACCTAATAAGTATAATAGCAGACTATAATCAAATTTAACCTATTTAGCATCAAATTCAAGAAAACAAATGTAATTAAAAATGACAGTTATATGAACTTTATATTGCTATAATGAATTTGGTTTGCCTAATAAACAAATAGCTAAAATAAAAACATTTGCTTTAAAAAAACAAACTACAATGCTTGATACCAATATTCTTTTATAGTAGTTTAGTGTGAAGGTTGGGCACCCAGATTGTAACTGGGTGTGGTTGCGTTGAGATACTTAAGGCATAGGTTGGTGAACTCATAGCCTTATTTACTCACGCACAAACACCACATACATACAATTAGAGACATATAATATTTAACACATTTAAAGACAGCTAATTATATATTGGTGGCAGGACTCCACTTCTAAGCCGAAAACCCGAAACACGGATACGGGCAGGGTGCGCGAAATATACTTCCTCTCCGGGTGAGAGTCTTTAGGTCAACTGACCATTTCTCTAAAATGCCACAGGGGGTGCTTTTGCCATTGAGTAGGAGGAAGCATGGTTACAGTAGTTGATTAACAAAGGGGTGTTAGTAGTATCTTTCAAAAAGTCCAGTTTATTTAAGAAAGACATTTCCCATAATTATGAGACAGAATTTATTTGCATATAAACAATATATGAGGAATTTAAAATGTATTTAAATGGTCAACATTTTACTTTCGCAAAAGTAAATCTAGACAGCGATAAGCTTTGGTAATCACAATACAGTAGGGTTATTCAGGTTCTCACAAGAAATATATTCAGAGCTATATATCTTACGACTACTTATTAGAAGAATTTTAATTATTTGCTTGTGGGATTCAACCTTTAACTCCATGCCTTCATGGTCTTCATTAATTGATCTGTCATTTATAATTATTATTTTTAAATGGCCATTTTATTCTTTATTTTATGGATTGAGTTATAAATTGAATACCAACACGCAAAAGACGATCCTCAGAAACATGACGCCTTCAGTTAACATACACTCACGGAATTAATACATGAAAATTGCAGGAAATACTACATGTTAATTGAAAATTCACAAAAATTGTCCCATTTATTGAGTTAAAGTAGATCTTTTTAGCATAATAATGCCATATCCCAAGATCTATAAATCGAAATGTATCAAACAAACCCTTAAGTAGCATTTTATGTCGTTATTATTATCATTTCATTTGATATTATTGTTTTATTTATGATGCTATTGTAATTTTAAATGAGTGGTCTAATTTTAATTTCAAATAGTTTTACATTGGTGAATTTAATGAATTTCGTGTCACAACAATCAAGGCCATCCAAGTGAGACATCTTTGATTAGGCGCCAGAATTCTTCATCGGTTAATTCCAATAGACAAGATCTCTTTGAGCACAATCAAGTCGTTGCAGTATAAATCCTTCCTCTCTATCTAGTATTCTTTATTTTCGAAAATTTTAATATTTTAATGAGGGTTTGCATCATCAATTTGTGTATAAATATTTGCTTGAACTATCTGACACGATAAACTCTACTTTCTTTGATAACATTTATTATTATTTTAATATTCTGTTTAAAATTATTATTTCATTTACAGATTTAGAAAAATGGGTCTTTGACAAAAATTGTGGAAAATAAAACAATACAATAGGCTTTGAATAGCAATACAATAGGGTAAAAAAAATAGTGTGAAAAGCAATACACAAGGATAAAAAAAAACATAAATAAGGATAAAAAAGTAATACAATAGGGTTTGAATAGCAATACATTAGGGTAATAGTTTTGAATAACAATGGCATTGTTTAAATAAAAAAAATGCTGAATTTTTTTTTTTTTAAAGTCATCTTTCGTTTTAAAAAATTATCTTTAACTGCTAATTAATTCGCTGCTAGCTTAACTTTTATGTTGAAACCTTACTTATCATTTTTACATTATTGTTTATTTTAAATATATACATTGATTACATATTTATTAAAAGAAAAATAATTTATTTTAAATATATACATTAATTACATATTTATTAAAAGAAAAATAATTTATTTTAAATATATACATTAATTACATATTTGTTAAAAGAAAAATAATTTATTTTAAATATATACATTAATTACATATTTATTAAAAGAAAAATAATTTATTTTAAATATATACATTAATTACATATTTATTAAAAGAAAAATAATTAATAAAAGTAAATAATATTTTTTAATCGTCATTTAACTTGGCATCACATCCAGCCAAAATAATTTTTAATAGCAGCTATTCACTCGTTACTGAGGTGCACCACAAAGGACTACTAGGCCCATAAAAGGAAAAATATAGAACATTGAATTCTGGAATCTTCTTAACTGGAACTAAACCACATTTGTGTTACCTGTTAGTAAAAAAAAAACGCTCAATTACCTGACAAAGTCGAAGCTAAAGTGCACATTAGTCAATCAGTACCTGATTACTGAGTGAATTCAGTGACAATAATCAGATGATGACAGAGCCCATAAATAATTTATTACTAAATGTCTGATTAATTTTGTTTCATTTCGTATATTTTAATTTGCAACTCAAACAATTAGCACTCTTTGAGATTTGGCAGAACTAACGAATCAATCTCATTTCCATCGTTGCTTGGCACATCATGGAGAATCTGAGACGATGAGGTGCTGGCAAGCTAGAGAACTCTAGAGGCAATGACTTCGGTCAACTTTGTTGAACTCTTTTGTGTGCATTTTCTTCTTTATTTTGTATTGTTTCTATTTTGCATTGCCTTGCCATTGGAAATAAAAAAAAAAGAATGCATTTAAATCAAAAATGTTAGTTTCAAAAATAAAATAAAATTTGTCCTTTTTTCAGAATTACAACAAATTGCTGAATAATGAGAACAAAAGAAATTCATCATATACAAGACACCTGCTCTAACAGAAATAACGTTTATTATGAAACACTTGATATGATGATAGAGAGACTTTAATTTCTGTCTAGGCTTAACTTCTTTTTATTGCTTCAATGACTCACAGAGATTTTCGACTAGATTTTGAAAAGTAGCTTCTGGAATCTTTTTAACTGGAACTATACCACATTTGTGTTACCTGTGAGTAAAAGCAAAAAAAAAAAAAATTTACCCCTCAGTCAAAGTCGAAGACTGTTGCTAAAGTGCACATTAGTCAATCACTACCTGATTACTGAGTGCATTCAGTTACACTAATCAGATGATGACCGACGCCATAAAAAATTCATTATTAAATGTCTGATTAATTTTGTTTCTTGCCATATATTTGAATTTACAACTCTAACGATTATAATGCATTTAAATCAAAAAAATAAAATAAAATCTGTCCTTTTTCAAAACACTTAAGCAACAATAAGAACAAATTGCTCAATAATGAAAACAAAAGAAATTCATCACAAACAGAACACCTGCTTTTACAGAAATAACGTTTATTATGAAACACTTGATATGATGATAGCGCGGCTTTAATTTCTGTCTGAGCTTAACATCTTTTTATTGCTTCTATTATGACTCACAGAGATTTTCGACTCGATTTTGAAATGCAGCTTCCGGAATATTTTCATTCAAAGAACAGCTGCACAACCGCTTATTTTAATATGCAATGAAACAGATTGTTAAGCGTTTTAGTATATTTTTGTTGAAAACGTGATAAAACAATGATACTAATTTAAATTTGCTTTATTTTTATACATTCTTACGATTTATTTTATACAGCTCATTTTAAAGATAAATTAAATTAACGTGCTATGATTTTATTTTTATTTTTGAAAAGGCAAATTTTTTCACTCTATTTAAAAATTTTTTTAGATAATATTCGTATATAGACAAATTTAATGTATTCAATAATTCGCTATAATGTTTGTAAAATATAATATTCATAAAAATTATGTATCTTATGTATTTGTCCCAATCTATAAATTAAATACAGAAAAAAATATTTTAAAATATACATCATATTTTAAATAAATAAATGTACATAAATATTTAAAAATATTTTTATAATATGTAAGTATGCATGTAAGATGTATATGTATCCTAAAATAAGCGGTTCATTGTGCAAATGAGACAAAAATCATGTCAGTGATTTTTTTTCTTAACTGTGTCAAGCTGTGAGTTTTTTTAATCACTTTGTCGTGAATCAATTTACCACACTAAGTGTTTTTAAGGAACATTAGAACCTATCTTATACCTCTCTTTGGCTAGATGCTATCTCTGACCTTAATTAGTTGTAATTAAAATAGAAAGCAAGAATCAGCAGAAAAAAATTTATTTATAGAGTAGGGAAGACACAGTGGTTAGCATCTATTAATTGAGCACTTTTTTTTTGTTAAAATATTTTTAAATTA
Source organism: Caerostris darwini (assembly GCA_021605075.1). NCBI lineage: Eukaryota > Metazoa > Arthropoda > Arachnida > Araneae > Araneidae > Caerostris > Caerostris darwini. Next base: position 544,809 of record BPLQ01015115.1, on the reverse strand, counting down.
AGTTTTAATTTGCAAAAAAAAATTACTTTGAGTTATTTCAATAAATTATTGTCCATATTGTTCTGTCAAAATTGTAACAATCATATCATAGTTGTCATTGTGATACAAAAATCATTAAATGCCTCATCTCTAGTTCATTGTTTGCGAGATTAACATAGATTAACACTACCAAAAAATAAAATTGCACCACAGTGAATTCGTAGGGGTACATATATAAAATTTTGTTCAGTACAAATGCATACATGCATGAATAAATGATCCCCGTTCCAAAGGAAAATGTGCTATATTTTGTTTTACAAAGAAATGAAAAACAAATGTTAATAAAATTTTGGATCGCTTCGACACTTGGCAATGTACATCTTTCCCAACTCTTCCAATACAGACTTGGATGCGTTGTGGAAGGTCGTGGAAGAAAATTTCTGTACTTTATATTATGCCACACTTCAGTCAGGTGATATACCAAAATTCCAGTGGAATCTGAAGGCAATCAAGTACTTGGTCCATTATCTTGGAGACATTTTCAATTGTCCAAGGTCTAGAGAATGGGTTTGGCATCATAATGTGTAACGTTATGCATTACAAAGATACTTTAGTAGTATGTGGGCGTGCGTTATCCTGTTATATAGGACAAATGGTAAAACCGCTGGTCATAAAATGTTGATAACATATCACTGGGCTGTCAAAGTTTCTTGACAATAACCAGCTCTGATCTCGATCAAAGTTTATGGCATCCCATACCAACAGACCAGGTGTTGGGCTTGTGTGCCGATAACGGATACTTAATTGTGATGCATTTTTTCTTCTGGAAGACGACGCATCCCTTGCCTATTGTCTTTTCACCGAGGCAAAAATAAAATTCGCCACTAAGATTCGCCACACCCTTCCATTGTTGGATGCTGCAATTCACTCCTCTACACCAGGGGTCTCCAAACTACGGCCCGCGGGCCAAAACTGGCCCGCCAGTGTCATCAATCCGGCCCGCGACAGCGAATAGCTTATTGTTGCTGTAATGAGTTGGATAAAAAAAATACAGAATCATAATAACTCGGTTTTATTTACTTGCTAGGTAAAGCTTAATGACAAGCATAATACGCAGAAAATTTAACTTAAGCATAACAACTAACTGGAAATTATAGATAACGGTAGAAAAATTAAAATGGTTTTGGCCCTTGGTACTTACTGGAGTAAACAATATGGCCCTAAGGCTGGAAAGTTTGGAGACTCCTGCTCTACACCATTCAAGACAATTTTTTCTGTGGACCGGTGTTAAAGGTAATCAATGTGCTTGGCAGTAACATCATAATGGAAATAGTAAAAGTCTGTTTCATACAGTTTGTGTTATGGCAGACGATGGTGTAACACGGTACCAGTCTGCTTCCAGTTGAAAAGCAATTGCAGATCTATCCCATAGGAGTTAGGACCTCCCGTGGTCTGTCAGATCCTGGTCGATGTTAGCTAATATATGACTGAACAAAACATAACCGCAATTTATTAGCAGTCTCTCATTTCGATGAATGCAATAAGCAGTTCCTCCATGACATAAGCACTTCTACACAAGCAGATAATCCTGCCACTTTCATGACTTGTTAATTGCTTATGACAGATTGTCTTTCCAAAGACATAGATAGCATTCATTGTAATTGATCAAAAGAAGAAATTAACATGGATACACGGAACAATAGAGAAGCCAACGTTGCGCTTCCATCTATTGTTCAATTCGAAAGCTTCAGATTCACTTCGCAAATGATTGGATGGTCAAGCTGCGATGAAATCAACTTCATTAGCATCTTTTTCTTATTTTATATGTATATAAAATTTCAGATCAAAGGCCTCACTCCTTAAGGGTTTATTTTTATTTTATTTTCCTCTAGTGCAATTTGAAAAGGACTAAAACACTATGTAACGTAGCCTTTGTATCACGCATCTTAATTTGTATGTTCTTTATAAAGCAAAACATTGAATACGAAACGAATTTTTCGAGCATCTTAACCTCAGTCCCTGTCTTCACCCAACAAAATTATAGATTGATATGTAATTTTGTAGTATGCTTCATTGTAAGCCGGTCTGGTTGAATAAAAATGTTCTCATCCCCCCCCAACACAAATTTGAGTCAGTTCCTTTTAAGAAGATATTCACGAAGACAATTTTCGCATTTTATAAATGCCGTATAGATACTTACATGGTGTCTCTTGGATAATGTTCAATTTGCTACAAATGTGGTGAAGAATTTCGGTGAAACATTTGAAATAAAAAAATTACAATTTATTTAGTTTTTGATACAGGCCTAATATCTTTTATTTAATGAATTCTATAATAGCTTTTAGGGCCTGATGGCCAACCAACTAGCGCTCTGACGCTCTGTACCACAGATTTCGGGTTCGAGTCCTGGCTGGGCCATGGGCTTTTGTAGTGGTTCGGAATCCACTTTAAACCGTAGTTCCCGGTCTAATATGACTGTAAGAGCGTTGGGCGTAGGGCTGACAACCCTACTCCGTAGAAAGTCAGTGTCACGGAGCCAAGCCAGACTTCCAACCACAAATGCTCCATCACAACAGAAGCTTCCCTTCCATGAGACCACAAGCGGCCTGATGGCCAATTGGCGTTTGGCTTTGGCCTTTGGTACCACAAGCTTCAGGTTAAAATCCTGGCGGTGGCATGGGTGTTTGTTAATGGTTCGGAATCCACGTTAAACTGTTGGACCCGGTCTAATTAACCTAAAAAGTAGGAATAACATGATCGTAGAGCGAAAAACCAAACCATGAGACCACATGGGTTCTTGCACTTGGTCTAGATCAAGGGTGGCTAACCCGAATGATCTTGCGGGCCACTTTGGAAATTCATCATAACTCCGCGGGCAGCATGTAAAATTATATATCCCCATATTAGATTTAGACCCAGTATTGACATTTTTTGGAGTGAAGAATTGAAACAATGAGTTATTATTATTGTGTTTATTATTATTCTTATATGTAAATATAGATAATATAATAATAATGATACTAAACGCACATTGTAAAGACATATATAACACTAAAAATGAAATCATTAAAAAAATATTTAGTGCGATATTTGTTTCTCCAGTCTTTCACTTAACTTTTGCAATAACTTTTGCAAACTTTTGCATCATGAGTCCGCAGAATATAATTTAATAATTCTGCGAACTCATAACTGTAAACTCATTAATAAAACAGCCAATATCTGTTATACATTCACAAGAATATTATTTTAAAATCAAAGTTAATTTTTTCTCATAATTTCGACAGTTAATTTTTAAATATATAGATGCACACATAATATATCTTTTTGATACATTGGTTTTCACTACTTTGGCCATTATAAAATAAATATACTAGTATTTTGTAAAAGTGTGAGTAATCTCACGGACTAGAAAAATGTTCAAGGCGGGCAGCCGGTTGGCCACCCCTAGTCTAGATGCTGCTGTCTACCAAGTGGGATGAGTAATATCATAATAGTTTTTATGTAAGGAATCTGAGCAAGGTTTACGCAAATTTAACGTTAACTTTTATTATGTCATCCTTCATAAACAGGTGACTTTGAATTTTATTCACGAGCAGCTGTTGTAATACACAATAACACAGGTTGCCGGAAATACTGAGTGGCATTCAACTTGTCAAAAGAAATGGAAGTCTGATATAATATTTCTGAACAAAAAAATTGAGTTATCAAACAATATTCTTCAAATTGAATGCTATTCGATTTAATTTTACTACCGTGTCCAAAAAAGTAAGACCAGTTTTTAATTTAAATTTTCCGTGCATATGATATTTTAATTTTTTTTCTTTTTTAGGTTGTTGGTAGTGTCCTTGATATCTGTGTGAAATTTTACATCAAAATATTCTTTAGTGTTTGAGTTACGCTTGGTTTCGTGAGATGCTAAAACTGATTCCGGTGATTTTTGAAATGTCTGAATTAATTGAGCAAAGAATTTGCATTAAATTTTGTTAGCGGAAACGTATAGAATGTTGCAGAAGGCATTCGGTAAGCATTCTTGTATCGGAAAGAAATGTTTAGAAGTGCTAAAAACAGTTCAATGAAGGCAGAGAATCGTTGAAGACGAAGAACTCTCTGGTCGACCACCAACCTCAACCGACGAAGCTCACGTCCAAAAAATTAAAAATTTGGTGCTTGCAAACCGTCGATTTACAATTAAAGACCTTGCTGCTGATGTTGGAATTCCATTTTTAAAGATGTTTTGGGTCTCAAACGCGTCAAATCTTGATTGGTACCTAAAACACAATGCGCCAGCTCACACTGCATTGATTCTTCGTGACCTTTTCACCAAAAATGAAACCCATATCGTTCAACAACCACTGTATTCACTTAATTTAGCATCGTGCTACTTCTGGCTATTCCCTAAATTTAAAAGACCATTCCGGGGACACTGTTTTGAGTCGATTGAAGAGACATTTCAAAAATCGCCGGAATCAGTTTTAGCATCTCAGAAAACCAAGCGTAACTCAAGAACTAATTAATATTTTGACGTCAAATTTCACACAGATGTCAAGGACAGTGCCAACGACCTAAAAAAAGAAGAAAAAAAATTGAAATACCATATGCAAGGGAAATTTTAAATTGAAAATTGGTCTTACTTTTTGGACACAGTAGTATCTATAGTTTCTATAGTTATTCAAACGTTAAATCTCGATTTATTAAGGAATATATTTTAATACTCGAGAAAATTAAGGAATATATTTTATTAACTATTTTTATGAACATTTTTATCAATGCAATGGCATTTTGATATATATTTTTTGGATAAACAACTAAAAAATAAATTGTCTAACACTTCATAGCAGTAAGCATATAATACCAAGTAATACCGTATAAGTTTAAATACCATATGCCCGAGAAATATGCCCTTACTTTTTGGACGCAGTAGTAATGGTGATGCTTGAAACTGATTTCTTTGAAAACTTTCAGGTAACGAATTTGGTTATTAAAGAAAAACAAACCATCACTACAATAAACGATCATCCACGTAAACTATATTTATATATATAGAGAGAGAATGTATGTTAATAGCATTAAAAAAGCGAGGAAAATAGCTTCATAAATAAGTAATTACGATACCTCAAGATAGACGAAAACACGGGTTGGGTGTAACTGGACTCGAAGAAGTTCATTTTCAAGTTACGGTTACGAGAACGTTTATTAGTCGATTCGGGTCAACGAAATACCTCGAGGTGGAAATAGAGATCCACACCTTAAAATTACATCTCCAACGCCTCTGCCTTGATGGAAGTCTGTAGTTTTCATTTTTTTTTTTTTTTTTTTTTTTTTTTTTGCAGAATATTGTTGAGCAAGATCATGACAAGAATCATACACTGATGTTCTGTAGATTTTGATAATTAAATAGCTCCGTGACATGCTGTTCGTGATGTAACATTTAAACCTTTTATTTACCCTTTATGGTATGTTTCCTTGCGATGCTATAGAAATCGTATTAAAAAAAGATTAACTTATGGTTTTGTTTCCGGTATCAAAATTTAAAGGATTCTGAAATCGAACTCGTGTTTGAATCCTATTTTTTATTCTGCCTCTACATTAAACGTGCACTTGCTTTGCATATAAATCTGACGGTGGCATGGATGTTTATTGGTGGTTCGGAATCCACGTTAAACTGTAAGTCCCCGTCTATTTAGCCTAAAGTGTGCACAAGATGACCGTAGAGCGACAAACCACACCAAACCGAACTCGTTTTTTTGCGGGGGATAGTGATCCATAAAATAAGTAAGCTTAAGTCCATAAGAAGCTATAAAATATATAGTTTGAAATAAATTTAAAAATAATTTGTTTTATGAGGCAAATAGAGCCGCATAAAAAAAGTCCCACATAGAAAATATGTAAATCAAACCTCACGATGTAGCAAGTAATTGGTTTTTCAAACAAAGAAAAATTGAATTTATACAGCCATAACATTTTTAAATGTTTCATTTACTTATACAGATTCTAAAATGTGCAAGCTTGAAATTATTCATCTTAATGAAATACGTGGATTTTCTCACAGAGAACTGACTCAAAATCACTTTCGTCACTTGAAAATGACGTTGACGTTTTAAATGACTTGCATTTAATAAAGTTCGTGGTAATGTGGTGACATAATATAAGATACGCTATCTGTTGGATTGTTTTTAATTTGCATGTTACAGCAGTAAAAATACAGTCAGAAGATTCAGTTATATTGATAATCCATAAATAACTATAAAATATATTGTTTGCAACAACTTAAAAATAAATTCTTTTATGCGGCAAACAGAGCCGCATAAAAAAGTGCCACATAGAAAATACGTAAATCAAAACCTCACGATGTAGCAAGCAATTGCTTTTCAAACAAGGAAAAATTGAATTTGCACAGCAGAACTTTTTTAAAAGTTTTATTTGCTTATATAGATTTTGAAATGTGCATGCATAAAATTATTCATAGTAGTCAAATATGTGGATTTTCTCATAGAGCACTGGCTCAAAATCACGTTCGTCACTTGAAAATGACGTTGGGTTGACGTTTGAAATGACGTTACTGCTCGCATTTAATAAAATTCATGGTAATATCATGACATAATATAAGATAAGCCATCTGATGGATTCTTTTTAATTTGCATGTTATTTTGACAGCCACTTATTATAGTTTTTTTAAGTTAATTTTTATCTTAATAGATCCACACCTTGAAATTACATCTCCAATGCTTCTCTCTTGATGGAAGTCTGTAGTTTTCATCTTTTTGCAGAATATTGTCGAGCAAGATCATGACAAGAATCATACACTGATGTTCTACGGATTTTGATAATTAAATAGCTCCATGACATGCTGTTCGTGACATAACGTTTAAACCTTTTATTTACCCTTTATGGTATGTTTCCTTGCGATGTTATCGAAATCGTATAAAAAAAAGGTTAACTTATGGTTTTGTTTCCGGTATCAAAATTTAAATGATTATGAAATCGAACTTGTGTTTCGGTGCTTTTTCTTTAATACTTTTGGAATCAGTCAAAATACACTGATTACCTGAAGATCTGTTTTTATTTGTATTATCGTTTCTTATTTCTTTTTTCTAATTTTTTCTCTAGAGTAATTGGATAAATTGAGGTAAAGTAGCTATGCAAGCATAAATCTTAAAATCAAGACAAGTCAACTCGCTTTTGTGAAGGTGACAGCGATCGTATAAAAATAGATTGAAAATACATAATTAGTTATAAAATATATTGTTTGTAAAGCATTTAAAAATATTTTTTTTATATATTGTAATTGAACCGTATAATAAAAGTTCCACATGGAAAATATTTAAATCAAAACCTCACGATGTAACAATAATTGCTTTTTCAAACAAGGAAAAATTGAATTTGCACAGCAGAACATTTTTAAATGTTTTATTTGCTTATATAGATTCTGAAATATGCGTGCATAAAATTATTCATCGTAGTCAAATAAGTGGATTTTCTCATCGACAACTGGCTCAAAATCACTTACGTCATTTGAAAATAACGTTGAAGTTGGGTTGACGTTTGAAATGACGTCACTTCTAGCATTTAATAACATTCGTGGTAATGTGATGATATATTATATAAGATAAGCCATCTGTCGGATTCTTTTTAATTTGCATGTTATTTTGACAGCCATTTGTTGTTGGTTCTTTTAAAATTAATTGTTATCATAATAGATCCACAACTTACAATTACATCTCCAACGCCTCTCTGTTGATGGAAGTCTGTAGTTTTCATTTTTTCGCAGAATATTGTCGAGCAAGGTCATGACAAGAATCATACACTGATGTTCTACAGATTTTGATGATGAAATAGCTGCGTGACATACTGTTCATGACATAACATTTAAACATTTTATTTACCCTTTATGGTATGTTTCCTTGCGATGTTATCGAAATAGTATAAAAAAAAGGTCAACTAATGGTTTTGTTTCCGGTATCAAAATTTAAATGATATGAAATTGAAGTACACTGAAACCGTTTTTGTACGGGGTACAGAGATTGCATAAAAAAATATATTGAAAGTCCGTAAGTAGTCCCATACAAGTTTAAAAATAAATTCTTTTATATGGTAAATAAAACAGCATAAAAAAGTTCCACATAGAAAATATGTAAATCAAAACTTCACGATGTATATGATGGCATAATATAAGATAAGTCATCTGTTGGATTCTTTTTAATTTGCATGTTACTACAGTAAAAATACAGTTAAGAAGATACAGTTATATTGATAATCCATAAGTAACTACAAAATATATTGTTTGTAACACTTTTAAAAATAAATTCTTTTATGCTGCAAATAGAGCCGCATAAGAAAGGGCCACATAGAAAATATGCAAATCAAAACCTCACGATGTAACAAGTAATTGCTTTTTCAAACAAGGAAAAATTGAGTTTACACAGACGAAATATTTTTAAAAGCCTTATTTGCTTATATAGATTCTGAAATGTGCATACATAAAATTATTCATCATAGTCAAATATGAGGATTTTCTCGTAGAGAACTGGCTCAAAATCACTTTCGTCATTTGAAAATGACGTTGACGTTCAGTTGACGTTGTAACGTCACTGACGTCATGATAACGTTGATGACGTCACTGCTGGCATTTGATAAAATTCGTGGTAACGGGTTGACGTAATATAAGATAAGCCATATGTCGGATTCTTTTTAATTTGCATGTTATTTTGGCAGCCATTTGTTGTTGTTTTTTAAATTCAATTTTATTCATAATATGCATTTAATGAAATTTTTTTTTATATGTACCGTACAAATAAAGGCCGCGTAGAAACAGGTTTGACTTTATTTCGTTTAATAATCATATTCTACTGTAAAAAGTAGCAAAAAGGTGTATTAATGGGATATGTCTGTTGTTATTTTTTATCCCACTTGGTCGACAGCAACGTCTAGAGCAAATTCTTTTATGCTGTAAATAAAACTACATAGAAAATATGTAAATCAAAACCTCACGATGTAGCAAGTAATTGATTTTTCAAACAAGGAAAAATTGAATTTGCACAGCAGAACTTTTTTTAAAGTTTTATTTGCTTATATAGATTCTGAAATGTGCATGCATAAAATTATTCATCGTAGTCAAATATGTGGATTTTCTCATAGAGAACTGGCTCAAAATCACTTTCGTCATTTGAAAGTGACGTTGAAGTTGAGTTGACGTTTGAAATGACGTCACTGCTAGCATTTATTAATATTCGTGGCAATGTGATGACATAACATAAGATAAGCCATTTGTTGGATTCTTTTTAATTTGCATGTTGTTTTGACAGCCTTTTGTTGTTGTGGTTAAATTAATTTGTTATTCATAACATGCATTCATAATTTTTTATATATATACGGAAAAAAAAGGTCCGCGTAAAAACAGGTTTCAGTGTATATCGTTTAATAATCGTATCTTAATGTAAAAAGTTTCAAATAGTTGCATTAATGGGACATGTCTGTTGTTTCTTATTCCACTTGGTCGACAGCAACGTCTAGACCAAGTCCGTGAACCTGTGGCGTTCTCATGGAAGGAGGGAAGGGGGGGGCAGCATACTGAATTGTGATGGTGCATGTCTTTTTATATTAATGAGATCCAGTAAAAGATACAGTAAAAATCATTGCGAAACATCATGATATCAAGTTTTTAATACCCTGTTTTAATGAACTCCTGTGTAAGGTTCAGAGACGTGGTGGTCAAGTGGCTAGCGCTTTGGCCTTTGTACCAAAGGCTTCAGGTTCGAATCCTGGCGGGGGCATGGGTGTTTCGGAATCTATTTTAAGCTGTAGGTCCCAGCCTAACTAGCATTCGTGTGCAAAAAGTGACCTTATGGGACCCTTTTCTTGTGTCAAGCAATCCTTTTAAGAACCTTATCCTTTATAGAATAGAAGTATCCTTTTAAGAACCTTATCCTTTATAGAATAGAAGAAGTAATTTTCTAGAAACTCATTAAGAACCTTATCCTTTATAGAATAGAAGAAGTAATTTTCTAGAAACTCATTAAGAACCTTATCCTTTATAGAATAGAAGAAGTAATTCTTCTAGAAACTCATTAAGAACCTTATCCTTTATAGAATAGAAGAAGTAATTTTTCAAGAAACTCATTAAGAACCTTATCCTTTATAGAATAGAAGAAGTAATTTTTCTAGAAACTCATTAAGAACCTTATCCTTTATAGAATAGAAGAAGTAATTTTTCAAGAAACTCATTAAGAACCTTATCCTTTATAGAATAGAAGAAGTAATTTTTCTAGAAACTCATTAAGAACCTTATCCTTTATAGAATAGAAGAAGTAATTTTTCTAGAAACTCATTAAGAACCTTATCCTTTATAGAATAGAAGAAGTAATTTTTCAAGAAACTCATTAAGAACCTTATCCTTTATAGAATAGAAGAAGTAATTTTTCTAGAAACTCATTAAGAACCTTATCCTTTATAGAATAGAAGAAGTAATTTTTCTAGAAACTCATTAAGAACCTTATCCTTTATAGAATAGAAGAAGTAATTTTTTATCAAGAAACTCATTAAGAACCTTATCCTTTATAGAATAGAAGAAGTAATTTTTCTAGAAACTCATTAAGAACCTTATCCTTTATAGAATAGAAGAAGTAATTTTTCTAGAAACTCATTAAGAACCTTATCCTTTATAGAATAGAAGAAGTAATTTTTCTAGAAGCTCATTAAGAACCTTATCCTTTATAGAATAGAAGAAGTAATTTTCTAGAAACTCATTAAGAACCTTATCCTTTATAGAATAGAAGAAGTAATTTTTCTAGAAACTCATTAAGAACCTTATCCTTTATAGAATAGAAGAAGTAATTTTTCTAGAAACTCATTAAGAACCTTATCCTTTATAGAATAGAAGAAGTAATTTTTCTAGAAACTCATTAAGAACCTTATCCTTTATAGAATAGAAGAAGTAATTTTTCTAGAAACTCATTAAGAACCTTATCCTTTATAGAATAGAAGAAGTAATTTTTCTAGAAACTCATTAAGAACCTTATCCTTTATAGAATAGAAGAAGTAATTTTTCTAGAAACTCATTAAGAACCTTATCCTTTATAGAATAGAAGAAGTAATTTTTCTAGAACCCCATTAAGAACCTTATCCTTTATAGAATAGAAGAAGTATCTTTTCTATAAAGGATAAGGTATTCTTTCTAGAACCCTTTCTTGTGTTAAATAATTTGATATTTCATAGTTCAGTTCAGTAGATTTAACCTGGATGTTTGATATTCCTCAACGGCATCTGAAATTGGCTGAAACCTATAGCTAGTGAATTTGCAGTTAACTGTATATCCTTTTTATATGATTGCATAATTTTTTTCACTTTATGCAATATGTATATTTTTCCGATATGTAAACAATACTAAAAGCCCATTATCACTATTCTTAATAAAAAGGAATACTGAAAGGGGAAAAGTTATATAGTTATGCGTTGTAGTACTTGATCCGTATGAACAGGTTCAACTGAATTATGACTGGAAAGAAAAAACTTTTTAAACAATACTACTGATACTAATAAAAAGAAGGTCGAGTCATTGTCAATGATATCTTGAGTAAGTCGCTTGCTCAAAATTAAAGTGTGCGTCCATTTAATAGGAATTAAAACTAAGCATTTGTGCACTATTGAATACAAAAACACTCACAAGTGCATTTTTGCAATACTAATACATACAAAAGTGCATATTTTTTTCGATATCTAAACAATACTAAAAGTCCATTATCATTATCCTTAATAAAAATTAATACTGAAGGGGGGGATTTATTTATATGCATTTGATCTATATGAACAGATTCAACTGAATTATGACTGGCAAGACAAACGATACTATTGATATTAACAAAAAGAACGTAGGGTCACTGACATATCTTGAATAAATAGCATGCTCAAAATTAAAGTGCTCGTCCATTTAACAGAAATTCAAAGTAGGTATTTGTGCACTATAGAATATAAAAACACTCATAAGTGCATTCTTTGCAATGCAAATACACTCATGAGTGTTTCTGGTTTTCCATGAAGTAATATCTTGATTATATATTAGTATATTAAGTGTTATGAGTATTCTTGAAATACTTAACATTAAATTGACTTCCTGAATTGTCTTTAAGGATGATTTGCTTGAAAAAAATTAATGATAAATATTTTTGTAATACTCGCATTTTCATCACAGCTATGATTCCATATCAACTTGAAAAAAGATTTTCAATTGATATCTGCAAGAAATCGTTGCGTTCACTTATGACATAAAAGAGTAAAAAAAATCAATCATAGAAGCAAAACATGTTGATAAAAATCTGAAAGTGTGTTAAAGAGGCAATAAATAGCTTAACAAGGAATAATATCGATATTATGTCACTTTTATACGCAACCGATTGTCGTTATCGATCTTTGATGATCGATGTTTTGATGATTCATACAAAACTAAACAAATTTTTTTTAAAAATAAATGTTAAAAAACAGTCGAATAAAATACACTTATTTGTTCAGTAAAGCAAAGAATAAAAAAAAAAAAAAAAAACTATACTGTCGACGTAAGAACCTTGAGACCATAAACGCAATACTACTGGTTATTAAATAACCAATAGTAGTTTGGAAAAATAAGAGCTGTTATATATCCTTAGTAAGATGTTAATAAAATCAAAGTAATACACGGACGAAAATATATCTGAAGTAAATAAATTCCACACATTTTTATGAGTAATTCGAAGTAATTGGAGAAATATTAAAACACTGAATGTACCATAAGTAAACAGTTACCTAGTCGAGGCTGTGGCACTGCGTGTAAGGTTCGATTTCCGCAAACGCAGTGAATTGCAGTCACTGCTTTAGAAAGATTCGATTCAGATTGTGATAATATGTGTGAGAGTCTCTTTCATACGACAGTCAACAGTGAGATAGATGCGCTTGAGAAGCTCTTCGGAAAGGGAATAACATGTTACCCTTCTATTTGCAAAGGCATATTCATAAATGATTATTTAAAATAGAAGGTTTCTAATTAAAAAAAAAATTACTTTTTATAATTAACGATTTTAATTTATTCCTAGTTTATGTACTGTTTGTATACTAAAAACTACTGATATACTGTTCTGCTACTGTACCTGTACTGTACTGCTACTGCTCGCATCTCAAAGGAGAGATATCTTTTAAAATGAAACCTATTAATTTTACAAAATAAAAGAATTCCAGCTTAAAATAAGAATAAAAGAAATAGAACTCAGTTAAAGACCATATAAGGGACATAGAGAAATTACTTATTCTACACTTACACATTTTGTATGCAGACTTGTTTTTTTACGTAATTCATTAACAAAAGAATTGGATTTTTTAATTTCCATGTTTATCAACAATTTATTTTCTCCCTTCTGTGATAATTTTCCTCTTTTCAACTAAAGCTGATCATATGTCTATTTTATTATTTTTCCGTGAATTGAGACAATGAATTAAATACCAGCACGCAACAAAATATGATGTTATTATTTGCTCTATGAGCGAGATTAGTAGGCAAAATTCGCAAGAAATATATACAACACTGAAAATTCAAAAAAAAAAAAAAAAATCTAGTTCATCAAAATACTTTTTCAGCACATTAATGGCATAACTTAAAGAATTATGGATTGGGTTTTTTAAGAGTGCCCCGTATTTTACAACGCATTATTGTATACTGTAATTTTTTTTCTTTGTTTTCCAATGCTGACCAATTAGACCAAGGGATATACAACAATGACAGATGTGTATGAGACTTAACGTTTACCAAGTTGTATCACGATGAGAGGCTGGGATGCTACACTTCACCCATATCTCATCATCACAATTTGTAACAAAATTCTCCAGGCTTCAGGTTCGAATCCTGGTGGGGGCCTGGATGTTTGTGAGTGGTTCGGAATCCTAAAATCCGGTCCGGGATTAGCCTAAAGTGTGCACAAAAGGATAGTAGAGCGACAAACCAAACCTCCAAAGATGGCAGGGGGAGGATTCGAACCTTCTATCTCAATTCATTGGACCCAATCGAAGGATTTTCTTGCCTACGACATTATCATGGACACTACTGTTTTTGTGGGCCTCAATGGCCGAGTGTCTAGCGCACTGGCGCTCGGTGCCCCAGGTTTCGGGTTCGAGTCCCGGCGTTGCCATGGATGTTTGTAGTGGTTCGGAATCCACTTTAAGCCATAGGTCCCAGTCTCATTTGACTGTAAAGAGCATCACGGAGCCAAGTCAAACTTCTACCTACGGGTGCTCCACCACAACAGAAGCTTCCCCCTTTTCCTCCATCCATCAGTGGATTACTCATGGGTTGTCCGTCCCGCACTGCAGGACACTGAGGATTAGTCACAAACAAACAAATAAACAGCTTTCGTTTCAAAATCACTTTTAAACTTCCATAGTTTGGAAGCGAATTACATTTTAAATTAATTTCCCCAATGAACAATTTAACGTAATCTATTAACCAGGCCGCTCTGGTCATGGTATGCCCCAAGTTTGAAAGTATTGTTGTCATTGTTTCCCAAATGGAATAATTACACTTTAAATTAGTTTCCACAACGCAAAATTTAATGTGTTTCTTGGGCTCTATGACCTTTCGCAGGCCAAGGCCATCTCCATCAACCTTCTCCTTTTGGCACGATTAGAAGCCAAAACTCTGCATCGATTATTTCCTGTAGACGTAAACCCTTTTTCAACGCAACTGCAGTCAAACCTGTTTTTATGCGGTCCTTTTTTGTGCGTTTTTGTGTGTGTGTGATATATAAAAAATTCGCACTAATATTTTTTGTCATATATATAAAAAAAATTCCATCAAAAGCATATTATGAATAAAAAAATCATTCAAAACTGTAATTCAAAAGAAAACAACAGATAGCTCTCAAAATAACATGCAAATTTTAAAAAAAATCCAATAGATGGTCCACCCAATATTATACCATTCCATTACTACGAATGTTATCAGATGCAAGGTAATGCTACACCGTCAGGTTTTTGATTCACAAATTTTCTATTTTTTTTATGTGATCCCTATTTACAGCATATTTTTTTAAATGTGTTGTAAACAGTATATTTCATACTATTTAATGATAAGATATTTTTTATGCTGTCCCTATCCCCCATACAAAAGCAGATTTGACTGTAGTAAAAACTCTTCTGCTTCTTCTGGTATTGCGGCCTAACGGCCAATTAGTTAGCGCTCGGGCCATTGCTACCACAGGCTTCAGGTTCGAATGCTGGCAGTGGCACGGATGTTTGTTAGGGGTTCGGAATTCACGTTAAACTGTAGGTCCCGGTCTAATAAGCCTAAAGTGTGTACAAAATGACCATAGAACAACACACCAATCTTCTAGTATCATCAGTTTTTGAAAAAATTAACTTTTTGATGGAGTATATATATTTTTCATATATATTTATGCTTTTTAGTCATTTTATATCATATGTTTTAATATATTTCTTTTAATTTTCTTCGCTTATGTTTAACTGTGAAGTTGAGGATTGCAACCAGGGCCGGATTTTCCAATAGGCTAACTAGGCTTCAGCCCAGGGCCTCAAGATCAAGAGGAGCCTACATTCAAATTGTTAGCAAAATTAGAATTACACTATTCTAAAAACAGCACAGCACTAAAACACTGAATCAGATATGAGGATAAATTCTACACATATGACTAATAAACAAACATAAAAATGTATCGGTTAAGATCAACGCGAATTATTATGAAATAAATTTATCTGAATTGAATTTGTTTTAATCTTCAATGTATTGAATATATTTAATTTAATTTCATAGAAAATGTGATAATTTTTATTGCATATTTTATTTTCGTAGTCAAAGATTTTTATTTTTTGAATTTTGTTTCTTTGTAAATGTTGTGTGGTATGTTTGATTAGTTATTGTTACAAGTACTATATAGGGTGCTGAGAATAAATGCCCAAATAAGTGTTCTCGACTTTTTTTTACTTATTATCCATGCCACATTTTTATAAAGATTAGTACCAATCGCGACATGTTTCATTTTACATATTGATATGTATCACAGTAATGATGTGTTTTATTATCTCTCATGTAATTTACAAACTTAAAAATGGGAGGTGAAAGGACCTCATAAGTGGAATAGCCTAGTGTCTTTTCATCTAAATCAGACCATGAACACAGGCTTCAGGTTCGAATTCTGGCAATGGCAGGGATGTTTATAAGTGGTTCGGAATCCACGTTAAACTGTAGGTCCTGGTCTAATTAGCCTAAAGTGTGCACAAAACGACCATAGAACAACAAACCAATCTTCTAGTATTATCAGTTTTCGAAAAAATTAACTTTTTGATGGAGTTGATGATTATATATTTTTCATATATATTTATGCTTTTCAGCCATTTTATATCATATGTTTTCATTTATTTCTTTTAATTTTCTTCACTTTTATTTAACTGTGAAGTTGAGGATTGCAACAAATTCTAATTCATTATTTTCTTTTACTAAATCAAAGGTTTAATGCTAAGTTTTCGTCTAAAAATTAATAGATCAGATTTATCTAGAGACCGATAGGCAATATCGCATAAAATAATAAAACTTTGTAAAGTTTTGTAAAAATCATACCTATAAATTGCGGTTTAAAACGATTTTTTTAGGCCAGCCTATCACAAACAGTCCCTTAATGTTTTCTAATTTGATACCATTATTATTAAATGTGACAGTATGCAAATGAAGGTACAGTACAGAACATTTTTGCGATTTTATTATAGGTTATTTGGTAAATCGAAAATTTGGGTTAAGTTGCCTGCACAGATGTACTAATAAAACAATAATAATAATAGTGCTAATAATAACAAATGAATTAATAAACATAATAGATTCGTTTAATAATAGTCCTAATAATAACAAACAAATTAATAAACATAAATTCGTTTAATAATAGTGCTAATAATAACAAGCGAATAAATAAACATTAATTCGTTTTATAATAGTGCTAATAATAACAAACAAATTAATAAAAATAAATTCGTTTAATAATAGTGCTAATAATTACAAACTATTTAATACAAAATTCGTTTAATAATATTGTTAATAATAACAAACGAATTAATACAAAATTCGTTTAATAATAGTGCTAATAATAACAAACGAATTAATAAACATAAATTCCTTGAATAGCAGTGCTAATAACAACAAACGAATTAATAGACATAAATTTGTTTAATAATAGTGCTAATAATAATAAGCGAATTAATAAACATAAATTCTTTTAATAGTAGTGCTAATAATAATAAACGAATTAATAAACATAAATTCTTTTAACAGTAGTGCTAATAATAACAAATTAGCACTACTAATTACTACAAATTAGCACCACTAATAAAATTTTTTTATTAATTCGTTTAATAATAGGGCTAAAAATAACAAACGAATTAATAAAAAAATCGCTTAATAATAGTGCTAATAATAACGAAATAATTAATAAATATAAATTCGTTTAATAATAGTGCTAATAACAACAAACGAATTAATACAGAATTCGTTTAATAATATTGTTAATAATAACAAACGAATTAATACAAAATTCGTTTAATAATAGTGCTAATAATAACAAACGAATTAATAAACATAAATTCCTTGAATAGCAGTGCTAATAATAACAAACAAATTAATAGACATAAATTTGTTTAATATTAGTGCTAATAATAATAAACGAATTCATAAACATAAATTCTTTTAATAGTAGTGCTAATAATAACAACGAATTAATAAACATAAATTCGCTTAATAATAGTGCTAATAATATAACAATATTATTAGCACAGCACATAATTACGATTTTAGTTCTATGCTAATAATATTAATAAACGAATGTATTTGCTACAGCGAAATAGCCCATTTCCGTTAAGTACAATTAATAGATATTAGCATTTAAAAAAGAGATATTATTTAACACTTTGAACAAAAGAACAGTGACCTCTTCTTATTTTTATTGATCCAGGAAGAGGAGTTTTTGAAACTTTCTCTATTCGTTCCTGAATTACGCATAAAGCTTTATTATATTTCATAGAAAAGTACACAAAGTACACAAACAGTGGTGACTAAATCAAATAAGAATTTCGATATCAATTTTATTTCCGAGTTTGATGGAATTAGTTTTGGCGTATATCTTTGAAAAATATCTCTACAACAGTAAAGCAATGAGACCGTTGCGCAAATTCTGAACGTTATGAGACGTTTTATGTACCTAACTGATTCGGAATTTAGTATGATAACAATGAATCACTATCAAAATAAATCCACATGAGTAGAGTTTTTTAAATAAAATTTCTTATTCAACTTTTATCTGTTACATGATAATTTGAGAACTAAATGGTTATCAAAGGATTAGAAGGAAAAAAAAAAACAACTGACGAAAGAGAAGCGATAAAAAAAAATGTTGCGCATTAATGCAGATTATTCATCTTAAATCTAATAGATAAAAACATACGCTATGTTGTAGAACGTTAAAAACGTAGATAAAAAAAATAAATATTGATAAATAAATTATTTGTAAATTTCTTAATTGGGAGGGTGACCACCTGGGAAGACCACGTACCGTTGGCTCTCAAAATTTTAGGGGCCTGGTGGCCGAGTGACTAGAGCTTTGGCCTCGGTGCCACAGATTTCGGATTCGAATTCCGACGGTGCCATGGATGTTTGTAGTGGTTCGGAATCCACTTTAAACCGTAGGTCTTGGTCTAATATAACTGTATAGCGCTATGCATAGGGCTAATTATCTTCCCCTATAAAGAAAACATCTCCAGTCCCGAAATCCAGGCTTCAAGTTCGAATCCTGGTGGTGGTAGGGATGTTTGTTAGCTGTTTAGAATCCATTTTAAACTGTAGGTCCTGGTCTAATATCTGTAGAGCCTTGGGAGTAGGGCTGACAACACTATCCTGTAAAAAAACACCTCCTGTCTCGAAATTTGCCAGTAGGCAAACGGCTTTGGTACACCATGCGCTGTAGTGCCAGGTAATTAGTAAACTTCTCAATTTCTCCTTCTTTAGGTCGCGGCCTGATAGCCAATTGGCTCTCGTCTTTGATACCGCAGGTTTCAGGTTCGAATCCTGGCTGGGGACATGGATGTCTGTTAGTGGTTCGGAATCCACTTTAAATTGTAGGTCCCTGTCTAATTAGCCTCAAGTGTGCACGAAATGACCGTAGAGCGACGAATCAAACCAAATCTTCTTTAGGTCATTTGGATATGTTGGTAAAATAGTGTTTAGCATATTATAAAAACATTCAAGCTTTCATATATGTATAGCGCTTGAAACTCCAGTCTACAAATTTTTTATTTTATTTTAAATGCCGGAATACGCTATTTAAAACCATATAATATAGTATCAATATATTCCATTATTTAAAGTAAATATCGGCGTTTTTCTTTTCATTAACAAAAATTTATATTCTAGAATATGTTTTTGAATCAACATAAGAAAAAAAACATTCTTACTTTTTCAGCGATGCATTCTAAATAGGTGCAACAGGTTATAAGTTCTAAATAGTAGAAGAATACTCTTTATATGATACATTCCTGAAGATGACTAATAAAAATATTGAAAAAATGTAAAATTAAGATTGGTAAAATTAGTTGTATTAGCGACAGCCATTTATTTTCTCTCAAAGTACATTTTCGAATATGGGGCCTGAATGGCCGAGTGGCTAGCGCTCTGGCGCTGGACACCACAGGTTTCGGGTTCGAGTCCTGGCGGTGCCATGGGTGTTTGTAGTGGTTTGGAATCCACTTTAAACCGTAGGTCCCGGTCTAATAGGATCGTAGAGCGTTACGGGGGCGTTGTTACTCCGCGTCCGTGGCTTATCTTCAAGTGACACGCGCCCCCTGGATAATGCAAAGGGAGTAATGTCTGTGCAGCGCTGGCCTTATGGCATCCAAGACAATTGTCTGAGTGTTTGCCAGCTGCATTAGAACAAAAAAAAACATTTTCGAATATGTATCGTAGAATGAAATACATTCTTGAATATGAAAGTAAATATCATAAAAGAAAGAACCAATAAAATAAATTATGTATTCTATGAATTAGTCATAAAAGCTATTTATAATTCTTTTTTTGGCAATTGATTGATTTGTTGACTGCTTGAATTTTTTTAAATTGCCCATTGATCATGATCTAACCTTTTATTGAAAGTTAATACTAGGACAAAATTTCAGTTTGATTTATAATATCATCACACTCAAGATTTATACATTTAAAAAAAATTACAAGGAAACAGGAAATAAATTTGTGTGTATCAGTTTCTCAAATACAGAAAAAAAACTACATATAACTACAGAAATCTCCTCTATCAATGGACAAATTATACTTTTTAAAAAAAATTTTTGTGTAGAGGAAATTTAGATTTATTTTTATTTTTATTTTATCTGAGGGAAATGAAGCATTTCTATTGAAAGAAAAAAAATTTTCATCACTGTTTTATGAAATAATTATTATTGAAGCTTTAAAATCACTATGCATACTAAAAATATTTTTTTGTATGAAAACGTAGGAAATAAAAGATTAGATTAAAATAAAACACTTTGTGTATTAGTCGGCTTTTGAACTATTCGAAATACTTTTTTCTGACAGTCAAATACAAACCTGGACCTAAGAAAGAATTGTGATAAAATCACACTTTTGCTGCGTATTTAATCAAATTTATTTTATATAAATACATGCATAAGAAGAACATAGTTTTATCAAAGAATAAATAACTGCGGGATATATTAATCCATTTCAGCTTGTTAGATACAGCTGAAATCAGCTGCAAATGGCATGGAATAAAAATGTTCGGCTGACCGATGTACATATGTATATCTATAATATACATGTTTAACTTATATTATACATATTACTTAATATACATATACATATATATGTTTGACTTATATTTAGCTAACAGAAATAACAAAATAGCATTGATTTTAATATCATGAGAGTACGCATTCCTTAATAACGTTATTCTTAGTATATTAAAACTGACTTCCTTTTTCCGATTTCTTAGATTTCCTTAAAATTTATTCTTAAAGATTTTTAGCACTAGTTTTTTTTAATATTTTTTATTTAATTTCTCATTTTAATGTTTATCTTCTTTTTATAATATTTGTAACATATACACAAAACTATTGTATTTAAATTAGATGATAAAGCTTTTCAGTTAATTTATGTAATCCAGCCAACTTTTATTGATCATTAAATATGAATAAATATGAAATTAAATATGTAAATTGATCAATCTTGATCATGAGGATGAAGCTCAATTATTTTTCGCTGTTAAAATTATCCCTTAGCAACATTTATCTAGTTATATTTTTAATGCTTTTATCATGAGAAATGTAAAACTTGTCATAAAAGCTAACGTAATTGTCTCGACTTTTCATTATCTTTCATCTTTTTTTGTTAGTCATATGATTTTACAGACAATAATCTATAGGTGCAAGTTCTTAACAATAATCTTGCAATTTCAGCTGTCCTTTTATAGTGGCATGTGGTCTCGGATAACCATCCAGAATTTTCTTTGCAGAATTTACTTTATTTTAGTTCTGGGAAATGTTTAACCAACATAATCCGTGTTATTTATTAAAAACAGAATTATTAGTGTTTAATCATAGTAACTAAATTCGTTCTTATTTTTGAATCTCAAGCACTTGATTGGATCAAAATTCTTGGATAGAATCTTGATTTATTAAAAAAAAGATTTACTAGTGGCAATCATAATAACTAAATTTGTTCTTACTTTTGAATCTCAAACACTTGATTGGATCAAAATTCTTGGATAGAATCTTGATTTATTAAAAAAAATGGAATCTTGATTTACTAGTTTACTAGTGGCAATCATAATAACTAAATTTGTTCTTACTTTTGAATCTCAAACACTTGACTGGATCAAAATTCTTGGATGGAATCTTGATTTATTAAAAAAAAAAGATTTACTAGTGGCAATCATAATAACTAAATTTGTTCTTACTTTTGAATCTCAAACACTTAATTGATCAAAATTCTTGGATAGAATCTTGATTTATTAAAAAAAGATTTATTAAAAAGATTTACTAGTGGGATCAAAATCATAATAACTTGATTTATTAAAAAAAAGATTTACTTTGTTCTTAACTTTTTTTGAATCTCAAACACTTGATTGGATCAAAATTCTTGGATGGAATCTTGATTTATTAAAAAAAAAGATTTACTAGTGGTAATCATAATAACTAAATTTGTTCTTACTTTTGAATCTCAAACACTGATTGGATCAAAATTCTTGGATGGAATCTTTTTAAAAAAAAAAAAAAGATTTACTAGTGGTAATCATAATAACTAAATTTGTTCAAACACTTGATTGGATCAAAATTCTTGGATGGAATCTTGATTTATTAAAAAAAAGATTTACTAGTGGTAATCATAATAACTAAATTTGTTCTTACTTTTGAATCTCAAACACTTGATTGGATCAAAATTCTAGGATGGAATCTTGATTTATTAAAAAAAAAAAAAGATTTACTAGTGGTAATCATAATAACTAAATTTGTTCTTACTTTTGAATCTCAAACACTTGATTGGATCAAAATTCTTGGATGGAATCTTGATTTATTAAAAAAAAAAAGATTTACTAGTGGTAATCATAATAACTAAATTTGTTCTTACTTTTGAATCTCAAACACTTGATTGGATCAAAATTCTTGGATGGAATCTTGATTTATTAAAAAAAGAATCATTAACTAAATTTGTTTTACTTTTGAAAAACACTTGATTGGAAAAATTCTTGGATGGAATCTTGATTTATTAAAAAAGATTTACTAGTGGTAATCATAATAACTAAATTTGTTCTTACTTTTGAATCTCAAACACTTGATTGGATCAAAATTCTTGGATGGAATCTTGATTTATTAAAAAAAAATTTACTAGTGGTAATCATAATAACTAAATTTGTTCTTACTTTTGAATCTCAAACACTTGATTGGATCAAAATTCTTGGATGGAATCTTGATTTATTAAAAAAAAAAGATTTACTAGTGGTAATCATAATAACTAAATTTGTTCTTACTTTTGAATCTCAAACACTTGATTGGATCAAAATTCTTGGATGGAATCTTGATTTATTAAAAAAAAAAGATTTACTAGTGGTAATCATAATAACTAAATTTGTTCTTACTTTTGAATCTCAAACACTTGATTGGATCAAAATTCTTGGATGGAATCTTGATTTATTAAAAAAAAGATTTACTAGTGGTAATCATAATAACTAAATTTGTTCTTACTTTTGAATCTCAAACACTTGATTGGATCAAAATTCTAGGACAGCTTCTTTTATGATGGAGCATTCGTAGATAGAAGTCTGACTTGACTTCGTGTAGCTGAAGAAGGAGGGCAGTGCCTTCTGGGAGGAGTTTTAAAGAGAACAACCCCGAATTTGCGTATCGTATGGGAGAAATCCTGGAAAACTCCCACTGGATAGTCCGACTAACGAGGTAAGAGGCTGAACATCCCAAACGCTATCGAGTCTCCTCTTTGTTGAAACAGTGTCTACAACAAAATCGCCAGCGGATTGAACTTCAGCCCTAATGCTCACCAGCGGCACACGCTGCCACCGAATCACGAGTCGGGTTCGTTGAGTATTAATGGCAAATTACGAATGAAAAAATTTCAGACATTCAATACACACCAATTTCTTACAAGGTTCAGAAATGCAATGATTTTGGCTTACGCAATATTTGTCAAAACGTGCTTATAACTTTGTGCTTTTTTTTTAAAGGATTATGCAACTCAACTTTATAATATTCAGAAGGAAATCTTATTAATTACAATAAAATATTACCAATGCTGACATATGACGAAAACATTGTTTTCATTGTTAAGAGTTTCTACTGTAAATAGTTCTCCAACAGATTTTAATTGATTTTCTGTTAGAATAATAATTATAAAACAACAACTGAACAATTCAGATAAGTCATTCTCAAAAGGTTAAAAAGATTTCCATGAACTTGAAACATGAATTAATCAGTCGGAGACGTAAATAGTGAAAAGCATATCTTTGAAAACATAATTCGTAGTTGCATTTGCATTTTTTAATCTTATCATTAAATCGAGAAGGATGACAATTGTGTCTGATGACGCAAAAACAGTGAAAACAATGATGATTTTTTAATAACAGTGATTTTTTTATGTAGCATGGCAATGATTTTTAGGCGCACGTGTTGCTTCTCTTTTTGACCTTCTCGCCAGGCATGCCTCAAAATAAAGAAGTTATAAATTTATTTTTAAACATTGCTTTCTTTTCATAAAAAAATTAGGTATCAATAATATTTGATATATTTATGATTGCTCAAACATTCTGATTAATATGATTTTTGTTATTACCTGATCAAACAATAACATTAAAGATTCTGGACTTTAGAAAACTATTAGCACTGTTATTTAAACTATTTATTGGATTAGCATGATTATGAACTTTAGAAACTCCATAATCATGCTAATCCAACCCTTTGCATAAGTGTTTGAAATATAATGGCTACTATAGTGTACAGGTTGGGCAACCAGACTGTAACTGTGTGTGGTTAGGTTGAGGCACAGGTTGGAGAATTCGTCGCTTTTATTTACACAAGCACAAACATCACGAATATATAATTAGAGACATACAATATTTAACACATTTAAAGGCAGATAATTATAGATTCGGGGAAGGACTCCACTTCTAAGCCGAAAACCCGATATTCGGCTATGCGCAGGATGCGCGAAATATACGTTTTCTCCGGGTGTCTGCAGGTCAACTACTGCGTCAAGTTACTTAAATATATTTCTCTCGGGATGAGAGACTATTGTAGTGTCTGTCATAAAACAAATATTCAACCCCAGTTTAGTTTTTTAAACATAAAATTTATTTTATGACATAAATGACATGTATGTTATTTATAAAAAAAGGACAAAAAAAACAGCAACATACTCTACATGGAGCCATGGTCGTCATACTGTAATATGGGGAAGAAAATAATCTAAGAAAGAAAATAATCTGAGTAAGAAAATAAGGAAAAAAAAAAGTGTATAAAATAATTAGCAACCTTTTTATAAAATAATTAAAATGCATTTTGCCCGATTCGTGGCTCAGTGGCAACGCGCGCCACTGGTGAGCATTAAGGCGGAGGTTCAATCCGCTGGCGGCTTTGTTGTAGACACTGTTTCAAAAAACCAGAAGATTCGATGGAGTTTGCGTTCAGCATCTTGCCTCATGAGTCGGACTACCTGGTGGGAGTTTGCCTGGTTTTCTCCCAGACGATATGTAAATGCGGGGTACTTCACCCCTAAAATTGCCCTCCTTCTTGAGCGACTCGGAGCGAAGTCAAACTTCTACCCACGAGTGTTCCATCACAACAGAAGCTGCCACTTTTCCCTTATTCCAGGAGACCACATCACAGGTTCCTGGACTTGATGTTGCTGTCTACCAAGTGGGACAACGCAAAAAAAAGCACGCATTTTAATGCAGATATTACAAATTTGTAAAGGACTGACTATCGCAAAATTATCGTGATAATTTGCGATGGCAAGGAAGTATAAGCATTTTAATTAATTAATTAAAAAGTTGAATGTATTGAATTAATCTGAAATGTATAAGTAAACATTTTTATTCGTGAATAAATCTTCAAAAACAATTTTTAATAATTAAAAATATCTATGCAAGAATGTGAGTTATAATTGTTCAATTTTTTTGCCAGTTAATTATTTGAAATGAGAAAAAAAAAAGCACTATTTCAAAGATGATTGTCCTTTTTAAGTACAAAATTTTTTTAAATTTATTAAAATGTTACCAAAATTTCTGATGCAAAAAAAGAAAGAAAGGTTTGAAAGGAAGATCTTCTGATGCAAGAAAAATATAATAATAAATAATATAAATAATCCTATTTATTGCTGGCTGAGAAACAACATTCAAAAAGTTGAATGTAATGAATTAATTTGAAATTTATAAGTAACCTTATTTATTCCCGAATGAGTCTTCCCAAAACAATCTCAATTGGGAGACTCAAAAAAAAGTTTTTTAATTTAATAAAATGTTACTCAGACAAAACAAACTCAATTATTATTACATTTTTTGCCAGTTAATTATTTGAAAAGATAAGAAAAAGCATTTCAAAGATGACTGGCCTTTTTTAAGTACAAAAAGTTTTTTAATTTAATAAAATGTTACCAAAATTACTGATACAAAAAAAAGAAAGGAAGGTACGGTTTCAAAGAAAAACATTCGGATGCAAAAAATATTATAATAATAAAATAAATAATCCTATTTATTGCTGGCTGAGAAACAACATTCAAAAAGTTGAATGTAATGAATTAATTTGAAATTTATAAGTAACCTTATTTATTCCCGAATGAGTCTTCCCAAAACAATCTCAATTGGGAGACTCAAAAAACTCAGACAAAACAAACTCAATTATTATTACATTTTTTGCCAGTTAATTATTTGAAAAGAGAAGAAAAAGCAGTATTTCAAAGATGACTGGCCTTTTTTAAGTACAAAAAGTTTTTTAATTTAATAAAATGTTACCAAAATTACTGATACAAAAAAAAGAAAGGAAGGTACGGTTTCAAAGAAAAACATTCGGATGCAAAAAATATTATAATAATAAAATAAATAATCCTATTTATTGCTGGCTGAGAAACAACATTCAAAAAGTTGAATGTAATGAATTAATTTGAAATTTATAAGTAACCTTATTTATTCCCTGAATGAGTCTTCCCAAAACAATCTCAATTGGGAGACTCAAAAAACTCAGACAAAACAAACTCAATTATTATTACATTTTTTGCCAGTTAATTATTTGAAAAGAGAAGAAAAAGCAGTATTTCAAAGATGACTGGCCTTTTTTAAGTACAAAAAGTTTTTTAATTTAATAAAATGTTACCAAAATTACTGATACAAAAAAAAAAAGAAAGGAAGGTACGGTTTCAAAGAAAAACATTCGGATGCAAAAATATTATAATAATAAAATAAATAATCCTATTTATTGCTGGCTGAGAAACAACATTCAAAAAGTTGAATGTAATGAATTAATTTGAAATTTATAAGTAACCTTATTTATTCCTGAATGAGTCTTCCCAAAACAATCTCAATTGGGAGACTCAAAAAACTCAGACAAAACAAACTCAATTATTATTACATTTTTTGCCAGTTAATTATTTGAAAAGAGAAGAAAAAGCAGTATTTCAAAGATGACTGGCCTTTTTTAAGTACAAAAAGTTTTTTAATTTAATAAAATGTTACCAAAATTACTGATACAAAAAAAAGAAAGGAAGGTACGGTTTCAAAGAAAAACATTCGGATGCAAAAATATAAATAATAAAATAAATAATCCTATTTATTGCTGGCTGAGAAACAACATTCAAAAAGTTGAATGTAATGAATTAATTTGAAATTTATAAGTAATCTTATTTATTCCCGAATGAGTCTTCCCAAAACAATCTCAATTGGGAGACTCAAAAAACTCAGACAAAACAAACTCAATTATTATTACATTTTTTGCCAGTTAATTATTTGAAAAGAGAAGAAAAAGCAGTATTTCAAAGATGACTGGCCTTTTTTAAGTACAAAAAGTTTTTTAATTTAATAAAATGTTACCAAAATTACTGATGCAAAAGGAAGAAAGGAAGGTACGGTTTCAAAGAAAAACATTCGGATGCAAAAAAATATTATAATAATAAAATAAATAATCCTATTTATTGCTGGCTGAGAACCAATATTCAAAAAGTTGAATGTAAGGAATTAATTTGAAATTCATATGTAAATATTTTTATTCCTGAATAAGCCTTCCCAAAACAATCTCTAATTTTTAACAAATAAAGATATCTATACATGAATATGAATTTGAATGAATTCCATATGTTCAATATTTTTGCCAATTAATTATTTGAAACGAGAAAAAAAAAAGCAATATTTTAAAAATGACTGTCCTTTTTAAACTCCTTTTTTTTATTTTACTAAATTGTTACAAAAATTTCTGATGGGGAAAAAAAAAAAAAAAGAGACATTCTGATGCAAAAAATAATAATAATAATATTATAATAAATATAATAAATAATCCTTTTTATTGCTGGCTGTGAACCAACATTCAAAAAGTTGAATGCAATGAATTAATTTAAAATTTATAAGTAATCATTTTTATTCCTGAATGAGTCTTCCAAAAACAATCGCT
The DNA here is from genome assembly GCA_021605075.1 of Caerostris darwini. Classification (NCBI taxonomy): domain Eukaryota; kingdom Metazoa; phylum Arthropoda; class Arachnida; order Araneae; family Araneidae; genus Caerostris; species Caerostris darwini. The sequence continues at coordinate 516,657 of BPLQ01015115.1, read as the reverse complement.
AATTTTTAACAAATAAAAGATATCCCTACAAGAACATGAATTATAATTGTCCAATTTTTTTCGAGTTAATTATTTTAAATAAGTGTTTTTTAATTTATTAAAATATTACTAAAATTTCTGATGCAAAAAGAAAGGAAAGTTTCAAAAGAAGACATTCTGATGAAAAAAAAAAATATTATAATAAATAAATAATCCTATTTATTGCTGGCTGAGAACCTAGAACTCGTTTAAACTGGAATAACTTAAATCGTCCGAAATCAACAAAAGGAACTTTCAAGACTTGTCTGATGATTACAAAAGGTGATCTTTTTTAAGTCTCGCTTGCTTGGACAATAGTAATTTGACTTTGCAAAAGGTCAGAACTACCATGTTTATCCGGACTAGCATAGTTATTGAGATTCGAGCAATTCCAACACATAATAAAACCAAAAAAATCTATATATTTTTAGCTCGACGCTTGTAAGCTTAACCTGCGCGGTGTTAAATTCTCATAAATAAGGCATTACAAGCATTTTTGTAGTCAAGAATTTTTCGATTAAACGGCTTCGTTCTATCCTAACGGAGTTTCTTAACGGTTTGTTTACGTAGATCGCCTTCTGAAACTCAAGGTCAATGAAGGAAACTAAAAAAAAAGTATAGCCTTCGCAGAGCGTGAATAAAAATATTTATTAGCCACCGAATTCCCTGTGCTCTCGTACACAGGAGAAATATGTTAAAGGTTACATAATTCTCGGAATTTGTGTCACTTTTTTTAATTGTTGGCAACACAGAGGACAAATTTGTATATTAATGTTAAACGGAAAGTCGCTTCCTTTCAGGGATTCATTTGGAATTCAGGGCCAGGCGTGAATTACGTCTTTAATATTTGACTTGTAATCATTCAAAGAGTTTTTCCTGTTATGATTTATGTGTTTCATGTTATTGTCTTACCGTAAGATGTAATGATAAGGATGCATATATGATTACCATTATAGAACGTTTACTTTAAGTGTCTTAAAATATCCTGAAATTCTTCCCATACAAAGAATTTTGTTGTTGTTGTTGTTTTCAAATTCTTGGATCTTGATTTGATGTTATTGGAATGACAGATTGTAATAGAGACACGGTACCCAAAGTGTATTATGGGGGAAGGAGTACTGCTATTTCAGAGAGAATGGCAGAGAAAATGCCCATGCATTAGCCATACAACTACTAAGCATGTTATCGAAATACAGTATCATTGTAAGTAGAATTGGTTAAATGGTTTTTTCTCCCTTATCCCATTGGTAGACAATAACATCTAGACCAAGTTTAAGAACCCGTGTAGTCTCATGGAAGGAGGAAAACGGGGAGGGAGCAGCTTCTGTTTTGATGGAGCACCCGTAGGTAGAAATCTCTGACTTGGCTCCGTGACGCTGAAGGAGGAGGGAAGTGCTTTTCGGGAGGACTTTTAGGAGGAACTACACCACATTTGAATATCGTCTAGGAGAAAATCCGAAAAACTCCCACTAGATAGTCCGACTAACGAGGCAAAATACTGAACATCATAAACAGCATCAAATCTCCTCGTTGTCATTTTCTCCTCGTTTTTTGTGTGTTCAGCATCTTGCCTTGTTAGTCAAACTACTTGGTGGGAGTTTTCCGGGATTTCTCCAATGCGATACGAAAATGCCTGGTAGTTCCCCCTAAAAGTCTTCCCGAAAAGCACTTCCCTCCTCCTTCAGCGTCACGGAGCCAAGTCAGAGATTTCTACCTACGGTGGTGTATCACAAACAGAAGCTGCCCCTTTTCCCTACATCCATGAGTTGACTACTCAAGGGGTGTCCGTCCCGCTTTTCCGGACACTGAGATAAATCACAACAGCCAATATTCTGCATAGCTAATAAATAACATTGCTCTAATATATAGTTCAGTTAAATATTTTTCACTGCAAAATCAATCGTGTAATAACGTAGGATAACTATGTAACATTTCGTTCTTAATCAGCTGTAGTGCATTACAGAGATTAACAGCATTAGAAAAATCTTTACTCCTATTAATTTTTATTTATCTTTCTACAGCTTATTAAGTGCTACTAGTATTGATGTAATATTTCGCACTTAATAAACTGTAGAAAGAAATTTTCTACAGGGAAAAAAAGAACCTACGTACCTTCAACCTTACACCGAGTTTACTACACAAGAAAAACCTTTACTTCTTTCCAATACAGCATCTTTAGCGTCATGCATAAAATGTCTTATCTTAAATCTTATCGTCTTTTCTTGATATCATTGTACAAAAAAAAATGACCATGAGACTTACTTAACCGTCCTCTCAAAGCCCGAGTTATGATTGAAAGATTAAACTGAAAAGTGATACTGGCACGTGTATTTATGTTTCGCGCGAAAGAAAAGAAAATATTAAAAGATCATCGGTTTAATAACGTCGAAGCGTGACCTGCTTCGTTGAGCCTTTCCTTAATACTTTTTTTACAATTCAGACAGTCATTATAAACAGCAATTTTTTCCTTTGTTTTAATTTCTCTTTGTTTTTGATGTGAAAAATTGAACTCAACAGAGGACACGCAACTAACTGAAGATGCTTTTTCAACTTGCAACAACGCATGCTGTTAAAAAACAGCTTGTTACTTTCTAAGCGGGCAACGCTTTTATTTAGGTAATTAGAGGGAATTAAGTAAAGTTTTTCTTTTTAAACTGTTTGTTAAGTAATTTAAATCTTTTAATGCGAAAATGAAAGTTTGAAGTAAGAGACTTTTTCAGTCAATTAAGGTGAATTAAACAAAAAAACTAATTTGCTGTAAGGAATTGTGTTTTTTGTAATGGTGACTTTTTATTTTAGTTGACTTAAAGAATTCTAGAGGATTAAAAGATAATTTAGGTTGATAATTATGTTTCATTTTCGATTTAAAAAAACAATGTCCTGAAGGCAATTTAATTTTTTCTTGTTTTTTTATTATCTAAACTCAAATTTTTTATTTTTCGAAAAGTGCATATTTAGAATAAATTTATCTTGAATCGTAAAAATCGTAATCGTAATTGTAAAAATCGTAACTTGAATCGTAAATTAGGATTCAGTTTGATTATTAAAAATATCAGCAATGTTAAATCAGACATTTTCATTAAAAAAAATCTTAAAATCATTTAATTCCATATATATATATATATATATATATATATATATACACAGTGAAGTGTCAAAAGTCATGGGATATCAATATGCAAATTTTCAGATGGCAGTAGCATCGCGTAGAACAGATATAAATGCGCAGTGCTTTCGCAGAGCTTTCATTTCTGTTCAAGTTATTCATGTGAAGAGGTTTGGACGTGATGATGACCGCACGACGGGAATTAACAGACTTTGAATGCGGAATGTTAGTTGGAGCTAGACGCATGGGTCATGCCATTTCGGAAATCGTTAGGGAATTCAACATTCCCAGATCCACTGTGTCAAGAGTGTGCCGAGAGTATGAAATTTCAGGCATAACATCCCACCATGGACAGCGCAGTGGTCGACCGCCTGCACTTAACGACCGAGACCGGCGACGTCTGCAAAGAGTCGTAAATTCTAACAGACAAGCCACACTGCGTCAAATAACCGCAGAAATCCATGTGGGACGTACAAGGGACTTGTCTGTTAGAACTGTGCGGAGAAATTTGGCTTTCTTGGACTATTCCAGCAGAAGACCGACTCGAGTGCCTTTACTGACAGAACGACATCGCTTGCAGCGACTCTCGTGGGCACGTGAGCATATCGGTTGGTCCCTAGATGAATGGAAAACCGTGGCCTGGTCCGATGAGTCACGATTTCAGTTGGTAAGAGCTGATGGTAGGGTTCGACTGTGGCGCAGACCCCACGAAGCCATGGACCCAAACTGTCAGCAAGGCACTGTTCAAGCTGGTGGTGGCTCCGTAATGGTGTGGGCTGTTTTTTCATGGCATGGACTTGGTCCTCTGGTGCGACTGGACCGAACATTGACTGGAAATGCTTATGTTCAGCTACTTGGAGATCACTTGCAGCCATTCATGGACTTCATGTACCCAAACAACGATGGGATTTTTTATGGATGACAATGCGCCATGTCACCGGGCCACAACTGTTCGCGATTGGTTTGAAGAACATTCTGGACAATTCAAACGAATGATCTGGCCACCTAGATCGCCCGACATGAATCCCATCGAGCATTTATGGGACATCATCAAGAGGTCTGTTCGTGCCCAAAATCCTGCACCATCAACGCTTTCACAATTATGGACGTCTATCGAGACAGCATGGCCCAATATTCCTGCAGAAGACTTCCAACGACTTGTTGAGTCCATGCCACGTCGAGTTGCTGCACTTCGCCGGGCGAAAGGAGGGCCGACACGATATTAAGAGGTATCCCATGACTTTTGTCACTTCAGTGTATATATAGATAGATAGATAGATAGATTATAAATCACGTTTTTTTAATACATTATTCACGAGTCACATTGGACAGTATATATATAATTTATTATACACAAAACGGAAATTATTTTTGAACTCTCGTAGACTTATCTTGTAAATGTTTTATAGCCAGGAATTTTTTAATTATCAAATTTATCATAAGCCATTTGGGACCAAATATATGCATTATAATCGAAAAAAAAATTACTTTTAAGGCAGTATATATATATAATTTATTATACACAAAACGGAAATTATTTTTAAACTTTCGTAGATTTCTAAATGTGTCGAGAAACAAACTAAAAATTGTTTTCGAAAGCTGAAAGGTCTGATCTTTAAAATAAAACCATAAAAATAAATTCAATTTTTTTTTTGTCGATTACTTTAAATAAACAGAATTTATAGATTGTTTTTCCTAAATTCATAAGTTTCATATGTACCGATTTTAATATATGCATATGTTAAGATACACACTTATCTGTTCCTTAAAAATAATTTTAAAACTGATTTAATTTTAAGTTTAATTATCTAGTAAAAATGACAGTATAAAGTAGCTTACTTTTTCTAATGCTTTTTTACATTAGTATTATCTGTAGGTATTTTAAAATTTTAAAATATTTTTTTAGGTTAGGTATCGAGCATCATAAAATAATGTTTAAAGAACAAAAAGTTCTACCTAGGAATATTTTTAGAATTGCACATTTTATTTTTATTAGTAGCATCCTATTTTGTTGCTTTTTAAAACAACATTCCATCCGTATTGTTGCCACATTTGAAAAATAAATTGATCAGAAAGCTTTACTGTCATAAACTGGAACTTTGAAGGGTTAGATATTTAGTTATCAAGTACTTGAATTTATCAAGAAAAGAGGAACTAACGGATTCTTTGATTTTTTTTGAATTAGTATTATCTGTATGCGTTTTAAAAATTTTGAAATAATTTTTTTTTAGGTTAGATATTGAGCATCATCAAAATAATGTTTAAAGAACAGAAAATTCCACTTTTTTAAGAATAGCACATTTTTATTTTTTTATTAGTTGCAACCAATTTTGTTGTTTTTTAAAACAACATTCCATCCATATTGTTGCCACGTTTGAAAACAAATTGATCAGAAAGCTTTACTGTCATAAACTGGAACTTTGAAGGGTTAGATATTTAGTTATCAAGTACTTGAATTTATCAAGAAAAGAGGAACTAACGGATTCTTTGATTTTTTTTGAATTAGTATTATCTGTATGCGTTTTAAAATTTTGAAATAATTTTTTAGGTTAGATATTGAGCATCATCAAATAATGTTTAAAGAACAGAAAATTCCACCTTTTTAAGAATAGCACATTTTATTTTTATTAGTTGCAACCAATTTTGTTGTTTTTTAAAACAACATTCCATCCGTATTGTTGCCACATTTGAAAAACAAATTGATCAGAAAGTTTTACTGTCATAAACTGGAACTTTGAAGGGTTAGATATTTAGTTATCAAGTACTTGAATTTATCAAGAAAAGAGGAACTAACGGATTCTTTGATTTTTTTTGAATTAGTATTATCTGTATGCGTTTTAAAATTTTGAAATAATTTTTTAGGTTAGATATTGAGCATCATCAAATAATGTTTAAAGAACAGAAAATTCCACCTTTTTAAGAATAGCACATTTTATTTTTATTAGTTGCAACCAATTTTGTTTTTTTTTTAAAACAACATTCCATCCATATTGTTGCCACGTTTGAAAAACAAATTGATCAGAAAGCTTTACTGTCATAAACTGGAACTTTGAAGGGTTAGATATTTAGTTATCAAGTACTTGAATTTATCAAGAAAAGAGGAACTAACGGATTCTTTGATTTTTTTTTTAATACCCTTTTCTTTTTACGTTGGTAAACACTGAACTTGCTTGGTCTTGTTTTTTAAGACACGTGCATCAAAAACTGATAAAGTGAGCCACAGAAAAGTTTCATTTGCTGATAGAATGATACTGTGTCATGAAAACAATCTTTGATTTTTCTTTTTCTGTTAGCTACCAAAATTAATTTATTGAGCGCAGAAACAAGAGGTTTTTGACCGAGCGATTTCGTTCGTGACGTCACAAAAAGGGATATTTTTACTTTCCCTGTCTCCGTTCGAAAACTAAATTTAACCCCGATTCGAAAGCCTTATAGTTGGATGGCGGAAATATTTATCGTCAAATATGTATTTACCCAACGATATTTCCTTTGTTTGTTTATATTTATGTCTAAAGAAGAAAACCTCACTGCTTTTAAATTTTTATTTTATATTTTGGAATTTCGTAAAAACAAATTTAGGCATACGAGGCATAGAAATGCAAATGTAGGTATACAAGGCATAGAAACGCAAATTTAGGCATACGAGGCATACGAGGCATAGAAATGCAAATTTAGGCATACGAGGCATAGAAATGCAAATGTAGGCATACAAGGCGTAGAAATGCAAATTTAGGCATATGAGGCACAGAAATGCAAATTTAGGCATATGAGGCACAGAAATGCAAATTTAGGCATATGAGGCACAGAAATGCAAATTTAGGCATACGCTCAAATTTACTTATAACTTAATGAATAATAGAAAAGGATTATAGAACAAGTTGCTAATGAATTTATGAAGAAATTAATATTTATATACTTTAAATCAGGGGTGGCCAACCCGTAGCCCGCGGGCCGAATGCGGAACGCCTTGAACATTTTCCCGGCTCGTGTGATTCATCCCACTTTTACAAAATATATTTATTTTATAATGACCAAGTTATTGGTAACCAATGTATTAAAAAAATACATTATGTGTGCATCCATATATTCAAAAAAATTAACTGTCGAAATTATGAGAAAAAATTAACTTTGATTTTAAAATAATATTCTTTTGAATATTGTATGACAGATATTGTCTTTTTATTTATGTATTTAGTTAATTAGCATAAAAGCAAAAACATTTTTATTCAATTTTATTTTAAAATTGTGTTTGAAATCTGTTTTACCTTTTAAAATTTTTGTACTAATTATGTTATGTTACTGGGGCCTGAATGGCCGTGTGGCTAGCGCTCTGGCGCTCGGTACCACAGGTTTCGGGTTCGAGTCCCGGCGGTGCCATGGATGTTTGTAGTGGTTCGGAATCCACTTTAAATCGTAGGTCCCGGTCCTAGTAGGATCGTAGAGCGTTACGGGGGCATTGTTACTCCGCGTCTGTGACTAATCTTCAAGTTACACGCGCCCCCTGGGTAATGCAAAGTGAGTACGTTTGTGCAGCGCTTGCCTTAAGGCGACCAAGCTGTCTAAGTGTTTGCCAGCTGCATTAGAACAAAAAAAAAAATTTATGTTACCTGATTGAAAATATTGGCTAGTAATACGAATTATTTGAAATCTACATTAGGTATTTATTCTATTACTATATCATATTATTAATCCTTGAATTTAATAGGTAATAGATATGGCCAAAAATTTATCCTCAGGAATTTATAAGTCGCCAATAATTTTCTTAAATATTCATTTATTTTAGAATCGAATATTTCGCTTTGTCGAAAATTCTATCATAAAAAATTATTTTACTCAACATTTTAATTTATTAATTATTTATCATCAATTTTACTCTTCTTTTTCATTCATAACTCATACATCATTTTTTTAATTCATTATTCATTATCAAATTACTCTTTATTTTAATTCATCATTTATTTTATAATTCATCATCAGTTATTCATCATTTTCATTCACTCATTCATTACTTATTCATTGTCATTTTTATTCATTACTTATTGATCATCATTTTTATTCATTACTTATTCATCATCCTTTTTATTCATTAGTTATTATCATTTTTATTTATTACTTATTCATCATCATTTTTATTCATTACTTATTCATCATCATTTTTATTCATTACTTATTTATCATCTTTTATTCATTACTTATTTATCATCACTTTTACTCATTACTTATTCATCATCACCTTTATTCATTACTTACTTTTTCATCATCACTTTTATTCATTATTTTTTCATCATTTTTATTCACTCATTCAGCATCATTTTTTTCAATACTTATTCATCATTTTCATTCATAGCACTTTTATCATGATTTTACTCATCATTTCAAAAGCATTAATTAAATTGGGCAACGGGCGTACCGGTTACGGAGTTCCTAGGTGGTTTTAAGAACCACAATACCTCCACATCTTAATTAAATTAAGATGCCCGTTGCCCAATTCAATTAATGCTTCAAAAACATTTAAAACTTACTCATTCATTATCATTTTCATTCATTAATCATTTAACATTTTCATTCACAGCGCTTTTATCGTCCCTTTACTCATTATTACAAAAAATTAAATATTTTTATACTTTTATATAAAAATAAGTAAATGATTTTTATATAAAAGTATAAAAATATTTAAAATTTTTGCTGTGTAACTTTTAAGTGTGTCTACAAAATTAAATAAGATTGAAAATATTTCATTGATCAACATTTTTCCTTGAAGGGAAACGTGACAAGAAAAAAAGTTCTATAAAGTTTCTTTTCGTCTGCCGAGAATCAAAGAGAAATAATAAATTTTACCCCCCTCTTGTCAAGATAAGACTGCACCTTTTTTTTTTAGTTGTTGATAAGAAAAATAATTTTTTTTACACCGCTCTAAGATTGTACACAAAGAATAATAAAATAAAATAAAATAAATGAATAAGAATGCGAGTCTTATAAAAGAAACAGGAAGGAATCTGTGACTCACCTTTTGCAGAAATACAATAGGACAGAGGTTAGGAAAATGGGAGGCAAAGACTCACAAAAAGGGCGAGACAAAGTTCCTACAGAAAAATCTCCTAGATCAGTGATTCAGAAACTTTTTGAATTCAGGGCGCATTTAAAATCCTACAAATAGATATAGGTGTATTATATACAAATTTCTGAGAAATAGGTTATAATAATTAAGTCAAATGTTACAGAAAAAATAATGCGATGAAAAATAAAATGGTACGCACCTTAAGTTTATTTATTGTTATGTTTAAGTATTTTTTTTTTGTTCTAATGCAGCTGGTAAACACTTAGACAATTGTCTTTGGTGCCTTAAGGCAAGCGCTGCACCGATGTTACTCACTTAGCACTACCCAGGAAGTGCGTGTAACTTGAAGATAAGCTACGGACGCGGAGTAACAATACCTTCGCAATGTTCTACGATCATATTACACCGGGATCTACGATTTAAAGTGGATTTCGAGCCACTACAAACATCCTTGGCGCCGCCGGGACTCGAACCCGAAACCTGTGGTACTCAGAGCGCTAGCCACTCGGACATTCAGACCCTTATGTTTAAGTATGAGAAACATTATCTTGAAGTATCCTAGACATGTTTTCAATGTTTAGACACATACTTGAAAGGTAAATTCTCATTTCCTTGTCAATACATTGAAGATTTCGTCTTTTTTTTTACACTTAATTGTAGTGAAGGTAGATAGAAAATTTTTATTCACATAAATATGACGTTGAAAAGTGTAGTAAAAATTTTAAAGCTTTTTTAGATACTGACATGCATTCTTCATTTATAGAAATCAAAAAGGTTTCAAGAGACAATTCCTTATGCTCAATCCTCAATCCACTCATCATTTTCATTCATTATTTATTTTATAATTCTCAATCAGTTACTCGTCATTTTCATTATTTATTTTATAATTCTCCATCAGTTACTCGTCATTTTCATTCATTATTTTATAATTCTCCATCAGTTACTCGTCATTTTCATTATTTATTTTATAATTCTCCATCAGTTACTCGTCATTTTCATTCATTATTTTATAATTCTCCATCAGTTACTCGTCGTTTTCATTATTTATTTTATAATTCTCCATCAGTTACTCGTCATTTTCATTCATTATTTTATAATTCTTCATCAGTTACTCGTCATTTTCATTCATTATTTTATAATTCTCCATCAGTTACTCGTCATTTTCATTATTTATTTTATAATTCTTCATCAGTTACTCGTCATTTTCATTCATTACTTTATAATTCTCCATCAGTTACTCGTCATTTTCATTATTTATTTTATAATTCTCCATCAGTTACTCGTCATTTTCATTCATTATTTTATAATTCTCCATCAGTTACTCGTCATTTTCATTATTTATTTTATAATTCTCCATCAGTTACTCGTCATTTTCTTTCATTATTTTATAATTTTCATCAGTTACTCGTCATTTTCATTCATTACCTCCATCAGTTACTCGTCATTTTCATTATTTATTTTATAATTTTCATCAGTTACTCGTCATTTTCATTCATTACTTTATAATTCTCCATCAGTTACTCGTCATTTTCATTATTTATTTTATAATTCTCCATCAGTTACTCGTCATTTTCATTCATTATTTTATAATTCTCCATCAGTTACTCATTATTTATTTTATAATTCTCCATCAGTTACTCGTCATTTTCATTCATTATTTTATAATTCTCCATCAGTTACTCGTCATTTTCATTATTTATTTTATAATTCTCCATCAGTTACTCGTCATTTTCATTCATTATTTTATAATTCTCCATCAGTTACTCGTCATTTTCATTATTTATTTTATAATTTTCCATCAGTTGCTCGTCATTTTCATTCATTACTTTATAATTCTCCATCAGTTACTCGTCATTTTCATTCATTACTTTATAATTCTCCATCAGTTACTCGTCATTTTCATTATTTATTTTATAATTCTTCATCAGTTACTCGTCATGTTCATTCATTATTTTATAATTCTCCATCAGTTACTCGTCATTTTCATTATTTATTTTATAATTCTCCATCAGTTACTCGTCATTTTCATTCATTACTTTAAAATTCTCCATCAGTTACTCGTCATTTTCATTTATTATTTTATAATTATTCATGTTATTCGTCATTTTCATTTATTATTTTATAATTATTCATGTTATTCGTCATTTTCATCCATTATTTTATAATTATTCATCAGTTATTTGCTATTTTCATTCATTACTCATTCATCTTCATATTTATTCATTACTTATTAGTCATCATTTTCATTCATATAACTTTTAGCATCATTTTACTCATCACTTCAAAAGCATTGAATTATTCATTAATATTGAAAAACATTAATTAAATTAAACATTCAAAACTTATTCATCATCATTTGCATTCATTAAACATTTAGCATCTGGCTGTCGGTACCACAGGTTTCGGGGTTCGAGTCCCGGCGGTGCCATGGATGTTTGTAGTGGTTCGGAATCCACTTTAAACCGTAGGTCCCGGTCTCATTTGACTGTAGAGCGTTGGGCGTAGTGCTGACAACCCTACACCGTAAAACGAAAACATCTGTCTTGAAATCTGCCAGCAGACAGACGGCCTTGGCCCACCATGGGCTGTTGCGCCATTGATGATGATGAATCACTTAGCATTTTAATTCATAGAGTTTTTATCATCATTTTACTCATTATTTCAAAAACATTTACTTATTTCAGTGGATATAACTACTAGTTCTTCAGTTAATGTTTGATGATTAACTCCACAGAATATTACCTACGGACGGCGGAGTCTCATAGACAGCAATGGAAATTTTTTAGCATTAAAAATAGCTGAAACCAATGGATCTAGTAGTCAGCCATGGAAGTTACCGCTCTCAGTTTCTCCGAAACATTTTTTCGAGCATTATCGCTGTTTGGTACTTTTTAAATGAATAAAAAAGCTGTCAGAAGGGATAGTTGTTTTTAATGAAAGCTGTCTTTGAACGGGAAAACTACCTAGAAAAAGTGTAATTATATTTATTTTTATATTTGGACATATTTTTCTGAAATACCACAGGGCTCACTCGGGAATCATTTAGGATGCACCCTTTCAGAACCACTGACTGAGAGAATTAACAAAAAATTATGCAGAAGAATTTTTTTGTACTTACATACTTTAAATAACATGAATTTCAAAATTACTAATAATTGTTCTCTAATCAGTGTATAGGATCATGGATCAACTCATGGTTGATTCGTAATCCTATGTGCTGATGTGATAAGATATAAAATCCAAAAACATTACTTTAACATGGTTACTTCAAATAACAAGTTAAAATATTTCTTAATAATTTGAGAGAGAGAGTTTTCAGACAGTAAATCATGTTTTGTTAGAAAATTCTTAAGAATAAGTCATCGATAACACCGACCTCTTCATATTTAATTATTATTTCTTTGTAGTAAGAAATTCAATATTTATCATTTCATTTCGGTATTTTATTATAATGTAGCCGAATACATTTAAAATGAATTTATCTCTAATATTCATTATCGATAACATAAGATAAGTTGAATAATACAATCAGTTTGATATTTAACGATTTTGAATTATTGACTTTAATGACTTTGGAAACTCGACAATATTTTCTTTTGTAAAGAGGAGTGAAATGGTAAAAAAAAATTGTAAAACCACTGCAATAACAGGTTTAAAGACAGATGTTGAATGTATTTCCTCAAATATAGTCTTCGTTTTTCCAAGAAATATCGCTCTCTCTGCAGTTCACTCTGCATTTTAATAATCAACTCTGCGTGGGCGTGGGCATTCTCGATCAATATTTCAGTCGGCACGTGCCTTCCTTACTCGCATCTCTGTTCAATCCTTCGGCATGCTCCCGCGACATGTTCAGATCAGTATGGCAAGAACTTGATTTTAGAATTCAAGTATACCGCCTCACTAAAGGTCACATAAAGGTCACTAAAGGTATACAATACTTTACACTCTTATGTTTATACTTTTATACACTAAATATATACAAACTTTACACTCTTACCTGCATCTTTTATACACTAAATGTATACAAATTTTACACTCTTACCTGTATACTTGTATACACTAAATGTATACAAATTTTACACTCTTACCTGTATACTTGTATACACTAAATGTATACAAATTTTACACTCTTACCCGTATACTTGTATACACTAAATTTATACAAATTTTGCACTCTTACCTGCAAACTTGTATACACTAAATGTATACAAATTTTACACTCTTACCTGTATACTTGTATACACTAAATGTACACAAACTTTACGCTCTTTATACACTAAATATATACAAACTTTACACTCTTTATACACTAAATGTATATAAACTTTACACTCTTTATATTTTTATACACTATATGTATACAAACCTTACACTCTTATCTTTATACTTTCATATACTATATGTATACAAACTTTACATTCTTATCTTTATACTTTTATACACTAAAGGTAAAAAATTTTTACATTCTTATCTTTATGCTTTTATACACTAAAGGCATACAAACTTTGCACTCTCATCTTTATGCTTTCATATACTAAAGATATACAAATTTTACACTCTTACCTGCATACTTGTATACACTAAATGTATACAAACTTTACACTCTTACCTGTATACTTGTATACACTAAATGTATACAAATTTTACACTCTTACCTGTATACTTGTATACATTAAATGTACACAAACTTCACGCTCTTTATACACTAAATATATACAAACTTTACACTCTTTATACACTAAATGTATATAAACTTTACACTCTTTATATTTTTATACACTATAGGTATACAAACCTTACACTCTTATCTTTATACTTTCATATACTATATGTATACAAACTTTACATTCTTATCTTTATACTTTTATACACTAAAGGTAAAAAAATTTTACATTCTTATCTTTATGCTTTTATACACTAAAGGCATACAAACTTTGCACTCTCATCTTTATGCTTTCATATACTAAAGTTATACAAATTTTACACTCTTATCTTTATACTCTTGTACACTAAAGATACACAAATTTTACACTCTTATCTTTATGCTTTTATACACTAAAGGCATACAAAATTTTACACTCTTATCTTTATACTTTTGTACATAAAGCTAAACAAATTTTACACTATCTTTATACTTTTACACTCCTATCTTCATTCTATACACTAAAGGTACATAAATTTTACACTCTTATCTTTATACTTTTGTACACTAAAGCTACACAAATTTTACACTCTTATCTTTATACTTTTGTACACTAAAGCTACACAAATTTTACACTCTTATCTTTATACTTTTGTACACTAAAGGTATACAAATTTTACACTCTTATCTTTATACTTTTGTACACTAAAGCTACACAAATTTTACACTCTTATCTTTATACTTTTGTACACTAAAGCTACACAAATTTTACACTCTTATCTTTATACTTTTGTACACTAAAGGTATACAAACTTTACGAAGTTTGTATGTAATTTGAAGAGATTCTTTATAGAGTGATATGAAACTTTTTACTGTATTTTACTTTCCGATTATAATAGTCTCGAAATCGGATGGAAAACCCTGTATAAAGCTCTTGTAGAATACACGATTCCTTTTACAATAGACGCAGTTAAAAAGAAAATACGTAATGTCTTGTAAAATGAGAGAATGAGATCATGACTGCCTTGTAATGATTTGGGATGATCACACTTTTTGTTCAAGTAATTCCAGTCAACTGCTTTGTTTCTCCTGTTGCCATGACAATGAGTAGTCACTTTTGCTGGTAATTGAGAGAACTTATTGCTGATTATTTAATTTGGGAGACATTATTACTTGTAATTTAATTTGAGTGCACTTATTGGTGGTAATTTAATTTGATAGAACTTATGTTAATTACGAAACACTCTGTAAAAAAGGTATATGAGCTACGAAAAGATTATTCATGTATCTCTGGTGCACAATTATTCTCATGATACATTTGTATGGTTGCCAAACTATTTTCATTTAAGAAATATATTTCAGGTTATGATCTTTTTTTGAGAAAGCACATAATTGCCATGAAAGCTTAACTGTCTGAGGATTTAATATAATTTGAATTCCTTACTCACGAAATGAGAGTCGCTAACTAATCACCGTCATCATCATATTTGGCTCAACAGCTCATGGTAGGCTAAAGCCTTCTGCCTACTGACAGATTTCGAAACACGAGAATTTTTCTTTTTACGGGATAGGTTTGTAAGCTCTATGCCCAACCCTCTGGTTTGTTCTTCTACGGTCATATTAGACTGGGATCTACGGTTAAAAGTGGATTCCGAACTACTACAAACATCCATGGCCCCCCCGGGAGTCGAACCCGAAACTTGTGGTACCGAGCGCTAGTCACTCGGCCATCAGGCCCCGTTATAACTAATATAGAAAAAAATTGGGTTCATTCCTATTTACTCGTATATGTAACTATATGTTCAGATACGAACAAATAGGAATGAACACAATTTTTTGTATGTATGTATCTTTCTCTTTCAATCAATATATCTTTCTATCAATGCATCTGTCTTTCTATCAATGTGTCTGTCTTTCTATCAATGTATCTTTCTATCAATGCATCTGTCTTTCTATCAATGCATCTGTCTTTCTATGAATGCATCTGTCTTTCTATCAATGCATCTGTCTTTCTATCAATGCATCTGTCTTTCTATCAATGCATCTGTCTTTCTATCAATGTATCTGTCTTTCTATCAATGCATCTGTCTTTCTATCAATGCATCTGTCTTTCTATCAATGTATCTTTCTATCAATGCATCTGTCTTTCTATCAATGTATCTGTCTTTCTATCAATGTATATATCTTTCAATCAATGTATCTATCAATGTGTCTATCTTTCAATCAATGTATCTATCAATGTATCCTTCTGCAGAGCTTTACATATTACATGAATGCGCTATGCTGGATAATGAGTAAGAGGGCAAAGGTTCTGTCTATTCTTACATCTCAAAGCACCCAGTCAAGTCAAGTGTATTCTTACAATCATTGCTTTTCAAAACAAGAAGACCCAACGGAAATGGGATAGATGAGAGACAGTTATCACTGCAATCCCCTTTCCCTTTTGGGGGTGTTATGTAGCAGACTCTTCTGCATCTACTACAGTATTTCTGTATCATGAATGACGAAATGCTATGCTGAGGATGGACACGCTATATTTGTAGTCTGGAATGTCCTCTCGATGGGTTCGAAGAGGTAAACAGGAAGGTGCTAACTTCCCAGATGCTATTCCTGGGGAAATTTACTATAAATTGTGTAACACATTTATAGTATAGACCCGTGAAGCTCTCTGGTAATACTAAATCAGTTACACCTGGCGTTCTGATGCAATTGTCCTCAGATTAAGAGAGCCCGGTATTTGAAAACAACAAAACTACCAATTTTTTAGCTTATATCAATTTAAAATAAAACTATTTGCAAAATGAATTGGGATTTTAAGAATAAATTCTGTTCCTTAATTAAATAATTTTGAGTGCTGCAATTTTTATATTGAACTCAATGATATCAGTAACCCTTCGTTTTATCTATACATTTTTTCTTATATTTTAATACATTTTTATATTATGTTCGGCTTCTTAATTTGAAACATACTGGATCTCAAGTGCAGTTTTATGTTTTTATCAATCAGACAACATCATGAAAATGCAAAACATTTCAGCTTGATATCAGGAAAAAGAAGATAGCGCTATTTTAAAAATTATTTTAGATTATTTATCGATCCTTTCTGTTTACTAATACAGACAGATATCTGCCAGTTGTCAGACGGCCTCACCATGGGGCTGTTACTCAAATAAAGAAGAAGAATACAGACAGATATCGATAAAAAGAAATTTATAATCTGTTATATTATTTCTCTTGGTATATTTAGTGTATGACAAACGATACAAAACGGTTTTGTGGAATTTGACTTCGACTGATTACAAATCTGATTATTAAACTAAATTACAAATCTAAATGGACTTATTACAAATCTGATTATTAAACATTATAAATCTATAAAAATCTGATTATTAAACTAAAATGGATTAGAAAGATTTACAAATCAAATAAAATGGACTGATTAAAATCTAATTATTATTACAAATCTAAATGGACTGATTACAAATCTGATTATTAAATCAAATTACAAATCTAAATGGACTGATTACAAATCTGATTATTAAACTAAATTACAAATCTAAATGGACTGATTACAAATCTCATTATTAAACTAAATTACAAATCTAAATGGACTGATTACAAATCTGATTATTAAACTAAATTACAAATCTAAATGGACTGATTACAAATCTGATTATTAAATCAAATCTGATTATTAAAACATTATAAATCTAAATGGATAGATTACAAATCTGATTATTAAACTAAATTACAAATCTAAATGGACTGATTACAAATCTGATTATTAAACTAAATTACAAATCTAAATGGACTGATTACAAATCTGATTATTAAACATTATAAATCTAAATGGATAGATTACAAAGCTGATTATTAAACTAAATTACAAATCTAAATGGACTGATTACAAATCTAAATTGACTAATTACAAATCTAATTGGTTTAAAATCTGATTATTAAACTAAATTACAAATCTAAATGGACTGATTACAAAAAATATGGATAGATTATAAATCTAAATGGATTAAAACAGTGGAATGCACATGGACTAAACAATGAAAATATGGACTAAACAATGAAAATATGGACTAAAACAAAGGCTGGGCAATAGAATATTTACAAGTGCGCCCTGTGGTATTCCATAGAAATATGTGTCCAAATAGAAAATAAAAATAGTTACTCGTTTTCTTGTCAGTTTTCCAGTTCTAACCGTTTTTTAACTAACCTTTCTGATTGCTTTTTCTTTCTTTTATTCACATAAAAATGTCAAACAGCGACAAAGAACTTTTTCGAGAAATGAAGAGCGGTGACTTCCATGGTTGCGTACTAGAAGCGTTAGCGTCTGTGCGATTTTCAGTGTTAACAAAATTTCCATTGGAATCTATGAAACTTTGCCGTCTGTAAGTAATACTCTCTGGAGTTGATCATCTAACAGTAACTGAAGAAGAACTAGTAGTTATATCCACTGATTGTGGACTGAAGATTAAACAAAATGAATTGCTTCTTGAAACCTTTTAAATTCCTATAAAAGAAGAATGCGTGCCAATATCTAAAAAGGCTTTGAAAATTTTACTGCAATTTTCAACATCATATTTATGTGAATTAGGATTTTCTACCTTCACCACAATTAAGTGCAAAATGATAAGAAATAATCAACATATTGACATAGAAATCAGAGTTTTCCTTTGAAATATTTTTTTTCATTCTAATGCAGCTGGCAAACACTTAGACAGCTTGGTCTTGGATGCCTTAAGGCAAGAGCTGCACAGACGTTACTCACTTTGCATTACCCTGGGAGAGCGTGTAACTTGAAAATTAGCCACAGACGCTGAGTAACAATACCCCCGCAACGCTCTACGATCCTATTAGTACGCACCTACGGTTTAAAGTGGATTCCGAACCGCTACACATATCCATGGCACCGCCGGGATATGTGTCCGCCATTCAGGCCCCTCCTTTCAAATATATGTTCAAACATTGAAGAAATCGTTAGGGCACATCAGACTCATATTTCTCATAAACACAAAAATAAATAAACATAGGGTGAGCTTCTTTTTTTTTTTTATCACATTTTTTTCTATAATATTTGACTTGACTTTACTTTGGTTTGGTTTGTCGCTCTACGGTCATTTTGTGCACACGTTACGCTAATTAGACCGGGACCAACAGTTTAACGGGGATTCCGAACCACTAACAAACATCCATACCACAGCCAGGATTCGAACCTGAAGTCTGTGGTGCTAAAGGCCATTGACTTGACTTTGGGATTTATACTCGCGTTTGTTGCTTTATTTCAATTTATCCATTTGCTCTTAAGAAGAAATCAGAAAAAAGAAAAGAAAATACAAATTAAAAAGATCCTCAGATAATCAGTAGGGTTTTTCAGTGTTTCCAAAGATATTAAAAAAGAAGCACCAAAATGTAGTGGTGTGGTGTGGTGCAGAATTTCTGTCACTAAACAATATAAAAAAGTTAACACAACACACAAAACTGCTTAATTTTTTGTAGGAAATTAATTATTGATATAGTTTTGCATACAATATTTGATTTTATTATTATAACATGTTTCTCAGAAATTTGTAAATAGTGGGTCTACAATTTTTTCTTGTACTAAAGCAGCTGGCAGATACTTATCTTCATTGTCTTCATTGCCTTAAGGCAAGCGCTGTACCGAAGTTACTCACTTAGCACTACCCAGGTGGTGCATGTAACTTGAAGATAAGCTGCGGTAACAATACCTCCGCAACGCTCTTGTTAGACCGGGACGTATGGTTTAACGTGGACTCTGAACCACTAGAAACATCCATGGCACCGTCGAGACTCGAACCCGAAACCTGTGGTACCAAGCGCCAGAGCGATAGCCACTCGGCCATTCAGGCTCCCTGCGTCTACAATTATTTGTAGGACTTGAAATGCGCCACGACTTCAAAAAGTTTGAGAACACCTGGACTAAAAGAATGTAATGTGATTGCGTTATTTTTTTGTTTAGTCAAGTAAAGTAAAGTAATTTTGTTTAGTATACAAATTTAAAATACAATTCAATCATATCTCGAAATGAGGTCTAGATTTTTTTTTCTGTGTTTCTGTAACATAAAAGCGAAGGCGTTTCCAAAGAGCGTAGGTTCCAATGCCACTCACTGACGTCAAGGAAAATCTAAATGTTTATTTTTGTTACAAAAGAAGATTGATTTGTCTTCACTTCCAAAGTAAAATAAGTCCAACATTTACTCTCGCGCGTGTTTTGTGTGTGTGTTTCCCCTCTTTTTGAAGTGAAATCTTTTTGTGTATGAAGTAGGTTTGAGTTCAATGGCGTAAGATTCTTTTTTTTTTTTTTTTTTGGTTCTTTTTAGTTATGCTCTGTCACATGTATTAGAAATATAAACAATAAAATTGAAAGCAAATTATTACTAAATAGATAATTAATTAGTAGAATTTATTACTAAATGTTCTAAGTCAGGGGTCTCCAATTTTTTTTTTTTGGTTCAAGGGTTTCACTTAATGTAGGTCAATGCCTAGTGTACCGTACCACTATTACGTAAAAAAAAAAAAAAAAAAAAAAAAAAAAATTTTTTTTTTTGTCTCAAATATGAAGTGTACGTAACATAGACCAAAAATAAAAGACTTTTAAAAAAATGTATTGTATTGTAAAAAATGTATAAATTTGCATTTACATCCCAAAGAGAAAATAGATGTTAGAATAAAGGATTCCTTTCTCAGAATAATATTTTAAATTTGTAAAATAAAATTGGAACCTGATTGCCGAGTGATTAACGTTCTGATGCGAGTCCCGGCGGTGCCATGCATGCTTCTAGTAGTTCAGAATGCACTTTAAAATGTTGGTCCCGGTCTAACATGACTGTTGGGCGTAGGGCTGACAACCCTACCTCGTAAAAAAGAAAAACATCTCTCGTCATGTACTCTACCAGTAGGCAAATGGCTATTGGCCCACATTGGGGCTGTTGCGCCAATGATGATGAAAATAAATTAATAAGTTTAATTATATTAAAAATAATTATCAAATAATAGCAGACAGCAATGGTTCTCAAACTTTTTGAAGTCGGAGAGCATTGAAAAGACTACATATAATTGCAGACGCTATATGCAATTTCTAACTAATAAGCATCCGTTACTAATGCCTCACAGCTTCATATCCAGATAGAGAGTAGACGGTAGAGTCTCAGAGGCTGCAACGGAAATTTTTTTAACAGTAAAAATCAAAAAGATGCTAGTAACCCACCATGGAAGTTACAGCTTCTAGTTTCTCGTAAACCTTTTTTTGGCCCGTTATCGCTGTTTAACGACATTTTATGTAAAGCAAGAAGAAGAAAAGCAATCAGAAAGGTTAGTTGTTTGCAATAAAAGCTATCTTTGAATGGGAAAACTAATAAAAAAAGAGTTACTATATTTATTTTTATTTCTGAACACCATGAGGAATATTTTATATTTTATTTCTGAACACCATTTTCTTTTCTGGAATACCATGAGGCACACCTAGAAATCTTCTAGTTCACAGTCTTCGGCAACCACTGTTATACTTTAGCTTTTTCTTAGGCTCATTGAATAATAATAAAATGAAATACATTACAAAGTACTGGATAATTCAAATTTTATAATTGAAATCTCGCCAATGAGAATAAATTCATTAGCCTTAATTCATTTATCATAAAAGAGTTAAAATAACAGAAAAAAATTTTTAAAAACTTTAATCTAAAAAAAAAATCTAAGATAAAAAACAGGTTTAAAGTGTGGTTTTTTACAGTTTTACGAGGGTTAAACAAAATTTGAATATTCGTTACCTTATCTCGTATGGTATCTTTCCGATAGAAGAATCGAGGTGTTGAGATTAAAAATATTTTTTTTCAAAGAAAAATATTATCTTGATTCAAAAATGATAAAAGGAAATTTCTGGTTCCTTTTTACTTTTTAAATGTTTATTTACTTTTTTGTTAAGCGATAAATAAAAATCCTTGATTAATTTTTGGAATAATTCTAAGACTAAATGCGAAGGATGTCTTATAGCAAAATATTATATAAGTGTAAGATTAGTAGCAATTATTTCTGATAAGTCTTGTAAAATATTTGTCAGCCGGATATAAATTGCTATTTTTTTTAGAGCTTATGGTTTTGTTACAGCAATTGTTCAAGTAATACAACTTATCACAATTGAATAATGCTTCTTTGAAAAACATTTATACACGTGCCTGATTCGTGGCTCAATGGCAACGTGCGCTACAACTACTACTGCTACTACAACAACACACCACGTCACAAATTATTACCAGTTCCTCTTAAGAAACTTTTAAGTACCTTTATCCCAAAACTGTCATTACTACTTTTATTGTGGTGTACTTGATAAAAATGATGATTCTGAAAAAAATGATGAAATAACTAATTTTACTTTTTTTTTATTTTAAATTTTTTCAACGAATTTTCATTAAAAATCTTTCTGAAAATCGCATTATCTTGTTTAAATTGTCATAAAAAAAGCAATTATAAAAAAATTAGAATAACAGCAGATGGAGCTCCTCAGGTGAAATGCGTAGTATACATTAAAAAAGTACAGGATAATAATTACAATAATAAGGGGTAGTTCCCCCTAAAAAGTCCTCTCGGAAGGCACTGCCCTCCATCTTCAGCGGCACAGAGCCACGTCAGACTTCTACCTACGAGGGCTCCATCACAACAGAAGCTTATCTTCCCCCCCCCCTTCCATGACAACGCACAAGTTCATGGACTTTGTCTAAATTTTGCTGTTGACCAAGTGTGATAAGAAACAACATTTATACACGTTGTAAAACTAGCGACAAGATTTTTTTTCATAACATAAAACACAAATTGTTACCAGTTTCCCTTAAAAAAACTTTACTTCAAAACTATCATCACTACTTTCATTGCAGTGTACTTAGTTGCAAAACAATGATGAAAGAAAGTCTAAGTTTTCATACACAGCATTAAATTCAGTAAATAACTTATTTTAATTTTTTTTATTTTAAATGTTTTCAATGAATTTTCCTCAAAATCTTTCTAAAAATAGCATCATTTTCTTTAATCTATCAGAAACAAAGCAATTATAACAAAATTAAAATAACATCAGATAGTGTTGCACGGATATAATGCGTAGTATACATTAAAATATAATAGAATAACAATTAGAGTTCTAGAAAGTTTGGTTGTAGATAATTAGCGAAATTAGTCTTTAAGTTTCTTCAAAAAATAAAGAAATCTATTATTAAAATGGACAAAATGAAGAAGCACTTTAGAAAATTAAACAGAAATAATAAATTTTATCGGTATAAACGCATGTTATTCCACTTTGGACAGATTAGGAATCAGTTTCATGGGCAATTTTGCAATAAAGCTTTTAATAGGAACTTTTAAAAATAGTCTAGATAATTGGTGAAAATATGTCTACAAAAACAATGCTTTCAAAATAACATTGAAACTGATATTGCTGGATCATTTTAAGCAACAACATATTAGAAGTTATTTTTGAAAAATGTTTGAAAATAAGTTGGTAATTTACCTGAAATAGGATCATTATGTTACTCATTTTGTTGAAAAGCCATGATGCTAAAAAAAACTTTCACTTTGCACCGTCTTTAATTAATAGAAATATTCTAAATTGGTATATTAATAGGAAAAATGTCATAAAAATAATAGCCAAATTAATTTTTAACTTGCTGTATTTTGCATTGAATGATACCCTAGTTTTATCTTTCTTTGCCCTTTTTTTGTAATTTCGAAGATTTTGACTTGCGTTACTTTTATTGCAGGTGAATTATATATTATTTTTACTTAATTACGATATACTATTTTTACTTAAATATGATATACTATTTTTACTGTGTTTGGATATTGATTGTTATTTTTGTTTGGTCCATAATTTTCTTTCCGAGTTCTACAAAAATAATGAATTACTTACTTACTGATTTAAAATGAATTTATGTTTACTTTCAAAGTATTTCTGTAGATTGTAAAAGTGATTTATAATTACTGCACGACTAGCTTTTTTATATATGTATAAACACGTATGTATACTCGAATATTATTTTGGTTTGGTCCTTAATTTTCTTTCGAGTTCTACAAAAAATAATGAATTACTTACTTACTGATTTAAAATGAGTTTATGTTTACTTTCAAAGTATTTCTGTAGATTGTAAAAGTGATTTATAATTACTGCACCACTAGCTTTTCTATATATGTATAAACACGTATGTATACTCGAATATTATTTTGGTTTGGACCTTAATTTTCTTTCGAGTTCTATAAAAATAATGAATTACTTACTTACTGATTTAAAATGAATTTATGTTTACTTTCAAAGTATTTCTGTAGAAGGTAAAAGTGATTTATAATTACTGCACCACTAGCTTTTCTATATATGTATAAACACGTATGTATACTCGAATATTATTTTGGTTTGGACCTTAATTTTCTTTGAGTTCTACAAAAATAATGATTTACTTACTTACTGATTTAAAATGAATTTATGTTTACTTTCAAAGTATTTCTGTAGAAGGTAAAAGTGATTTATAATTACTGCACCACTAGCTTTTCTATATATGTATAAACACGTATGTATACTCGAATATTATTTTGGTTTGGACCTTAATTTTCTTTCGAGTTCTACAAAAATAATGAATTACTTACTTACTGATTTAAAATGAATTTATGTTTACTTTCAAAGTATTTCTGTAGAAGGTAAAAGTGATTTATAATTACTGCACCACTAGCTTTTCTATATATGTATCAACACGTATGTATACTCGAATATTATTTTGGTTTGGTCCTTAATTTTCTTTCCGAGTTCTACAAAAATAATGAATTACTTACTTACTGATTTAAAATGAATTTATGTTTACTTTCAAAGTATTTCTGTAGATTGTAAAAGTGATTTATAATTACTGCAGGATTAGCTTTCTTATGTATGTATAAACAACAGATTTGGTTATATGTCTAAATTAAAAAATACAAGTCAAATTAGAGAGTACCAAAAGGCAAAAAAAAAAAAACAATTAAAAAGTACTGGGGACCTTGCGTTAACAAGAGGCTTACATAACAGTTGCAAGCTCATTGAATATAGGACAGATTCATTGAAAACTGACGCCTTCAATTCGTATGCAAATCTAACTAGCATCTCAAGGTTTTTTTTTAATTTGAGCACGCTACGGCGCCTCTTACTTATTTGTCGGGGCCTGTACAAATATGGAATGTACATTTCTTTTCTTTCGATTAGTTGTATGTACCGTTGATAGCCTTGAAAGAAATATTTTATTTTTCTAATGCGCAGCGTAATTTTACAAATACTTGAATTTTTTAAAGTTATTAATTCAATTTAATAAATATCCATAAAAGAATGAAACATATTTGAGGGTGCATTTAATATAAGTACAAAAAAATATGCAATATATAGAAAAAAATGGCGAAATATAGTACTTGTATATGCATCATAGGGGCCAGATGGCCAAGTGTCTGGCCCTCGGTACCACAGGTTTCTGTGTCTAGTCAAGGAGGTGCCATGGGTATTTGTAGGGGTACGTAGTTCATTTTAAACCGTAGATCCCGGTTTAATATGACTGTAGAGCGTTGGGCGTGGGGCTGACAACCAGACCCCGTTAAAAGAAAACCTCTCCTGTCTTGAAATCTGGCAGCAGGCAGACGGTCTTGTCCCACCACAGGGCTGTTGCACCAATGAAGAAGAAGATATACTCACACGATAAATAAAAAGTTATAAATATGCAAGGGAAATAATGCGTATTTACAAATATATATAAAATTTTATATAACACAAATATAAGTATAAGATACTTCCTTTTACCAGTATATAGAGATAACACAAATTATACAACGATATCAGGAATGTCAGAGTATATATTATTACCACTTAACATCGAAGCCTCCAGATGGCCTAGTGACTAGCTCTCAGTGCCACAGGTTTCGGGTTCGAGTCCTGGGGGTACCATGGATTTTTGTAGTGGTTCGGAATTCACTTTAAACCGTAGATTCCGATTGCAAATGCCTGTTGGGCGTAGGGATGACAACCCTACTTCGTAAAAAGAAAACATCTACTATCTTGAAAACTGCCACTAGGCAGACGGTCTTGGTCCACGATGGGCTGTTGCGCCACTGATGATGATGACATTACATAGAAATTACGTATCATATAATGTCTGCTGCCATTTTGAAAAACTTAAACTCGATTCATAAATAAATCTAGAGTTGCAATCCTAAAGAAAAATAATCTAAAATGAAAAAAAAAGCAATAAGAAATCGCACTATTTAAAAAACTTTAATGAAGTAAATAAAAACTAAGTACAACAGAAATTGAAATTCATTAAAAATTTTAAACAGAAATTGAAATTCATTAAAAATTTTAAACAGAAATTGAAATTCATTAAAAATTTTAAACAGAAATTGAAATTCATTAAAAATTTTAAACAGAAATTGAAATTCATTAAAATTTTTAAACATAAATTCAGCTTTCTTTCACTTTTTATCCTGTTTCGTTCAAACGGTGGGGAAACTTACAGTTTTATTCGCATTTTATCGATATGCATTTTTATTATTCATGTATTTCCTACTGTACGAATATGACGGTAGGAAAAAAATGACAAAAGAGTTGAACTACATAAAAATTTTTTTACGGCAGATGGCCAATGACATCATACAGCTGTAATATTTATTATAATGTTCTGTGTCCTGCCCATCCTTTCTTAGGCTTCTATTATTCATTTAAGACTTATTCTGACGCGGGTATTAAAATAGAGGTAACCTTCATTGAAGGCGGTTTCAATAGACAGCGAACTTAAACATTCTTCTGGAACTGATAATTTTTATCGTTAAAAACACCCCTTTCACGAATAACATATTTTTCGGTTTTTGTCGTTAACAAGGTGCATTTCATGTTATCTATTTAACTGGTTCCATAATTATGAATTTATTTATTATAAACATTTTTATTAATACTTTCCTGAAATGCAACGTCGTCTCAATAACACACTAGGGATACAGAGAGGTTTGGTTTGGTTTGTCGCTCTACGGTCATCTTGTGCATAATTTAGAGGGCCTGAATGGCCGAGTGGCTAGCGCCCTGGCGCTCGGTACCACAGGTTTCGGGTTCGAGTCCCGGCGGTGCCATGGATGTTTGTAGTGATTCGAAATCCACTTTAAACTGTAGGTCCCGGTCTGTTTAGCCTAAAGTGTGCACAATATGACCGTAGAGCGACAAACCAAATGTGCATAATTTAGGCTAAACATACCGGAACCTACAGTTTAAAGTGGATTCCGAACCACTACAAACTCGAACAATGTGGTGGCTCGAACCCTGGGTGCAGAACGCCAAAGCGCTAGTCACTCGGCCATCAAGCCCCCAGGAACTCAGAGAGGCAATATGAAAGGAATACTTGTATATTTTTAAGATTAAATTTAAGTGTACATTTAATACAAGAGTACATAAATTGTTAATGTACACTTGTATTATGTACCATTAACACCAAAACATACCGCCAAAGATATTTAATGTATAAACAGCATATCGGTGCATAATTATTATACTAATTTACAATATAAATTTATCAGCCAAAGGTAAACTTCAATTAAAACGGTTTTGAATAGACAGCAAACCTAAAACATTCTTCTGGAACTGATCATCATTATCTTTGAAAACTCCCATTTCACGAATAAAATTTTTTTTTGTCGTTAAAAAGGTACATTTTATGTTAATTACCTCTTTAACTGATTCTATAATTCTTAAGTTATTTATTATAAGCATTTTTATTAATATTTACTTGAAATTCATCTCCGTCTCAATAACATTCTGGAGACTCAGAGTAGGCAATATGAAAAGAATACTTGTGTATTTTTAAGTTTAAATTAACTATTTAGGTATTGTATTGTATTATGCAACATTAACACCAAAGATATTTAATGTAGAAACAGCATGTCGATGCATAATTATTATACTACTTTACAATTTAAATTTATCAGCCAAATACATACATGAATTAGATTGTGCGATTTTTTTTATTTTTGCCATACTTGATCTTTATTTGATTACACTACTATACTTTATTTGATATTAAGTTTTTCGTCATTCTGTATTTAATTTTGAGTTTTGTAAAAATATTTAATGTTGAATCTTAACTAAGAGATAAAATATCAGTATTTTAAAATATACAATCGTATGTGAGAATAAATTCTTTTAATTTTGACGAAATATTTACCAAATGGAAGTCTTGTTTACTTAATCTTTATTTGATTGAGTAAATAAGATGTATATTTGGTATGTTGTTTTCGTATGCATGTCTTGTTTATTCAACAAGAAGTCGATTAAGTAAACAAGAAGTCGATTTGGTCTGTTTCTCGTAAGAATGTAAAAAAAAAAGAATGTTCTTATTTCAGAATATTTATTTTATAATACTAATATTTTATCTCTTAATTAAGATTCAACATTTTTACAAAATTAGAAATTGAATAAAGAATAAAAAACTTACGAATTAAATTCATTTTGCTTACCTTAATAAAATACAGTGTATTAAAAATAAAAACAAAATATCTTATTAATGAAAATTTTTTAATATTTTTTATTAATTGAATATATATTTTTCAATTGAGGATTTATAAAGTATCTGTCTACCGATAGACAACAGCCATTCGTCTATTAAGTGTAGACTTGCAATTGAAGTGTAAAAAAATCTTGAAGCAGCACCGTATTAGGTTATTCATCGTCCTAGGTTATTCATCGTTAAATACAACATGATTGTAACAGGAGTTGGTCCAGCTTTAATAAATTGATTGGTTATGATGTAGGTGCTCATACTTGCTGTTCTAAATTGTTGGAAAACATTGCACAAAGATTCACTTAAACGCATAATATAAGCAAAACTCCAGTGACACTTTTCCATTCGTCAATGGACATGATTACGTGCTCATAGTAGACATTTAAGACAAAGAATTACAGATAGTTTAGGTATGCTGATAAAATTAAAGGTTCATAGTGCAATGTACGATGAGTCGTGTCTTCCTATACTATGGAATTCACTAGTAATAGTTAGCTATTATCATGTCTATCATTAAGAACAGGTTAACAAAAGCTCTGCTCACCTCTGCCATCAATAATACTTGACCTGCCAACGTTTCGACACTGGAGGGATATTTCATTTGTTTGCAACCACCTATGATATACATTAACTTCTGCGTTGATGAGTTCTGCACAGTTGATAAGATAACACTTGCCGTTCCTGAAATGTATTTTACTCAGTCTTCTAGCCATTACTGACAATTCTTTAACGAAATCTGATAAATCCTTCCTTTTTTTCCATGTGATATTGACACAAATTACTGTCAATCATGGTACAATCTTCCACTTTAAGATCCATCCTTACTATTTGATTGAACTTGAAGAGAATTTCATCTGCATAATACACAGGTGATTTTAATTTTTTTTAAACTGATTTATGTATGATGATATGAAGTGATAGCACCAAATTTGATTGCGGCTTGATGGCCAATTGGCTAGTGCTCTTTGGTGCTTCAGGTTCGAATATTGACGTTGGCATTGATGTTTTGTTTATGGTACGGAATCCACTTTAAACTGTGGGTCCCGGTCTATGAGCTTAAAATTAGCAACAAAAAAAATACCTTAGAGTGACAAACCTAACCAAATTAAAGAGGCCCGACCACAGCTCAACAGTTAAAATGGTCTGGTTGAAATTGTTCATAACATTGTTATTGTAGAGATAGGTGAGTTTAATAACAATAGCTTAATTCGGTATGGCTTTCTTGTTATTTCCTTGATTTCCTACACGCATACAAAATTTTCTCAACGTCTTATATTAAATTAGTCCATTTTTATTGTTAATTTACTTGTTTTGATGTTACATGTTTTTATTCTACCGTTCACATAATGGATTACTTTTCAGAGCTACTAAACAAAGAACTAATGGCAATTATTATTGAGTTAAACGTGCATGCGCAATTAAGCGAATTAACCTTTGTTTTAATTGGAGAATTTTAATTTTGATTAACATTTAACTTGAATTTAAATGTTTATATGTTGAGGTTAAATTAGGCTTAATGAAAATTCCTATCTCGAAGTCATAATATGAAATGGTAAAGATTTTTTTTTATCACATAATAAAGTAATTCGATTCAACTTCATTAAAGCAATAAAGAAATTCAACAAATTGTATATAACGTTATACAATTTTATATTAATCACACCTCATTAGTACCTCTGTCATATCAAAGCATGTCAACCATCTCTTTGTAAATTTCGAAATCTCTCCAATTTTTTTACTCCTATTTATTCGTTTATGTTTATTTTTAAAATATTGTTTACCTTCAAGAAATATTGTTTGCCTTCAAGAAATCGTTGTCATTATATAACGATTTATTATAATTCATGAATGGTTTGTCAAATCTTAAAATTTGAATACTTATTTACGTTGGTTGAAGTTTGAAAATTTTCAAATAAATCAGTCATACACAATTATATTATTATTTATATATTATAGTATTTAAATATTATAGCATTTAAGCAAATTAATTTTAATAAAATTAGATTGTATTAAATTTTAGTTTTCAAATTGTATTTAAATAGAATTAAGATGTGTTGTGTTTTCCCGTTTCGTTTAGAAGAATTTATATAATTTTATTTACATATTATAGCTAAGATTCTATTCATTCAATATAAAATAAAATAATAAAAACTCAAAATTTTACATTTTTTTTCCATCAAACATTTGCATTTAATTGGATTGTGTGTTTTAGATATTCTAGTGGCCTGAAGACCAATTGACTAGTGCTTGGGCCTTTGGTACCACAGGCTTCAGAATCGAATCCTGGCAGTGGCATGGATGTTTGTTAATGGTTCAGAATCCAGGTTAAACTGTAGGTGCCTGTCTAATTAGCCTAAAGTGTGCAAAAAAATGATCGTAGAGCAACAAACCAAACCAAACTCATTACAATCAAAAACAAATCTTCTAACTTTGCGAAAAGGGTTTAATGATATAATGTATTTATAAGTATTTTAAAATTTATTATCACATATTGAAATAAAAATTGTTAATTGCAACCAATTGAATGTAATATATTCTTTTAAAATTAATAAATTTTTAGCTATCCACCTCTTCTACTCATAAGTAAATTTTGTACGGTACATTTATTGAAATACTAGTATAAGATTCCGGATATATAAACAAATAATAAAACATTCTTGATCTTTACTTCCTATAAAATTGAAAAATTCTGACTTATATCACTTTTCTTACAAGTGGGTGAAGTACTGTTAGTTTTAATAGTAAAAATCAACTGAAGGTGAACAACAAAACTATATAGTTAGTATAAGTGCAGTTTTATGTCAGTGAATCCAAATTTATTATGGCGCCAAAGTTTTTGCGTCACAATTTGCAAGGGTATTCTGCTCTATCCAAGGATGAAAGGAAAATGATACATTTTTAGGGTTTTTATGAAATTGATAGTAAAAGGAAAATATAAAATTAGAAACAGACTGTTATTCAAAATTTGGATTTTGAAAGTGTTTTTGAAAATAATTTTACACTTCAGCGATAAAACAGCTAGTTCCACATTATAAATATGAAAAATCATTGACTTGTTGGTCACAATTTTACCATTTTTTAAAAAAATTGTTATTGAAGTTTACAAAAAAATCTCGTACCACATAGTATGACACGAAACTTACAGGGGTAAGAAACAAACGAATCAATGACAAAATAATAAAGACATCAAATAAATGGTAAATTTCAAAGACGTTACAAAAGAGAAATACAATAAATGGCACATAGAGAAGGGACAATTTTTCATGAACAAGTTGACAAAAGTTTGGTGGCCATTTGTCTTTTTTGGAGTGTTAGTTCTTTCCGTAAAAATGTTCTAGGATCTTCGAGCAGCTAAAAAGAATGTGATCGATAATTTTTCACTTCCTTACATTGTAGTTCCAAAGAGCAGTTGAATATAGTTTAAATAGGAGGACAAAGGAGTTTAAATAGCCATGTCCAATCATAAACTGAGTTATTATAAAATAAGTAAAAAAAAAAAAAAAAAAAAAAAAAAAAAAAATGATGAGCGCTAAGTCTTCGGGAGTAGAGGGAAAGTACTTTTTCGTGATAGAGGTATTAAAGGATTCTACCTATAATGCATTCCACTGAATATTGGTCTTTTCTGTGTTTTTTTTTTAAATATATTTTGGTATATTAACAATAATTTCAATGTCCCATTTGGAGGGGCCTGAATGGCTCTGGCGCTCGGTACCACAGGTTTCGGTTTCGAGTCCCAGCCGTGCCATGAATGTTTGTAGTGGTTCGGAATCCACTTTAAACCGTAGGTCCCGGTCTAATAGGATCGTAGAGCTTTGCGGGGGCATTGTTACTCCGCGTCCGTGGCTTATCTTCAAGTTACACGCGCCCCCTGGGTAATGCAAAGTGAGTAACGTCTGTGCAGCGCTTGCCTTAAGGCATCCAAGACCAAGCTGTCTACATGTTTGCCAGATGCATTAGAAAGGGAAAAAAATGTCCCATTTGATGGCTTTTTTTTTTTTTTTTTTTTTTTTTTTTTTGCGAGCCAGTCAATTTCATTACCGAATTTTCCTGTATGGCCACAAACAAGTGCAAAAAATGTGGTTATATTTTATTTAGTGCAAATGACACATTTTGAATAGGAACCATTTTACTCATTTATCCAGTCTAATTCAAGTTTAATATATAACAATTCGACGATAAACACGCACAATCTTTACGAATTCCGTATTAATTGTATTCTAATATATTACCATTCTTATAGATGACGTATTCAAAACTAACTCTGTTATTCATTTTACTGGTTTCAGTATAACAAAATATTAGAAAGTCTTCTATAAAATTGTTATAAGTAATAATGTTGATTGGATTTCTCTTGAATGGATGTGGTAGAGCTGAGATTGGTATAAAGAACTCGTATTTATTTACAGCTGATTGGTTGAGAATTTTTCGTAATTCTATGTTATTCAAAATACTGATATCTATGGATGGAAAACTGACAAGGACAAACGAAGAATCGTAACTATTTGACTAATTGTAGAACATCCAGAAATAATTCGCAACATAATGAGTCTTTGTACTCCTCGAAGTAGTTTAAGTCATAAACTGTATCTTTTTGTATAGTGTAGAACCCCATATACTGGAAGCATGAGAAATGAAAGGCATAATACCTTGTTTATAAATAACGGAAGTAACATTTCAATTAATTCTAAAGAAGTTGCGAGCAATTCGATTTAATCCAAACTGTAATTCATCACGTTTGCTAGATGTACAAAATGTACTCAATTCTGTTTTTACACGATTTTGATTTAATACGAATCAGAAAAAAAAAATTAATTTCATTTTTACACGATTTATTTTGATTTAACACGATCGACCCAAATTTTAAGCAGAATATTTTGCTTTACTTTTATTTTTATAACTGCGACATTAAAGACGAGGAATGTAATGTGATTTCCATTTGTGGGAATTCCCTGAATTTTATAACCTCGATATAGAATTTTGTCTGATTTCTCTGCATTTTGAGTTTGGTGTTCAAAGTGAAAAGTACTTTTTTGATATTTATAAATTTTATTAATTATAACTGAAATATTTTTCGGTAGACCTTACATAATATCAAGTAATTCACCTATAACAAAAGTCAAAAGGAAAGCGATCTCTTTGTATATTAAATTTCATATTTTAGATTACCTTACAACTGAACAAGGTATGATGTCTGTAGGAAAGCATTTTGGTCAAGGGTGTCGAATTTAAAGTTATTTTTATTATAGACAGTATACCCGACCATCCGGGCTTAGAACATCCAAACGTGCAATTTTGTTTTCTGCCGACCAATACTACATCCTTGATACAATCGTTAGATCAAAGTATAATTGAGACATTTAAAACATATTACGTAAAGCGAACGTTCCAATACATTTTGGACAGATTGAACGATGAAACACTATCACTCCAACTGTTCTCAAACTGAATATGAAGGAAGTTTGCCAATGTTACAATACTTTGAAGTGTTAGGAAAATTCATCTAAAATTGAAGAGGCATAAAGTTTAAACAGTGGCAACACCTCACCATCTTTGTGCACCTTAGGTAACACTGAATTTGCTATATTTCTGTTTTCTTAGTGGCGAATGATGACTTAAGTCAAAATATTTTACATTCAAAAACAGAAATCCCACTTTAAACAGAGAGCTATGTATAGAATAAATCCAGAGAACCTACCTACGCTTTATTTTAATAAAAGGGAATTTTAGAAAATAAAATGCTTTTATCATTACTCTGAGTGCCATACCTGATTCTAGGTAAAAGCAATGTTACTGGGACAATCCTTTTCTCCCTTCCTACGTAAAATATTGATTCACCAAGAAAAGCGAAGTTTGTTCCTCTAGCTTTAAGCAGAAGGCCATATCGATCACGAACTGAGAGACCGGCAGACTGAAAAGATTTTGCTTTCGGGATCATTTTTGGAGGAGATGAATTTTTTTTCTAATATTTAAGTCCTTTTGGAATGTTTGAATTGTTATTGAATTTATCTATTTGGTTGAAAAGACTTAGATATATACTAAGATTTGAATTGTTGTTTACATTACAATAGGAAACATATATTGTCCAATATTTTTCAAAGAAATGATCAATTCACTATTTGTATTAAAATTTCCTTACCATTCCCGTAAATATTTTTCAAATAAATTATCAATCACTATCTGCATTAAAATTTCCTTATCATTCCCGTAAATATTTTTCAAATAAATTATCAATAACTATCTGCATTAAAATTTCCTTACCATTCCCGTAAATATTTTACAAAGAAATTATCAATAACTATCTGCATTAAAATTTCCTTACCATACCCGTAAATATTTTACAAAGAAATTATCAATAACTATCTGCATTAAAATTTCCTTACCATTCCCGTAAATATTTTACAAAGAAATTATCAATAACTATCTGCATTAAAATTTCCTTATCATTAACGTAAATATTTTACAAAGAAATTATCAATAATTATCTGCATTCAAATTTCCTTACCATTCCCGTAAATATTTTTCAAAGAAATTGTCAATCACTATTTGTATGAAAATTTCCTTACCATTCCCGTAAATATTTTACAAAGAAATTATCAATAACTATCTGCATTAAAATTTCCTTACCATTCCCGTAAATATTTTACAAAGAAATTATCAATAACTATCTGCATTCAAATATCCTTACCATTCCCGTAAATATTTTACAAAGAAATTATCAATAACTATCTGCATTAAAAATTCCTTACCATTCCCGTAAATATTTTACAAAGAAATTATCAATAACTATCTGCATTAAAAATTCCTTACCATTCCCGTAAATATTTTTCAAAGAAATTATCAACCACTATTTGTATTAAAATTTCCTTACCATTCCGTAAATATTTTTCAAAGAAATTATCAATCACTATTTATATTAAAATTTCCTTACCATTCCCGTAAATATTTTTCAAAGAAATTATCAATCCCTATTTATATTAAAATTTCCTTACCATTCCCGTAAATATTTTTCAAAGAGATTGTCAATCACTATTTGTATTAAAATTTCCTTACCATTCCCGTAAATATTTTACAAAGAAATTATCAATAACTATCTGCATTAAAATTTCCTTACCATTCCCGTAAATATTTTTCAAAGAAATTATCAATCACTATTTATATTAAAATTTTCTTACCATTCCGTAAATATTTTTCAAAGAAATTATCAATCACTATTTGTATAAAAATTTCCTTACCATTCCCGTAAATATTTTTCAAAGAAATCATCAATCACTATTTGTATAAAAATTTCCTTACCATTCCCGTAAATATTTTTCAAAGAAATCATCAATCACTATTTGTATTAAAATTTCCTTAGCATTCCCATAAATATTTGACAAAGAAATTATCAATATTAAAATTTCCTTACTTTTCCCGTAAATATTTTTCATAGAAATTATCAATAACTATCTGCATTAAAATTTCCTTAGCATTCCCGTAAATATTTTTCAAAGAAATTATCAATCACTATTTGTATTAAAATTTCCTTACCATTCCGTAAATATTTTTCAAAGAAATTATCAATCCCTATTTATATTAAAATTTCCTTACCATTCCCGTAAATATTTTTCAAAGAAATTGTCAATCACTATTTCTATGAAAATTTCCTTACAATTCCCGTAAATAGTTTTCAAAGAAATTATCAATTACTATTTGCATTAAAATTTCCTTACCATTCCCGTAAATATTTTTCAAAGAGATTGTCAATCACTATTTGTATTCAAATTTCCTTACCATTCCCGTAAATATATTACAAAGAAATTATCAATAACTATCTGCATTCAAATTTCCTTACCATTGCCGTAAATATTGTTCAAAGAAATTATCAATAACTATCTGCATTAAAATTTCGTTACCATTCCCGTAAATATTGTTCAAAGAAATTATCAATAACTATCTGCATTAAAATTTCGTTACCATTCCCGTAAATATTTTACAAAGAAATTATCAATAACCATCTGCATTAAAATTTCCTTATCATTCCCGTAAATATTTTACAAAGAAATTATCAATAACTATCTGCATTCAATTTTCCTTACCATTCCCGTAAATATTTTTCAAAGAGATTGTCAATCACTATTTGTATTGAAATTTCCTTACCATTCCCGTAAATATTTTACAAAGAAATTATCAATAACTATCTGCGTTAAAATTTCCTTACCATTCCCGTAAATATTTTTCAAAGAAATTATCAGTCACTATTTGTATTAAAATTTCGTTACCATTCCCGTAAATATTTTTCAAAGAAATTGTCAATCACTGTTTGTATGAAAATTTCCTTACCATTCCCGTAAATATTTTTCAAAGAAATCATCAATCACTATTTGTATAAAAATTTCCTTACCATTCCCGTAAATATTTTTCAAAGAAATCATCAATCACTATTTGTATTAAAATTTCCTTAGCATTCCCATAAATATTTGACAAAGAAATTATCAATATTAAAATTTCCTTACTTTTCCCGTAAATATTTTTCATAGAAATTATCAATAACTATCTGCATTAAAATTTCCTTACCATTCCCGTAAATATTTTTCAAAGAAATTATCAATCACTATTTGTATTAAAATTTCCTTACCATTCCCGTAAATATTTTTCAAAGAAATTATCAATCCCTATTTATATTAAAATTTCCTTACCATTCCCGTAAATATTTTTCAAAGAAATTGTCAATCACTATTTCTATGAAAATTTCCTTACAATTGCCGTAAATAGTTTTCAAAGAAATTATCAATTACTATTTGCATTAAAATTTCCTTACCATTCCCGTAAATATTTTTCAAAGATATTGTCAATCACTATTTGTATTCAAATTTCCTTACCATTCCCGTAAATATATTACAAAGAAATTATCAATAACTATCTGCATTCAAATTTCCTTACCATTGCCGTAAATATTGTTCAAAGAAATTATCAATAACTATCTGCATTAAAATTTCGTTACCATTCCCGTAAATATTGTTCAAAGAAATTATCAATAACTATCTGCATTAAAATTTCGTTACCATTCCCGTAAATATTTTACAAAGAAATTATCAATAACCATCTGCATTAAAATTTCCTATCATTCCCGTAAATATTTTACAAAGAAATTATCAATAACTATCTGCATTCAATTTTCCTTACCATTCCCGTAAATATTTTTCAAAGATATTGTCAATCACTATTTGTATTGAAATTTCCTTACCATTCCCGTAAATATTTTACAAAGAAATTATCAATAACTATCTGCGTTAAAATTTCCTTACCATTCCGTAAATATTTTTCAAAGAAATTATCAGTCACTATTTGTATTAAAATTTCGTTACCATTCCGTAAATATTTTTCAAAGAAATTGTCAATCACTGTTTGTATGAAAATTTCCTTACCATTCCCGTAAATATTTTTCAAAGAAATCATCAATCACTATTTGTATAAAAATTTCCTTACCATTCCGTAAATATTTTTCAAAGAAATCATCAATCACTATTTGTATTAAAATTTCCTTAGCATTCCCATAAATATTTGACAAAGAAATTATCAATATTAAAATTTCGTTACTTTTCCCGTAAATATTTTTCATAGAAATTATCAATAACTATCTGCATTAAAATTTCCTTACCATTCCCGTAAATATTTTTCAAAAGAAATTATCAATCACTATTTGTATTAAAATTTCCTTACCATTCCGTAAATATTTTTCAAAGAAATTATCAATCCCTATTTATATTAAAATTTCCTACCATTCCGTAAATATTTTTCAAAGAAATTGTCAATCACTATTTCTATGAAAATTTCCTTACAATTGCCGTAAATAGTTTTCAAAGAAATTATCAATTACTATTTGCATTAAAATTTCCTTACCATTCCGTAAATATTTTTCAAAGAGATTGTCAATCACTATTTGTATTCAAATTTCCTTACCATTCCGTAAATATTTTACAAAGAAATTATCAATAACTATCTGCATTCAAATTTCCTTACCATTGCCGTAAATATTGTTCAAAGAAATTATCAATAACTATCTGCATTAAAATTTCGTTACCATTCCGTAAATATTGTTCAAAGAAATTATCAATAACTATCTGCATTAAAATTTCGTTACCATTCCCGTAAATATTTTACAAAGAAATTATCAATAACTATCTGCATTAAAATTTCCTTATCATTCCCGTAAATATTTTACAAAGAAATTATCAATAACTATCTGCATTCAATTTTCCTTACCATTCCCGTAAATATTTTTCAAAGAAATTGTCAATCACTATTTCTATGAAAATTTCCTTACCATTCCCGTAAATATTTTACAAAGAAATTATCAATAACTATCTGCGTTAAAATTTCCTTACCATTCCCGTAAATATTTTTCAAAGAAATTATCAGTCACTATTTGTATTAAAATTTCGTTACCATTCCCGTAAATATTTTTCAAAGAAATTGTCAATCACTGTTTGTATGAAAATTTCCTTACCATTCCCGTAAATATTTTTCAAAGAAATCATCAATCACTATTTGTATAAAAATTTCCTTACCATTCCCGTAAATATTTTTCAAAGAAATCATCAATCACTATTTGTATTAAAATTTCCTTAGCATTCCCATAAATATTTGACAAAGAAATTATCAATATTAAAATTTCCTTACTTTTCCCGTAAATATTTTTCATAGAAATTATCAATAACTATCTGCATTAAAATTTCCTTACCATTCCCGTAAATATTTTTCAAAGAAATTATCAATCACTATTTGTATTAAAATTTCCTTACCATTCCCGTAAATATTTTTCAAAGAAATTATCAATCCCTATTTATATTAAAATTTCCTTACCATTCCCGTAAATATTTTTCAAAGAAATTGTCAATCACTATTTCTATGAAAATTTCCTTACAATTGCCGTAAATAGTTTTCAAAGAAATTATCAATTACTATTTGCATTAAAATTTCCTTACCATTCCCGTAAATATTTTTCAAAGAGATTGTCAATCACTATTTGTATTCAAATTTCCTTACCATTCCGTAAATATTTTACAAAGAAATTATCAATAACTATCTGCATTCAAATTTCCTTACCATTGCCGTAAATATTGTTCAAAGAAATTATCAATAACTATCTGCATTAAAATTTCGTTACCATTCCCGTAAATATTGTTCAAAGAAATTATCAATAACTATCTGCATTAAAATTTCGTTACCATTCCGTAAATATTTTACAAAGAAATTATCAATAACTATCTGCATTAAAATTTCCTTATCATTCCCGTAAATATTTTACAAAGAAATTATCAATAACTATCTGCATTCAATTTTCCTTACCATTCCCGTAAATATTTTTCAAAGAAATTGTCAATCACTATTTCTATGAAAATTTCCTTACAATTCCGTAAATAGTTTTCAAAGAAATTATCAATTACTATTTGCATTAAAATTTCCTTACCATTTCCGTAAATATTTTTCAAAGAGATTGTCAATCACTATTTGTATTGAAATTTCCTTACCATTCCCGTAAATATTTTACAAAGAAATTATCAATAACTATCTGCGTTAAAATTTCCTTACCATTCCCGTAAATATTTTTCAAAGAAATTATCAGTCACTATTTGTATTAAAATTTCCTTACCATTCCCGTAAATATTTTTCAAAGAATTTATCTGTTATTAGTAGTAAAAATGAGTGAAAAGTTTTGAAAAACATCCCCCATGGTTTGGATAACAAGCGTCGCATTCAAATGGAAATAGGTCATGGCTCTTCGCAAAGAAAAATTACAACTTTGGTCTCGTTTATCTCTAAACTAGAGCCATTTAAAATGATAAACTGGTATAAACTTCTGCAATATTCTTTACCGCCTGGTTGTTTAAATATTTTTTTTTTTTTTTTTTTTTTTTGTGTTTCATCAAGTCCAACACAAACTCAACTTACTAAGATATACAAGAGAGCTTTCCCCATAAGAGGCAATGCTACCACATCAGTTACGTCGCGGTATCTCGTACTAAAGTTGGAAGCAAATTAGCGGATTTTGTAAAAGAAATGCAAACTTCCCATCTTGCATTTGCTGATGAAAAAAAAATAAATACAATAAAACAGTAAAAGAAATGCAAACTTCCTATCTTGCATTTGATGTTGAAAAAAAAAAATCTTTAAAACATGCATTGCAGGATGCACAGATTGGTACTTACGTATTAACGATACCTTGGCGACAGTTGCGGCAATAAAGAGCACACGCGCCAACCGCAGCTACAGATTTGGCGGTTTTTATTATTCAGTTTTATATTAGGCTGTTAGATTGACGCCACTTAAAAACCGCCACGTCTGTCGCCAAGGTATCGTTAATACGTAAGTAACCAAAGATTTATGAAGGTCGAGGTCAACATATACTCAATGTAACTTGCTCAAGGACAGTACAAAAATGACCTAACCTATATACTTTTCACTTCATTATACACTGAAGTGACAAAAGTCATGGGATAGCAATATGCAAATTTTCAGATGGCAGTAGCATCGCGTAGAACAGGTATAAATGCGCAGTGCTTTCGCAGAGCTTTCATTTCCGTTCAAGTTATTCATGGGAAGAGGTTTTGACGTGATGATGACCGCACGACGGGAATTAACAGACTTTGAACGCGGAATGTTAGTTGGAGATAGACGCATGGGTCATGCCATTTCGGAAATCGTTAGGGAATTCAACATTCCCAGTTCCACTGTGTCAAGAGTGTGCCGACAGTATGAAATTTCAGGCATAACATCCCACCATGGACAGCGCAGTGGTCGACCGCCTGCACTTAACGACCGAGACCGGCGACGTCTGCAAAGAGTCGTAAATTCTAACAGACAAGCAACACCGTCAAATAACCGCAGAAATCAATGTGGGACGTACAAGGGACTTGTCTGTTAGAACTGTGCGGAGAAATTTGGCTTTCTTGGGCTATTCCAGCAGAAGACCGACTCGAGTGCCTTTAGTGACAGAACGACATCGCTTGCAGCGACTCTTGTGGGCACATGAGCATATCGGTTGGTCCCTAGATGAATGGAAAACCGTGGCCTGGTCCGATGAGTCACGATTTCAGTTGGTAAGAGCTGATGGTAGGGTTCGAGTGTGGCGCAGACCCCACGAAGCCATGGACCCAAACTGTCAGCAAGGCACTGTTCAAGCTGGTGGTGGCTCCGTAATGGTGTGGGCTGTTTTTCATGGCATGGACTTGGTCCTCTGGTGCGACTGGACCGAACATTGACTGGAAATGCTTATGTTCAGCTACTTGGAGATCACTTGCAGCCATTCATGGACTTCATGTACCCAAACAACGATGGGATTTTTATGGATGACAATGCGCCATGTCACCGGGCCACAACTGTTCGCGATTGGTTTGAAGAATATTCTGGACAATTCCAACGAATGATCTGGCCACCTAGATCGCCCGACATGAATCCAATCGAGCATTTATGGGACATCATCGAGAGGTCTGTTCGTGCCCAAAATCCTGCACCATCAACGCTTTCACAATTATGGACGTCTATCGAGAGAGCATGGCTCAATATTCCTGCAGAAGACTTCCAACGACTTGTTGAGTCCATGCCACGTCGAGTTGCTGCACTTCGCCGGGCGAAAGGAGGGCCGACACGATATTAAGAGGTATCCCATGACTTTTGTCACTTCAGTGTACATAAAAAAACGAAACATAATAAATAATGTAAATGATGCTTTATACTACATTAATTTAATTAACTAACCCTCTGGTACTACACTCCATATTGGACCATGGCCGTCTGCCTACTTGCAGATTCAGAAACAGAAGATGTTTTCTGTTTACGAGGTAGGGTTGTCAGCCCTACGCCTAACCGTCATATTGCTCCAGGACCTACAGTTTAAAGAGGATTCCGAACAACTACAAACATCTATGGCACCTCCGGGAATTGAACTCGAAACCTGTAGCACCGAGCGTCAGTCACTCGACCATCTGTCCCCCACATTAATTTAATTAGTGTTTTAATATTTGACTCGAATTTTGTAGTAGTCAAGCTCCAAGTGATAAGTTAATTGTTTTAAATTTATTTATTGTTTTCATATTTATGCCTAAAAATGATATAATTGATGCACACAGACTAGGGGGCCTGATGGCCGAATGGCTAGCGCTCTGGCGTTCGGTACCACAGGTATCGGGTTCAAATCCCGGCTTTGCCCAAGGGTGTTGTAGTGGTTCGGAATCCACTTTAAACCGTAGGTCCCGGTCCTAATAGGATCGTAGAGAATTGCGGGGGCATTGTTACTCCGCGTCGGTGGCTTACCATCAAGTTACACGCGCCCCATCGGTAATGCAAAGTGAGTAACATCGGTGCAGTCCTTATGGCGAAAGATTACGGTCTATTTGCCAGCTGCATTAGAAGAAGATCCACACAGACTTGAGTACTGTATTATCTTACACTAACCACATCTTATTCGTTTCGACCAGTTTTAAAGGGAGCATGTTTAGGGCAGTACCTTTAAAATAACAAGTCATGTAGATAAGAATCGGTACTTACGTATTAACGATACCTTGGCGACAGACTTGGCGGTTTTTAAGTGTCGCCAATCTTTATTATTTGGAATAAAAATATTTTGAAAGCGTTTTGATTTTAAATGAAATGTGTCATATATATTTTATTATTTGGAACAAAAATTTTAAGAGTAGATTGGCGCCAAATCTGTAGCTGCTGTTGCCGCGTGTGCTCTTTATTGGCACAACTGTCGCCAAGGTACCGTTAATACGTAAGTACCTAAGAATCTTGCACACAGGTTAGCCAGTTATTCACAAAACATGTGATCTTCCAGACTGCAATAAAACACATAGAATCGAATAAAGTATTTTTATAATATTATAATGTTTGCTAAGTTTGAATATGTTTTCTGTTTTAATATTTCCTCAAAATCTGAAACTCTAAAAAAAAAAAATCATTATATAAGTATAAGGGATATAAGATAGTCGCAAGATCGTAAGGGATTGTAATTTGTGCATAATTATTGTATTAAGAGAATTCATCAACTTTTGAAAATTTATTTGGTACTTACGTATTAACGGTACCTTGGCAACAGTTGCGCCAATAAAGAGCACACGCGCCAACCGCAGCTACAGATTTGGCGCCAATCTACACTTAAAATTTTTGTTCCAAATAATAAAATAAATATGAAACACTTCATTTAAAATCAAAACGCTTTCAAAATATTTTTATTCCAAATAATAAAGATTGGCGACACTTAAAAACCGCCAAGTCTGTCGCCAAGGTACCGTTAATACGTAAGTAGCATTTATTTTTTATTTACATTCAAAATGTGAAAGTTTAAAATTATTTTCTTATATATTGAATACTCAATAGCCATATGGGAAAGGTAGGATGGGGGGGCGAGATTTGAGTTAGAAAAAAGGCTTTGTCCATTATATACTTTGATTCAATGTAAACATCGTCTCATGTGAAAAGTTTCATTCCAGTGTTGTGTGTTTATAAAATGTTAAAAGTTTTAATCGCCGTAAATTCGAAATTAATATAATTCTTCATTTATTTAGTTTCAAACTAAATATCATGTAGAAGGGGGTAAAAATGTACGCAAGGCAATAAAGTATGTAGTACTGTTTCGAAAACATTATTGCGTACAAACAAAACATAAACATAGTTTAATGAGCTGTCCACCTGGCAGTTTGCTTGTTGCATCAGTGCCAGTTGTAAAACGAAACCGTGTGGTGATATTGCAGGTGTCAGCCAAAAAAAAAAAAAAAAAAAAAAAATTAGGCAAGTCACTATTTAACAGTCTTGATGTAATATATTCAACATTTTATCTAAACATTTTGGGAAGTAGAATAGAGCTTTTGCTTTCGTTATTTTTTCTAGTGGTAATGATGGCTTTGACCTTTAGATTCATCGTATAAAATCCAATATTTGCATAATTCATTAACTTGTAGCGCCACAAAAAACAAAATGGCAAAAAAATGGTGTAGAAGTTTCCAAAGCCTGTGGGTGTCCTTCAACCGTTCACTTGTGCTTTAAACTTAATTTTTTAACTTTACTATTTTTTATTGGTTCATCCTTAAATATTATAAAAATGCAAATATTAAAAAAAAACATATTAACATTTTAAAGACTAAAAATAAAACTAAAAACAAAAACATTTTAAAGAAGATATTAATGTTTACTTTTTTTTTTTTTTTTTTTTTTTGTTATTTTAATATGAACCCTAGAAGAAGCAATAAGTATATTGTTAAATAAAAATTCAAAAAACCTCTCAGCACAAAAAAAAAAAAAAAAATCGACGTCTTCAAATTTAGGCGATTAAATTAGCGTTTGAATATTTATATACTTGTGGGACTATAAATTTGTAGACAGTTAATTTCT
Organism: Caerostris darwini; assembly: GCA_021605075.1. Classification (NCBI taxonomy): domain Eukaryota; kingdom Metazoa; phylum Arthropoda; class Arachnida; order Araneae; family Araneidae; genus Caerostris; species Caerostris darwini. Next base: position 471,907 of record BPLQ01015115.1, on the reverse strand, counting down.
ACTTTTAGGACAACTTCCGCCGTTATAAAAAATATTGCGAAAAAAAAATTTTTAATAAATAATAAATAAATATTGGTACTTACGTATTAACGGTACCTTGGCGACAGTTGCGCTAATAAAGAGCACACGCGCCAACCGCAGCTACAGATTTGGCGCCAATCTACAATTAAAATTTTGGTTCCAAATAATAAAATAAATATGAAACACTTCATTTAAAATCAAAACGCTTTCAAAATATTTTTATTCCAAATAATAAAGATTGGCGACACTTAAAAACCGCCAAGTCTGTCGCCAAGGTACCGTTAATACGTAAGTACCTAAATATTATATTGATAATTAAATAAAAAATAAATAAATATTAATAAGATAAATAAATTAAAATATTGAGATTGCAAAAATCAAAGACAATGCTATAGGCATAAGCATGTGCAGCATAAAAGGCTTGCGATATAATATTCGTGAAATTAAATCTAATTTGCGTTTTAATGTAGTACATAGAAACAGCTGAGGAGAAAAAAAAGAAGCTGTAGAAAATGTAACAGTAAATTAGACCCTTCAAAAAAAAAAAAAAAAAAAAAAAAAAAAAGAGAGAGATTGTGTGAGTTCAGATTCTGATACAATGTGTTTTTGTTCGTATTTAGAAAAATAAAAAGTTTTCTATGTTTTTTCATTTTAAATATGTGCCATCGGTCTTTTTTTTAATCATGGGTTTGCCGCATCATATTTGGTAGGTGTATGCAATGAAAGGGTTTAGAAAGTTTGTGATATATCTGTTAATAATGCTCTAATTGAATCCAATATTTGCATAATTCATTAACTTGTACAGCCACAAAAACCAAAATGTCAAAAAAATGGGCTAGAAGTTTCCAAAGCCTGTGGGTTTCCTTCAACCGTTCACTTGTGCTTTAAACTTAATTTTTTAACTTTACTATTTTTTATTGGTTCATCCTTAAATATTATAAAAATGCAAATATTAAAAAATATATATTAACATTTTAAAGACTAAAAATAAAACTAAAAACAAAAACATTTTAAAACTAAAAACATTTTAAAGAAGATATTAATGTTTTGTTATTTTAATATGAACCCTAGAAGAAGCAATAAGTAGATTGTAAAAATTCAAAAAAAACCTCTCAGCAAAAAAAAAAAAAAAAAAAAAAAAAATCGACGTTTTCAAATTTTCAAATTTCAAAAATTAAATTAGAGTTTGAATATATATACTTTTGTAGACAATAAATTTCTACTTTTAGAACAATTTCCGCCGTTATAAAAAATATTGCGAAAAAAAAATTAAATAAAAAATAAATAAATATTATATCGATAATTAAATAAAAAATAAATAAATAATAATAAGATAAATAAATTAAAATACTGAGATTGCAAAAATCAAAGACAATACTATAGGCATAAGCAGGTATAGCATAAAAGGCTTGCGATATAATATTCGTGAAATGAAATCTAATTTGCGTTTTAATGTAGCACATAGAAACAGCTGAGGAGAAAAAAAAGAAGCTGTTGAAAATGTAACAGTAAATTAGACCCTTCAAAAAAAAAAAAAAAAAAAAAAATGAGAGAGTATGTGTGAGTTCAGATTCTGATACAAAGTGTTTTTGTTCGTATTTAGAAAAATAAAAAGTTTTCTATGTTTTTTTCATTTTAAATGTGTCATCGGTCTTTTTTTTTCAATCATGGGTTTGCCGCATCATATGTGGTAAAAGTATGCAATGAAAGGGTTTAGATTGTTTGTGATATCTCTGTTAATAATGCTCTAATTGAAGTGGCTTTTAGATAGGATTTAGTTAACATCCGAATATATAAATTTCACGCAAAATCTTTTGAAATTTGATAAATTTTTTTATTGTCTAACAAAAAAAATTGAGTACTTTTATGCCCACTTACCCTAAGCTTCATCGTTGTACTTAAAAAAAATTTTATTTAGCATTTGTACCAATCAATTTTCCTTTCAATAAATTCCTAATTTCTGTGATTAGGAATTTATTGAAATAATTCCTAATCATTTTTCTTTCGTAATAAATTCAATTCAAATAAATCCTTTGAAGATTTTTTTGCACAGCGTTCTAGTGAAGCCGATTTCTCACATTAAATTCGCTAATTTATAGTGTTCAGTTAAACAAAAGCATTAAATTTAGTACCTAGTGTCTCTGAAATAATATCATAAACAATTGTTTATTTCAAGTTTGACGGCAGACTTTTTTTTTCACTATTAACCAGCTGTGTTTTATTTAGCCGGTCTTTTTGAAATGTCAAGAATTATGACTTAATTTTATAGGAATTTCTATTTTTAGAACCGGTTAGCCGGTACAGGAACGAACCGATCTTTGTAGTAGAGATAATGCAGTTGATCAAATAATCTGTTACGATCAGTAGTACAAAAACCAATGGCTTGAACACTCAGTGAAAAAAATACCTTACTTCCAAGCATGTTTGCAACGTCAAGTTCGGGAATTCACAATTTTACAATATTTTGTTGGTTTGTAGCTCTATGATCACTATTTGCACACTTTAGGCTAATTTGACCGGGACCAACAGTTTAACGCGGATTCCGAACCACTGCAAACATCCATGCCACCGCAACAATTTTACAAGAAATTATGATATATTTCCGGTTTCACAGGTTTCGGGTTCGAGTCCCGGCGGTGCCATGGATGTTTGTAGTGGTGCGGAATCCACTTTAAACCGGTCCCGGTCTAACATAATCGTAGAGCGTTGATGGGGTATTGTTACTCCGCGTCCGTAGTTTATCTTCAAGCTACACGCACCTCCTGGGTAGTGCAAAGTGAGTAACGTCGGTGCAGCGCTTGCCTCAAGGCATCAAAGACAACTGTCTAAGTGTTTGCCAGCTGCATTAGAAAAAAAATATTTTGTGGGCCTGAATGGCCGAGTGGCTAACGCTCTGGCGCTCGATGCCATACATTTCTGGTTTGAGTCCCGGCGGTGCTATGGATATTTGTAGTGGTTCGGAATCCACTTTAAATCGTAGGTCCCTGTCTAACATGATCATAGAGTGTTGCGGGGGTATTGTTACTCCACGTCCGTAGCTTATCTTCAAACTACACGCACCTGAATGGCCGAGTGGCTAGCGCTCTGGCGTTCGGTACCACAGGTTTCGGGTTCGAGTCCTGGTGGTTCCATAGATATTTGTAGTGGTTCGGAATCCACTTTAAACAGTAGGTCCCGGTCTGTTTATCCTAAAGTGTGCACAAGATGACCGTAGAGCGACAAACCAAACCCGAACAGAACCAAACCTGAATAGTGGCTAAGTGAGTAACGTCGGTGTAGCGCTTGCCTCAAGGCATCAAAGACAACTGTCTAAGTGTTTGCCAGCTGCATTAGAACAAAATAAAAAAATTAAAAAAAAAAACCGATGTATTTCTGAATTTTATCAAATGTTTTTAAAGCCAACAGAAACAACGATTCAAAAAGTATTCCAAACAAATTTCTTTTTGCTGGTCTTTCAAAATGTAAAAAAGCTGCAAGTTAATCAAATACTTATCTGATTATTTTTTAGTTACTAGCTTAACGAATTATGCTGATTGCTGACCGCGTCAAAATTCTTTCTAGATACAAAGTTGTAGTAACATCTGCTCGCGTAATTCGAGTGAAGTTCATCTTGTAGCAGCGAATTCTTTCGACCCAATACGCGTAGTATTTTTGGCGCCAAAAAGTGTTTACCATCTTTTTGTTGCTTCAGGCGTAAAAGTAGTAGTAGTTCTTTACGCGGCACGCTTCATTAAAAATGTCATCTGCTACGCAATGGCCTCAATTGGATTGTTTTACTTACGCATTTCACAAGTATCTCTAACATTTAGATTCAATAAATAAAATGGGAATCCTTTTTTTTCTCCTTCTTTTTTTTACGCTATTCGTTTATAGTTTTCCTTCTTGTTTAGGATGTATACAGTTTGAACTAATTTCTCTTGCTTTGAATTTCCTTTTACTGTTAACGAAATTAGATGTTGCAAATTAATTCGCTGTAAGTTGTGACATCGTTAGAATGTATTGAAACACCCAAAAATTGCTCTTAATTATTAATTAATACCTATTACATTGTATGTTATTGTTTTAAGAAATTTATTTTTAAAAAATTAATATTTTCTCACGCAGAATAACATTTAGCAGTAAAAATTGCTCCAAATTTTTAATTAGATAAGGATTTTTTTTTTTTTTTTTTTACTCCGAATTTATCTCATTATGTTAAAAAACTTAAAATTTCCTTTATTGTTTTTGGTGATAGATTTTTTATTAAATATGTTAATTATAGTATAAAATGCTTTCTTGGGTCTAATGGCCGAATAACTAGTGGTTGGTGCTATAGGTTTTGGGCTCCTGTCCCGGTGATGCCATGGATGTTTGCAGTGGTTCGTAATCCAGTTGTAAACCGTAGGTCCCGTTCTAACATGACTGTACCGGCCTGATGACCAAATGGCTATCGCTCTGGCCTTTGGTACCATAGGCTTCAGGTTCGAATCCTGGAGATGGCATGTATGTTTATTAGTGGTTCGGAATCCAAGTTAAAATGTAGGTCCCGGTCTAATTAGCCCAAAGTGTGCACAAAATGATCGTAGAGCGACAAATGTTGTGTAGAATGTATACACTTTTTCAAGATTGAACTAATTTCTCTTGCTTTGAATTTTAATTTTATCTTTAACGAAATTAGATGTTGCAAATTAATTCGCTGTAAGCTGAGACATCGTTACGATATACTGAAACACCCAAAAATTGCCCCTAATTATTAATTAATACCTATTACAATGTTGTTATTGTTTCAAGAAATTTGTTTAAAAAATTAATATTTTCTCACGTAGAATAACATTTAGCAGTAAAAATTGCTCCAAATTTTTAATTAAATAGGGTTTTTTTTTTTATTATTATTATTCGAATTTATCTCAATAATTATGTAAGAAAACTTAAAATTTTGTATTGTCTTTGGTGATAGATTTTCTATTATTAAATATGTTAATTATATTATATGATGCTTTATTGGGCCTCATGGCCGTGTAACTAGCGCTCGGTGACAAAAGTTTCGGTTTCGAGGTGCCATGGATGCTTGTAGTGGTTCAGAATTCACCATAAACCGTAGGTCCCGGTCTAATACGACTGTAGAGCGTTGGTGTAGGGATGACAACCCTACCCCGTAAAAGGAAAATTTCTTCTGTCTCGTAATCTACCAGTAGGCAGACGGTCTTGGGCCCCCCATGGGGCTGTTGTGCCCGTGGAGAAGAAATAGTGTAGTTCATTTTTTTTTTTAATATCGTTAAATAAGAGTCTCTTGTCGGCAGTTAGGCTGTCTAATGGGAGTTTTCTGTCATACGACAAGTAAATGAGTGCAGTTAACACAGAAAGTTCTCGCAGAAGATATTACTTCATTTTTATTGATTAGTGGATTGTTCGTGGCATACATAAGTAGAACACGTAATTCACGATGTTGTTATATATATATAGATTAAGGCACGGGTTAACACAATTTCAGTATTAAACGATAATATCGGGATTCCCAAATACCGTCGCAGATCTTAAAGCTTATAAGCCGCGGTGGACATTCCTGCAGCTGTTTGATAAATCCAATGGAGAAAATAAACGAAACTATCCATTAAATATTTATTGTAAATGACATTAAATCTTTCCCGGAAGGAGGCGACTGAGAAATATTTCAAAGGAGTAGGAACGAATGTATGGTGGGAGATAAGCAAGAATGTTGGTGCAAGAGAATCCACTGTTGATGTCGATGAAATTGTCAAACTATGTAGTGAAACAGTTTTAGAAAATAAAATACGCGTTATTATTACAAGTTACAACTACTACTACTACTACTACACCACACCACATCACTGTGCCTAGAGCTGAGTTGCTCCTATACAGTTTGGGAATGATGCGGGTGAAAGGAAAGGACGCACGATGGAGGCGGAAATGTTTTGCATAATTCACTTTTGGAGGTACAGAAGCTGAACAATGGGGAAAATTCATACAAGAACAGAACTAAATGTCAAAAATTTTAAAAAATTGAAAAAGGAGGAATATGAAATGCGAAAAATATAAAAAAGTTAGGCAAGAGATTTTAGAGAAAAAAAATTTAAAGCAATATGATACAATAAACACTACATAGGAGATTATACAAATCAGAAAGCTGAAGGAATATTCATCAAATCAATTATTATAGAATTTAGAAAATCTTAATAGCTAATAAATAAATCAACGGTAGGAGCAGTTGCTGCAAAATTATGGACAAAGGTAAAAAAAAAAAAAAAAAAAAAAGGCAGGAGATATACAAGTTACAACTGGTAGCTGAGCTTTTCACTCTACCCCAAGGGTCTCCAAACTTTACAGCCTTCGGGCCATACTGTTTACTCCAGTAAGTACCGAGGGCCAAAACCGTTTTAATTTTTCTGCCATTATCTATAATTTCTAGATTAGTCGCCGAGTACGCGCTCTGAACGAGCATACGCTTGCTAAATTCGCTTCATTCCCCAAAATGAAGTGCACAAAGAATGTTTATAGATCTAAGTTAACCAATGAGCATCTTAAATCTCTTTTAACAATTGGTACAAGTAAAATTGATCCACTATTGTCAGTGAAAAATTACAATTACATAAATCTCATTAGTATTTTTTTTACAAGCGGATACCCTGCGGTTTCATTCGCGTTAATTTAGCTTTTCCGTTCCTGAGGGATTTTCAGGATAAAAATCATATGTCATATTCAGGATATATACATTCCAAACATCGATATACATACATATGCGATACTCTTTACCCCAACATAACTACCGAGGGTAACCGCGGGATGTTCACTAGTTTATAATGTTGGTGGGATTCTTTTCAATTATTTGTTAGTTGTTATGCTTGTCATTAAACTATACCTAGCAAGTAAATAAAATCTAGTTATTATCATTCTGTGTCTTTTCATCCAATTTATTATAGCAACAATATGCTATTCGTTGTCGCGGGCCGGATGGATGACACTGGCGGGCCGGATGTTGGCCCGCGGGCGGTAGTTTGGAGACCCTGCTCTAGCCCATGAGTTAAATGCTTTTTAGAGCACTTTATAATAGTTGACACTACTTTGGCGAATCTTTGGCGACTTTTGCTCCCCTGAGTAATGAAAGGCAGAATTTTCTTGGGAAACTAACCCTCATTTACGTGCCTCGTTATAAAATTCTTGCAGTACAAAAGTCTAACGGAAACAAATCTTCATTTTTCAGCAAGCTATCCTTAGAGCATTACCACTGGGCTATGAGTGAGGCATATCTGGCATCTTTTATATATACAAATCATAATTGTAGTGTGCAGGTTGGGGTACCAGATTGTAACTGGATGTAGTTGGGTTGAGATACTTGAGGCATAGGTTTGAGAACTCACGGCTTTATTTACACGCGCACAAACATCACGCACATACAATTAGAGACATACAATATTTAATACATTTAAAGATAGATAATTATAGATTCGTGGAAGGACTCCACTTCTAAGCCGAGAACCCGAAATTCGGATACGCGCAGGGTGCGCGAAATGTATTTCCTCCAGGGGAGAATCTATAGCCTAACTGACCATTTCTCCTGAACGCCACAGGGGGCCAGTGCTTAGGAGGAAGCGGGGTTAAAGATTTTCCTTCTTTTGATTTTCATGAGTGTTTTATGAACAAAAATTTATATTTAGCAATAATACGAGGTCTATAATTAATGTATTAAAAAGTATTTAATAATAAATGCTACAAAATAAAATAATAATAATAATAAATAAACTTAAATATAAACTAATAAATAAAATTTAATATTTTCTGTACTGTTTCTCTTATTCCTATTATTTACGTGTTAAGATTATCTTGTTTAAACGCTGTCTCATTTAGCGCGGGAATTTAACGGAACGTTTTCCCTCGGTAAACAGGGTATTATTGTACATACGAGGTCCAAAAGAAACAGAGTTTTATTTAAACTCAAACTGATGAACTACAAACACAAAAGATACAGCTGATCACTTATACATAATTCTTCTTTATTGACGCAACAGCCCCATGGTGGGCGCGAGGCCGTCTGCTTACTGGCAGATTTCGAGACAGGAGATGTTTTCTTTTTACAGGGTAGGGTTTCCAGCCCTATCCCAACAGTCATATTAGACTGTGATCTACAGTTTAAAGTGGATTCCGAACCACTACAAACATCCATGGCACCGCCGGGACTCGAACCCCAAACCTGTGGCACCGACCGCTAGACCGCTAGTCACACGGCCATCAGGCCCTGTACATTACTCCACAGCGATAAATACATATAAGGGCAGCGTCTCAACTAACTCTTCACTTACTCTAAACCTTTTTTTATATTTCTTTTTACAGCCTATGAAATTATCTCATAGTACCTGTCAAAAAAATACAGGTTCATAAATTTTATAATTAATACTAAATTATTTCTTGGTAATTAATTTTCAAAAACTTTTTAATTAATTACTATCAATATCTAAGCTATAAAAAAATATACATAAAATTTTTTTTTTTTTTTTTAAGAAAACTTACTCCTGAAAACGGGCCTAAATTTATTTAAACAGGTTAATAAATTAAATAAAACATTTTTTTTTTCTTTTTTTGCACTTGACCTATTTTAGTGACCGACAGAAGGCAAGATTTATTTCTCAACTTCGACAGACATTACAGTTGGATGATTTTGAAAACAAATTGATTAATCAAAGTAAGGAAACTAATCTGTTTCATCCACTTTCTTTATTATTATTTTTTTAATTTTATTTGTATATTTTTGAAGTTTTTAATTTAATTTTTTTAAAGTTTCTGAGACTTTTATCGGTCAAAAGAAATGTTAATGAAGCGAAATTTTTTTTAGATATTCATTCCAACCGTACCTTTATCAAAAACGTATAAAGTAAAAAAAAAAAAAAAAAATTCAATAAAATTACCGATCCAAGTAAAATTTGGTCGTTATTTATTTTGATGTTTAAAATAAAACACGATTTAACAAACTTTCAATTCAGTTTTTTATAAAAACAACGTACGTTGGTTTATCATATGTTCTATTTCTGAATCATATGTCCTATTTCTGTGTTGTTTAAACACATATTTACGATTGTATTCTTTTCTATCATACGTGTACAAAAATGCGTTATTTTTTTCAAATACCGGTGGCTTTATGTCCTTCGCTAAAAATATGACGTGTTTTTATTTTTGATTTTATTCTTTTGATGCTATTTAAGAGTCTGCTTCTTTTAATAGATGATGTTGATATTAGGCTTCAAACTGAAATCTATAAATTCAACAAAATCTTTTTTCTATAAACCTTTATTGTTATTAAAATTTTACTCTCATATATCATTATTTATTTAAGCAAATCTTATCTACAAAATAATCTTTTATGATTTTGAAGTATTGTCACCTGCTCATTATAACTGAATCCTACTTGGAGATTTATTTATTTTGGATAAACTATAAAAAGCTTATAAATAAATTAGAAATGAAAAAAATTCCAACAAAAAAGGAAAAATAATACAATTTTATTATTATATGAATAAACATTTAATATAAATATCAGAAAAGATACTTTTTCTTCTATAATGACCTTGGCGAAATGGTTGGCCGTTGGCTGAATTAGGGTGTACGATGCGTCGCCAAATGTCATTAATAGACACGGAAACGATACTGTTAAACATTTTACCATTTATGAAACAGTTACCTTGTATCGTTTTTAAAATTTCAACAATATTTACTGTATTATTTTTACATTTAATCCAAGAACTGCATATTGAAACATTTTAATTGAACCCGACTACTAGGCGATTTATTTATTTATTTTGGCGAAACAATAAAAAGGGAAGAAATGTAAAAAGAAATGAAAAAGAAGAAAATAAGAAATGAAAAAGAATTCAGCAAAGAAAAAAAAAGTAGCAATTTTATATGAATAAACATTTAATACAAATACCAGTATTAAAGATACTTTTCTGCTATAATGGCCTTGGCGAAATGATAGGCAATTGGCGCAATTAGGGTGTTCGATGCGTCGCCAAATGTTATTAATAGATACGGAAACGATACATTTAAACGGTTTATCTTTTATGAAGCAGTTTAATTCGTCATTGTTAAACTATTACTGTATCGTTTTTAAAATTTCAACAATATTTACTGTATTATTTAGGTATTTTATACAAATTTTAAAATTAATACATGCATTTAATTTTAGTATTTAATACAAATATCAGAATTATTACATGCTTTTAATTTTAGTATTTAATACAAATATCAAAATTAAAGATACTTTTCTTCTATAATAACCTTGGCGAATTGATACGCCGTTGGCTCAATTAGGGTGTGCGATACGTCACCAAATGTCATAAATAGACATGGAAACGGTATTGTTAAACGGTTTACCTTTTATGAAGCAGTTTAATTCGTCATTGTTAAACTAATACTGAATTGTTTTTAAAATTTCAACAATATTTACTGTATTATTTGTATATGCTATACAAATTTTATAATTATTACATACATTTAATTTTAGTATTTAATACAAATTAGAATTAATTATACTTTTCTTCTATAATGGCCTTGGCGAATTGATAGGCCGTTGGTTCAATGCCTGTGTGATGCGTCGCCAAATGTGATAAATAGACATGGAAGCGATACTGTTAAGCTGTTTACCTTTTAAGAAGCAGTTTAATTCGTCATTGTTAAACTATTACTTTTTTGGCTTTAAATTTCAACAATATTTATTGTGTTGTTTATGTATTATTTTTACATTTGCTCCAAGAACTAAATATTGAAAGTAAAACTTATTAAGGATAATTTCCTTTTAAAATGCCACTGAATGAACGGCGAGTTTTTAACGATATTGAATCCAATTGTGTTTAGATGGTCTATGAATGTGAATTTCGAACAACTCCTTTGTATAGTGCAAAGATGATAACCAAAAGTGAGAGCGAAGCACTCCTATTTACCATAAACGAAGCGGCAGACACGAGCGACAAAGATACAAAGTTGCCCAAATTAAAGAATCACTGATTATGTATTTATTGCTTATCTAGCAGAATTAATAATTGATAAAACTTCAGAGTTTCATTTTTATAGAATGTTATCATTTTAGCCACAGGAACATATTTAATCATTCGCCCTAAACATTATCCATGTCATAAATCCTAAGATATACCAAACGTAAAGAGTTATGTTAGGCAGTACATACAAACAACATGGATCCATCTGAAGCTGGCAGTGTGCCATTGACTGACTTTCCTGTTCTCTTCAACGCTGTTTCAAACAACATCAAAGAACGCCGCCAAGGGCGCTATAAAAGCAAGATGGCGAATTGAATTTTGTTAAATAAACACATTCTACAATACTTTTTAAATTTCAGCAAGTATTATTTTCGAAATTTCTGACAAAACTCTTGGAAGATAGTTATTGTTCTGCAGATTATGTCGACACATATTCTTAAGAGTAAAAGAAAAATCTGTCTAGGATATACTGTCTAGCTGTCGAGACAGTGTCTAGTTGTCTTGACTGTCTAGCTGTCGAGGTATTTTTTATTTCACCATTTTGTCAATCATCACAATCGTTCAACTGACTAGGAGTACTGCGAAGGTGTGCGAAGGTGTGCGAAGTTGTATCGATGGTTTACTTTAAAATCTTCAAAACCAGCAGCTTCTAACTCCTTCCTCTTGTAAGATTAAGATAAATAACTGATTCTATTTTAATATTTTCAATTATCGCTTTTATTATAGTTAAAAAACGATATCGATTCAATATAACAATTAGATGGATTCTTCAGATATTTTTCCTGATAAAAGAGGAAGAAGCAATGCTTTAAAATATGTTCAAATTCTGTACAAATATCTGTTCAAATTTTGTACAAAAAATGTCTATGTAGAGAATACTGAGAAGCGGTTACCTAATGGTTGGCGATCAATTGGCGTAAAATAGAAAATCTATTGGCATAAATGTATAGATTTACGAGGAAAGATTTCCTGTACGCGTTGTAATGATATTAGAAATTACATAGTGACGCCAAGCAAAATCGCCAAGAAATCGGGTTCAGTTATAATGAACAAATACCGAAGTTTTCATTTACTGCACGTCGGACAAAAGCACAAAGTGAAAAAGACAATTTCTTCTGGTAATTAAAAGTGAGGAATAGATTATTCTGCATTAAAATATTTAACTGTTGCACTCGAATAATTTTTAATCGTACTGTCTCATTTTAAATGTGGCCGTCAACTTCTGAATAAGGTAATATAAAATATAATAAATACCGCGAAAAAAATGAAATTGGCATAAATGTATTGAGTTACGATAAAAGATTCCCTTTAAGCATTGTAGTGATATTAGAAATTACATTTGCATATTTTATTGCAGTCCAATTTTACACAATACGAGATAGCACGCAAAGTATGATTAATTTCTAACGAATGGATTTAATTGCTAAAGATAAATTATAATCGAAATGTTAACTAATATACTTTAATTTATAACGTTTACTAATTTCATGTTTAAGTAAATAATACAATGAACTTCTTGTTTCACATAATGGTTGCGGCCTGATAGCCAATAGCCTAGATCTTTGATTTGTGGTACCACAGGCTTCAGGGCATGGATGTTTGTTAATGGTTCGGAATCCACATTATCTCATCCATCCCAGATCCCGGTCTAATTAGCTTAAAGTGTGCAAAAAATGACAGTACAGAGACAAAACGCATAACGGTTAGATTAAGTAATTGGAAGAATTTTATAAACAAGATTATTATCAATTTTTTAAATGGGCCAATTTTCAACTTACTTTTTGATCTTTATAACTTCAAGCCTTAGTCACAACATCAACTTCAGTTTTTGCCCCCCTGAAAAAATATTTCATTGTATTTCTATGGGTTTTTTTTTTATTTTCAAAATGGCATTTTGTAAGTAATTTCTATGAATTTTTTAAATAATTTTTAAATGACTGCATTTAAAAACCTGTATGAATTATTTGTGAAAAAAATAATTAAAATTATATTTTCAGTAATATTTCAAGTTAAGATTTAGCACAGAGTTAAGTATACCTTTTAAAAATGAGTTAGAAAGATTATAGTTCTGACCTCTCTGATTGTTGAAAATTATAACAATATTCTCTTTAAACCCGATGCATTCAAGTTAAATACTATGTCTGACAACATCAATTTTGTAACAAATAGAAACATAAATTAACTGCTGTCGTTCCTAATTCAATCAAAGCATGTCAGTGGAGCCTTATTTGTAAATAGAAAACCCATCATCTGTATGAGTCATACTACTCTGCAACAGTTGCATTGTCAGCAATATCATAAACTTGGGAAATTATCGTCAACAATAGCACAAAGAACTACTGACTCATGCATAAAATAATTAATACAACAGAAGCCTTTTGAGTTGGTTGTTTTGGAAAATAAATTTCATGCTCCAACTCTTCAGGAAATGACGGAAGTTGATCTCATCAACTGGATAAATAAGAGGTTAAAGTTGGTTGAACGGGTTGGATTACTTCAGCGTCTACTACACAATTTGTAGTTTTTTTTTTAAAAAATCAGATAGTTATTATTATTATTATTATTATTATTATTATTCAACAAACAGAATAGGGCGTTGCTGTGTTTGAGTAAACGCTAGGCTACAATTTATTTTATGTAAATTTTGCTGAGAAAAAATATATGCTAATATTGCAAAAATTAGAATTGAGAAAAATTTTGTCATAATAAAACACTAGATGTAAAGAGATCGGATCGATATTAGAAAAAAAAAATTGAATATTTTAAGTTTTTTATTATAAAGAAAGTGAAAATGTTATTTATTTTTCATACAATCTAGATAAACAATTTAAATATTTTAAAATGTTGTATTATTAAAAATGTGAACGGAATAATTATAAAACGCAATTACCTCATTTTTTTTCTAATTTATCAAATTTTATTATAAGATATATTTTGTTTCGTTATAAGATATAATTTATTATTTCGTTATAATAAGAAGCAGAAACTGTAATTTTTATTTAATTAAAAACGACAATTAAATGGAATAGTTTTTACTATAGAGAAATTTAAAAGGATAATATTTAACTGAAATAGTTGTTTTCTTTGTTTTTCATACAATCTAGATAAACAATTTAAATGTTTTAAGATTACAAAAGTGTGTTATTAAAAATGCGAACGGAATAAATTTAAAACACAATTACGTCATTTTTTCTATGTTACGAAATTTTGTTATAAGAAGCAGAAACTGTAGTCTTTATTTAATAAAACTGAGAATTAAATAAGTTAATGTTGCAAAATTAGAATTCAGAAACATTTCGCCATGTAAAACACTAGGTGTAAAGAAATTGATCGACATTAGAAAACGAAATATTTGAATATTTTAAGTTTTTTATTTTGAGAAATTGAAAATGTTATTATTTAACTAACAGAGTTTTCTTTATTTTTCAAACAATCTAGATAAACAATTTAAATATTTTAAAAATTATGAAAGTGTGTTATTAAAAATGTCAACAGAATAAATTTATAAATTTAACAATTAACTCATTTTTTCTAATTTATCAAATTTTGTTATAAGAAGCAAAAACTGTAATTAACTGTTCAAGAATCACCCAAATAGCATTATTATTGGGTTCCTAAAAAATTCAGTGTTATATTCATACCCGAATTCGCGTCATACTACACAAAAAATACATAAACTTGATTAGGTTCCAATAATTATAAAATAGAATTGTATTTTGAAAACTAGGAGGTCATTTATGTCAAATAAATGTTTTAATGGGCTAAGAAGTCAATTCAAATAAAAATTTATTAATGTTAAAACAAAAATTAATTTACACAAAAACCTTGACCAATCGTTTTGTATGGCAGAGAGTGGTAGGCCATTAAATAAATCTGAAAAAGATAGGCTGTTGATCTTTGAAAGAAAAATACTTCAAAAAAGTGTTGGCGCTATTAGGCAAAACGACGTCCACAGAATACACTATAACCATCAAATTTACTACAAATTGAAAGAACTGACACTGTAAAAGTTATAAAAGCAAGCCATATTAGATGGCTGAGACACATTTTCAGATATAACGACTCAAATCCAATTAAAAAAAGTTACTTTTTCAGCAATTGAAGGCACCGAAGAAGAGCAAGGCCTCCCACAAGATGGGTTGATTCAGTCGAAAGAGATTTAAAGGGTCTGGGATAAAGAAAGCTCATGAAGACTTGGTCTGTAATAGGCTGTAGTGCTGACGAAGTAGAAGGAGGATCATGATTAAGTCGATTCAATTTGAGTCAGAATCGTATGGAATTGTGAGCAATCCAGAATTAGCTAAGTATGCTGGAGTTTTATGAAGTTAAATTTTTTGCTGTCTTTCTATTTTTCAAAATAATAAATTATAGTTTAAAAAAACTAAAAAACACGCTTTTAGAGTTAATCAAACTAAAAAGTAAAAAATAATTGTTAACATAATAAAATTGCTGACGAGAAAATGAATGTCACTGTTCTAAAAGCGTGGGTGGGGCTCGATATCAATCGTTATAATTTTTCACTAGTTTCATTCCAAAATGCAGAATTAGCTTAAAAATGTCATACCCCACGCTTTTAGAACAGTGACATTAATTTTCTCGTCAGTAATTTTATTCTTATGTTAACAATTATTTTTTGCTTTTTAGTTTGATTAACTCTAAAAGCGTGTTTTTTAGTGTTTTTAAACTATAATATTTAAATGAGGTCCCGGTACGGAGGACTGGAACTATAGTTCTTACAATAATTTAATTGTGAGGCTTAATGCGAATATGTCGAGCCAGCCAGGATTCGAACAGGGAACTGTCAGGCGCGTTATCCGTTGTGCCACTGTCCCATGTAGGTTTGAATGTCTTAGGTACTTCCATTCTACATGGGTTAAATTGCTCTTCATAGGGTAAAATAAAATCAATAATTCTGGTGATCCTAATCATGATGAGATAATAAACATATCAAAATATTTTAGTGTCGTCGGGTCCTTGATAAGTCTACAACGTTTAAATTAAATCTGATCGCTTCAAGTCGGCCAAAATCGTGCCCAAAGAGTCAGTTACAAACAAACATACAGATGAAACTAATAAAAGCGTATCAAAAAAGACAAATTACATTGCTGTGGTTGTAATTGAAAAATATTCAAATATTCAATCCAATTTAATCATTTCAAGTTTTATGGAACTTCTTTATATAGCAAACAGCTATATAACTATTTAAGACATTTTGCTGCCTTAAAGCTTTTTATATATCTTCTAATATCTAAAAATAATTTTAGATTTCCTGTGAATATTTAAAGACAAATTTAAATCCAAACTAAAGGTCTGCCCAATTCGTAGCATCGTTGTAACATGCTTGGCTAGCGTACAGAAGGCCACAGATTCAAATCCCCTTGTGGCCTGTGTTTCAATCACTGCTTTATACACGAATCGACTTATATTCAGAAATATACTTTAAAAATTTAGTCAAGTTTCTAAAATTGGTACTTGAAACAATATATGCCATATTCAATAACAGGAATATAAATTATTATATAAATTAATATAGGAATATGAATTATGAATTCATATAAATTATTAGTCCTCATTGAGACGCTGGACAAGAGTCGTTGAAAATCAGTTGAAACCCCGTAAGTTTTTTGGTCTTCCGAATTTCTAGGTGACAGAAATACGCGATAACTATCGTTGCATACAATGTTGTTAATATTCTAATTTTTATCTAGATGTGTTTTAGTTTGTTAGGTAAAGCCATATCTTTAAATCTAGAGCGAATAAAAAGATATTTATGGAACCAGTGCCCTAAATATATCCGACGTGTTTTTTGTGCAGCAAGATAAAGAGCATCCACTTTTAAGAAAATCTTTTCAAATTCCGTCAGATGAATGTAAAACAGTCATAAATAGCGCGAAACACTCCATTGTTTCTTCGGAGTGATTCATTTTAAGTCTGCTTTCAAGGTTTTTTTTGTTTTCTTTTACTATACTATATTTATTTTTTACTCCAAAATACAGGGCACTACTACTACAGGTACAATAATAGTACAGCTTTAAAATTTGTTTATGTTAAAATATTGCCTTCAAACAATCCAAAAAAGTACTCAAATTTTTAAATATTGTGTTTCGAAAAAATTTAAGAAAGATTTCGTTTAAGTTTGGGTAACCCATCTGCTATGTTTCTAAGCATCGGGTAGCTTTTTCATTCTATTTCTCTCCCTCCACCTTTTTTTTTTCTTCTAAAAACACAAAAGATGCAACATTTATTTTATTTGAATGTAATAGCGTATATATTCGTGTATTAAAAAACAGAATAGGACATATTTTCTTCAAGTCTGTTCAGATTTTAGCTTATACTGACGATGTTGCAATCATTGTAAGATCTTTTGCAGCTTTGGAGGAAGCTTTTTGAGCTTTTGAATTGACTGCAAGGGCTTTGCATCTAAATATAAACAAGGAGAAAACGAAATATATGCTTTCCTCAAGAAATATTTCTCTGAACACACCCAATATTACCTTAGGCACTTACACTTTTGAATCTGTACTTAGTATCAGAAATTAATACTTAGGATCAGAAATTGTCAAAATAATATCTTACCTGAAATAAAAAACAGAATTGTGTCTGCCAATAAAGCCTTTTATGGGTTAAGACATCTGTTAAAGTCACAATTCATATGTAGAAAAACTAAATTTTTGTTGTATAAAACCCTTATTAGACCTATTTTGGTCTATGGCTCTGAAACATGGACTTTGGCAAGATCTGATGAGGCCCATTTGGATATATTTGAGCTGAAGATTTTAAGAGTTATTCTTGGAGGTGTTAGGGAAAGTGATTGTTGGAGAAGACGGTACAACGCAGAAATTTATAAACGCTATAAAGATCCATATATTATAAAATTTATTAAGATCAATATATTAAATTGGGCTGTTCATGTATTTAGAATGAATGATTTAAGCCCTGTAAAAAGGCTCGTTTTGGCAAAGCCACAGGGACAAAGAGGAAGAGGATGACCCAAGTTGCGATGGACAGATGCAGTTAAAAAAACTTTTTGCTGTAGTGAAGGTTAAAAATTGGAGGATCATTGTCACCCAGAGGAATGCATGGAAATCTCTTCAAAGGAAACCTTTGGCACACCCTGGGCTGCTGTGCTATTCATGATGATAATATATCCGTGTATAGGCCGAGAATTTTTAGAACGTTTTCTAAAAATTTTCGGCATATATATGCATTAGTAGCATTACAGGGTCGGCTTACATACGAATCAGTTAGTCACATAAAAAAGTAGGTACTTTTCCGCCAGCCAGGCGCAAGCGACGAATCATCAAATATCTCTAAATATAAAACGGTTTTATTTCTTTAGTTGACGTTTCTTAAGTTTATGAAAAAAAGATAATTTAAATGAAATGACTTATTTGTTTTATGATTTGACTTGACTAGTAGCTTTGAGATTTATGCTCGCTAACGCTGTTTTACCTAAACTTATCCGAATGCTATGAAAATGATACAATATGATGATAATGATCGAAAAAACAATTCATTAAGAAACTGAAATGTTTTATTTTCGGAATGGTTTTTATTGCATGTTTGTTGCGTCGTCACCAACATGAAATATCTGATGCCGAATCGTACGCCCGGCTTACAGAAAAGTGCCATAGAGTAAAAAAGAAACAATAAAATATCGTAAATAATTAGCACGCAAAAGTAACAATACAAAAGGAGAAATTAAGTTAATTTTTAAACTTACTTTTGGATGTTTTGAATGCAACATTTATGCAAAAAATAAAAAAAAATTCATACAATGGCGTAACTCATGTGTTAGAACATGGCAGAATTTTTTTTTCATTTCATTTCGATTTATATACAGGTTTTGTACTGTGGGTAAATTTTTGAAGAAAAAACATACTCTCGGCTTATACACGGATCGGCTTATATTGGTATTTATAATAATAATAAGAAGAATTATCACCAAAGATTCCACTTTTCCATTTTATTCAATATAGTAACTATAGGTAGATTTTATTTACACCTATCAGTATGTGTTTTTCATTAACTTTATTTTAGCGATTGATAGCGATACCGAAAATACAGAAAAAATACATGGAATTACAGAAAATACATATAGAATACAGGAAAATACGTAAAAAGGACATGAAAATACAAAAAAAAATCAAATCGATGCAAGGATACATCAAATCCCTTTATTCGCCTACTTGTTTTGGTTTGGTTTGTTGCTCTACGATCATTTTTTTACACACTTTAGGCTATTTTGACCGGGACCTAGTCCCCTATTTGTAGTTATAATTAAATTACAATCAGCCGTGGCAAGAGCATGGAAGGTATCCCTTATCAAATCCTTTATTCATTTAATTTGTAGTTATTATTCCATTAGAATGAGGGAAGAAGCCTGACTTGTGACCCAGTGGCAAAGTGAGCAGGTAGCGTGTATGACGACCGAGATTCGAATCCGCTGGTAGCAATAATGTAGCCACTGCTTTCAGAGGCGATTAGACTCGATGGTGATTTTGACAATATGTGTAAAAGCGTCTCGCGTGGATGTAGTTATAATTACATTACAACGAGTCAAGAAGCCTGACTCGTGGCTCAGTGTTGCCACTGAGCGACGAGTGCCGGAGCTGCCGTGGAGCCTGCATGCGGAGCTGCCGTGTAGGAAGACAAAGATTCGAATTCGCTGGTAGCAATGATGTAGCCATTACTTTCACAAGAAGGGCCTGAATGGCCGAGTGGCTAGCCCTCTGGCGCTCGGTACCACAGGTTTCGGGTTCGAGTCCCGGTGGTGCCATGGAAGTGTGTAGTGGTTCGGAATAGTGGTAGTGGTTCGGAATCCACTTTAAAAAGTAGGTCCCGGTCTAATAGGACCGTAGAGCGTTGCGGGGGCATTGTGACTCCGCGTCCGTGGCTTATCTTCAAGTTACACGCGCCCCCTGGGTAATGCAAAGTGAGTACGTCTGTGAAGCACTTGCCTTAAGGCGTCTAAGACCAAGCTGACTGTGTTTGCCAGCTGCATTAGAAAGAAAAAAAAAACTTTTACAGGCAGGAGACTCGATGGCGATTATAACAATATACATAGAGCGTCTCGCATCGATGTGGTTATAATTATAGTATTAATAATTATAGTATATTGTAATATAATTATAGCCGCATCGATTTCCAACCAGTCAAGAAACCCGAATCGTGGCCCAGTGACAACATGCGCAGCTAGTGTGTAGGAGGGTCGAGATTTGAATCCGCTGGCAGCAGTCATTGCTTTTAGACTCGATGGCGATTATGACAATATATACAAAAGTGTCTCTCTATAGGCCTGATGGCCGAGTGGCTAGCGTTCTGGTGCTCGGTACCACAGGTTTCGGGTTCCAGTCCCGGCGATGCCATGGGGGTTTGTAGTGGTTCGGAATCCACTTTAAACTGTAGGTCCCGGTCTGTTTATCTTAAAGTGTGCACAAGATGACCGTAGAGCGACAGACCAAACCAAACTCATCTATAGGCAGGTTGCTTGGTGGGAGATTTCTGTATTTTCCCTCATACGACACGGACATTCAGGGCAGTTGTCCATAAAAATCCTCCAGGAAAACACTGTCCACCCGTCAGTGGGCTGTTCGTGAGGCCGTACATGAGGCCAACAGATGTTCAACAATAGAAAATACCAATAGAGAATATTATTAGAAATTTCATTACCCTCAATATGCTAATTAAATAAATTAAAAATTTAATCATCCGTTCCCCTAATTTACCTTCACCGTAGTTGAAAAATAATTAGGAAGAAAAATCAATCGGAAAATAATGGTGGAAGACAGCCTGTAGTATATGTACACTTTCTCCTTCACACGCTAATAGGTTTTGAAATAAGTTTCCCATCATCTTTCTTGGCCAATCGGTAACACTTGAGTTTCTCGAGCGGAACAGCACGTGCAACCCAACAATGACTCTTCCAAGTTGTGCAACTACCGTGTTGCTTCAAAGCTATTGATGCGATGCGTTTCAAACGTGCTTTCCTACAGTGTCGAAGAAAAGATGAGATTCGTTCTTCTGACAGTTTAAAGAGCTCCAATCGCTCGACTTACGTAGGCAGTGATGTATTATTTCTTTTCACTTTCCTACGTATTTAAATGCGTTCGGATGTATGGGTAGCACAAAAATCTGAGGTATTTTGTTTGTAGTTCGGAGTTGCTGTTTATTAACCTCATAAAATTACTTTCGTTATTAACCTTCATAAAAATCAAATACTTATAACTTTCAAGACTTAAAAAAAAGCTGTGACAATTTTATTTGTAGTCCTGAACTGTTGTTTATTAACCTCATAAAATTACCTTCATAAAAATCAAATACTTGTAGTTTTCGATACTTAAAAAAATGCTGTGAGAATTCTGTGATAATTTTGTTTGTAGTTCGGAGTTGCGGTATATTAACCTCATAAAATTATCCTCATTATTAACCTTCATAAAAATCAAATACTTACAACTTTCGAGACTAAAAAAAGAAATGCTGTGATAATACTGGTCTCAGTATTTTGAGTATTTTCAGCAATTAAACATAGATAAACCCTTGTATTTTCTTTTCGAACTACTTAAAAGTTCATCTGTATATCATGGGATGAGACAATAAAAAGTGCATAATCCTGTTATTAGAAGTTTAAAACAAAATGTTATTTATACTATATTATTTTTGATAATTCACTAAAATTACGGATAATTCTAAGACGGAATTGTAGCAAATTCGGATAATTCACTAAGTCGGAATCATAGAAGATTCGAAATTATACAATATGCACTAGGAGATATCTTTTACACTGTAGCTATAAGAGATTGGCTTGGTTTGGTTTGGTTTACCCCTCTACTGTCATTTTTTGCACACTTTAGTACTAATTAGACCGGGACGTATAGTTTAACGTGGATTCCGAACCACTCACAAACATCCATGCCCCCGCCAGGATTCGAACCTGAGTATAGCTATAGGGGAGTGGTACCAAAGTATAGCTATAGGGGAGACAGAGAGAGAATAATGCTTTTATTAAGGATTTTCAGAGTAACTCTCCTATATTTGGTGATGTCTAAGAGAAAAGTCTGAAAACTTCAGCAAGACATTCGGACTGTCGATGCTAGACACAGTCACAGTCATTATTAAATCAAATCTTTTTTGAAGGCCGGGAGTGTAGTGCATGCCACCAACACGAATCAAATTCTTGTTCATTAGCATATAGGCTTGAGCACATTATCACATGGGCACATTGGAGCATCACTGGAACACATTATCACTGAAGCACATTAACACATTATCAAGTAGGGCTTTTTTATGTAGGCTATTAATTATTTTTAACTGAGTTGACTGAGAATAAAAAAAATAAATAATCAAACATGAAAGGAATAGAAAAAAAAAAACTGAAAATTTCAGCCAGGCATTCGGACTGTCGATGCTAAACACAGTCATTGTTATTAACAAATCAATTCTTTTTTGAAAGCCGTGAGTGTAGAGCAGGTCACGACAAAAATCATATTCATATTCATTAGCGTATAGGCTCGAGCACATTATCGGCGGACTACAAGTAGGGCTTTTTTTTATGTAGGCTAATAATTATTCTTTACTGAGTTGAATGAGAAGGAAATGATAAAATAATGAAGCATAAAAGGAATAAATGTTGAATTATGCCCGGCTCGGGGCTCAGTGCCAACGTGGGCCGCTAGTGAGCATTAGGGCTTAGATAGATAGATGTACTGTAGACATTATACTTGTGGACACTGTTTCAAAAAACGGGGAGACTCGATGGCGTTTGGGATGTTCAATAGCTTACCTCGTTAGTCGGACTACCTGAAGGGAATTTTCCGATTTTTTTCCTATACGATACGCAAATGCGGGGTAGTTCCCCTTAAAAGTCCTTCCGGAAGGCACTGCCCTCCTTCTTCTGCGACACGGAGCAAGTCAGACTTCTACCCATCACAACATGAGCTGCTCCATCACAACAGAAGCTACCCCTTTCCCTCCATCCATGAGTAGGTTACTCGTGGGATGTCCGACCCGCACTGCAGGACACTGAGTACTAGACACAACAACAACAACAAGTTAAATTATGTAAACAATTGTTAAGAGAACATTAAATCATGAGATTATTATTGGTAAACTTTTACGACATCATATATTGACATAAAAGTAGCCCTTAGCTGTGATTCATTAGTGCCCATTTTAAATTAAGTAACTAATTAAAAAAAAGGAACTTTTTACTAAAAGCAATAAAATTCTACCATATACATAAACCAAAATAGTAAAGCTTTTTTTAAAAAAAGATTTCATTTTAGTAATTAGTGCATTAACATTGTTAACGTAACTAACATTATTAACGATTGATTAAATAAATTAAGGTTGTACTTCTCATCGAATTGTAGACGATTATTTTATAATACGTTATATAGTAAGTTATATCTAATCATAAGCCCAATCATAACATTGTCGGTTTTGGATTCCATTCTAGTTACTATTAAAATAAGATCATATAAAATGGTAGGTTGATGTTACAGTATGGCAAAATGATGATCATTCTCAAGCTGATTGCACGAATATTTTTTCATTGGGGGGGGAAAGGTTCTCTTACATGTACCACAAATGTGAATCGATGGCCCCTAAAAAAGCCTCCAGAAAATAATTTGCCAAAAAGCATGTTGATTTATCTTGATGTTGACATAACGAATTGGCTACTCTGTAATGATGTTGCCAATGAGTTAGCGTAATATGTTGATCTTAAGTAGTTTCTGCATTGGTAAGAGAGAAAAAGCTGAAATCCAATTTTGTTGCTAAAGACAATACAAACATCTCTGCCTTATCCATTTCAAGAGTTCATTTATTCCAGTAGGAGCGTTTCGTGTTAAGTCTGTACCTTAATTGACTGGCAGTTAATGGTATAATAAATAAATCCTATCAGGGTGGTCTCCCGTGACAGGATATAACTTATAAAAGACAAGCTTGTTGGCTGAGGCTCGGTATCAGGGAATTGAATCCAAATGAGACAATTTTTTTGAAGAGGTTTGGTTTCAGTATATACCTTTGTGGTATGGGGGGAATAGGATTAATTATGATGGGCTTAAGTTATGTAAAAATTATTTATTGAAGTTTAGGTTGCTTAAAGACAAACATCAAAGCTAATTACAAAAAGAAAATGAAAGATGTTACATTCAACCACACCGCAGAGTTTTTAGCCATTACTGAAGAAGTTCGTTGTATTTACTAAGAGGGAGCTGCACATGCGCTGCAAATAGTTGTTGCCACTTATACGAAAGGAGCGGTTACACCATTGTTTAGGTCTGGTTATTCATTATCCGAATGGCCAAGATCTATTGTGAACTTAGGCCCGAATGGCTAATTTGTGAATCATATTATAACTTATGAATTATACTATAACTCATTGTTATTATATTATAATAACATTAGTTATA
Organism: Caerostris darwini; assembly: GCA_021605075.1. Classification (NCBI taxonomy): domain Eukaryota; kingdom Metazoa; phylum Arthropoda; class Arachnida; order Araneae; family Araneidae; genus Caerostris; species Caerostris darwini. The sequence continues at coordinate 447,492 of BPLQ01015115.1, read as the reverse complement.
TTATTATATTATAACTTAGCCCAAACTTCTTCGGAATGAAGGCATTATTATTTCATTTGATAAATTTTTTTTGTCCCTCTTTTCGTATAACTTTACATTATTTTTTACTCATAAAAAGTACACTGTAGATATATATCATCGATTATCATACATGATCTAATAATTAGGTGATGATTAATGTTTTTCTGAATGACTCAAGACTAATTACTCAAGTTTTGAGTTCCATATAGGAAAAAGCAGGAAAACTTTAGCATGTAGTCTTAGTTAAAGAGAAACTTTGTCGCAGTCTCCACCGATTCCACTCCTTTTTAAAGCAAATACTGAAACACCAGCAGCGGGATCGAATAACTTGCCAGCTCTACGCACTACCAAACGCCAAGAACTCTTTGTATGTTCCGTATGCAAAAAATAATGGTAAGGAATGTAAGAAAAACCAGATAAAGTTATTTAAAAATATTATTATAACTTTTTCGAAAAATGAAAATCCAGAAATATTTTTTTTTTCTTATCCCACTTGGTAGACAACAACATCTGGACCAAGTCCAAGAACGCGTGGAGTCTCATGGAAAGAGGGAAAGGGGAAGGGGGGAGCTTCTGCTGTGATGGAGCACCCATAGGTAGAAGTCTAACTTGGCTCCATGACGCTGAAGAAGGAGGGCAGTGCCTTCCGAGAGGGCTTTTAGGGGGAACTACCCCGCATTTACGTATCGTATGGGAGAAAACTCGAAAAACTCCCACCAGATAGTCTGACTTACGAGACAAGATGATGAACATCCCAAACGTCATTGAGTCTCCTTGTGAAGAGTGTTTACAACAAAGCCGACAACGGATTGAACCTCCGCCCTAATGCTCATCAGCAACGAGCGTTGCCATTGAGTCACGAGTCGGGCTGTCGGACCTATAATACACTGTAAATTTATGTAATGACATTTATTTTTACTACTTTTAATTGTATAGATAATAATTTCAATGTTATATTAATATTTCATTTAATTTTCATTGCCCTTTATTAATCAGTTAAGATTCATTTGTTCTTTATTAATCATTCATTAAGTTTCTATTTGTCCTTTTACATTTGGCTCTTTATTTCAAAAATAGGTTTTATTACATGTTCTCTTATAGGCTAGGAAATCATTTCTTTTATTATTTATGTATTATTTTGATATTTAATTTCCTACACTTCTTTGCCATTTGAATGCCTTTAAATAAATGTAAAAGAAAAATCCCTGCGGTGTATGAAGATAAGTTTTATTTATTATATTTCGTCCCTATAAAAATGCTTATTCAGATAGTGAAAGTTGTAAAACAAAAATATTTACAATTTTACAATTTTATTTTTAAAATACAAATATTCAACTGATATTCAACGTAAGACCTGCTATTTAAATGTTTAACTTTATTATGTTCAGAAATAAATGCTTGATCCAATTTTGTTTATTCAAGGAATCTTTACCAATTGTCCACCTCTATAAATAAATATTTATAACATTTTAAATTATTTTTATTAAACAGAAGTGTTTAATTTACATCATGTTTGTAAAGTAAGCATTTTAGAAACTAATTTGTCTAAATTCTAGTACAATGACTTTTCCTAGTAGAAAATGCCTAAGACCATATTCTACATTGAAAGATTAAATATGAAGTACCCTTTGAAAAAAATTGTTACAATGTTATATATTTTAATAAAAAAAAAAGATTTTTTTGTAGAATTATTTAGTTTCAAGCGCTTCAAGTTTTTGAAGGTAAAAAAGAAGAAAAAAATATGTATATATATATAATATGGTAGTGAAAGCAGTATGAATCTATGACAAAATTACATATTTTTAGTTTATAAAAATTCAACGACATTAAAGAAAAAAATTTGTTACATTTTCATTGTTTCAAAATTGCTAAGTCAGTTTAATGTTTATATAAAAATTTTAAATGCACCACTGAGAATGAAATGACACGTGAATCAATCGCATGTTTTTAACAACTTTGATTCATGTGGCAGTTTCACAACCCAATTGAAGCTGTCACATGTTGACAATGTTAATATTGAAATGTTTAAAAACACTTAAACATGAGTCAAGAAAAATTAAGAAAATTTATAACATCGTTAATGGTGGAAATTTTACAAATGAATTAACATATTTTTAGAATGGTTTCGATGTAAAAAATATAAATTATTTTTTTTTGTTCTAATGCAGCTAGCAAACACTTAGACACTTGTCTTTGATAACTTAAGGCAAGCGCTGAACAGACGTTACTCACTCAGCACAACCCAGGAGGTGCGTGTAGCTTAAAGATAAGCCACGGATGCGGAGCAACATTACTACCGCAACGCTCTACAATCATGTTAGGCCGGGACCTACGGTTTAAAATGGATTCCGAACCACTGCAAACATCCATGGCACAGCCGGGACTCGAACCCGAAACCTGTGGTACCGAGCGCCAGCCACTCGGCCATTCAGGCCCAGAAATGTAAATGTTGTAGAATAAGAATTTTCGATAGTAGGGTGTTCTATTGAAAATGAGAAATACTGTCTACTGTCTTTAAATTTTTGTCTTTTAAGATATTGTATACTACTACGTCCAAAAAGTAAAACCAATTTTAAAATTAAATTTCCCGGGCATATGGAATTTATATATGCCCGTTGTTGGCATTGTCCTTGACATCTGTGTGAAATTTGACGTCAAAATATTCATTAGTGTTTGAGTTACGCTTGGCTTTGTGAGACGCTAAAACTGATTCCGGCGATTTTTGAAATGTCTGAATTAATTGAGCAAAGAACTTGCATTAAATTTTGTTTGCGGAAACGTATAGAATGTTGCAGAAGGCATTCGATGAGTATTCCTATATCAGAAAGAAATGTTTACAAGTTGTATAAACAGTTCAAAGAAAGCAGAGAAAGCGTTGAAGACAAAGAGCCCTCTGGTCGACCATCAACCTCAATCGACGAAGCTCACGTCCAAAAAAATTAAATATTTGGTGCTTGCAAACTGTTGATTTACAATTAGAGATCTTGCTGATGATGATGGATTCCGGTAAATTCCATTTTGGGCCTCAAACGCGTCAAATCTCGATTGGTACCGAAAACACTGAATGCGCCAGCTCACACTGCATTATTGATTCTTCGTGACTTTTTCGCCAAAAATGAAACCCACATTGCTCCACAACCACCTCATTAACACCGTTCGAGTTCTGGCTATTCCCTAAACTCAAAAGGCCACTCCGGGGACACCGTTTTGAGTCGATTGAAGAGATTCGAGGTGAATCGCCTCACGCTTTGAAGGCCATCCTGACCAGTGACTTTTTAGCATATATTGTTGATTGGAAAAAACGTTGGCATAAGTGCATTGTGTCCGGGGATTACTTTGAAGGCGATGAAATAAATTTGGAAGAATAAATAAAGAGTTTTTGAAAAAAATTATAATTGGTCTTAATTTTTTACTTACAGTAGTATGAGTAAGACTGGATGAAAAGACATGTTTTTGAATTTTCCCAAGAAAAGTAATCTTACTTTGTAATTAAAAAAATAACAACATTATAAAACAACATTATTATACAACAACAAAATAAACAACATTATTATACAACAACAAAATAAACAACATTATAAGTTGGAAAAGTAAAGTTAGTCAATATATTTATTTTCTGTTACATAGAAAGAAGACTCCAGACGAATTAGATATCCAAAGAAAGGTACATACTATTGACAAAGTTTCTGAAGATTCTTTCAACAACAGCAAAAATCTATCGCTTTGTATTTGAATACATGTCTTTCAACAATAAACAAAGATTAACAGCTTAAAAAAACATAACGTTCACCAGTGTTTGTCTATACATTTGGCTGAATTCAGAAAATGTTGTAGATTATGTTATACGTAAACCCTTTAACAGAAAATAAATGGTTATCATTGAATGAGTCGGATGAATGTATTTTCCTAAATATAAATATATTTTCCTAAATATGAATATATTTTCCTAAATATGAAATAGATAACCAAAAAGAGATACTTACTGATGACAAAGTTTCTGAAGATTCTTGCAACATCAGAAAATCCGCCTACTCAGAAATCTATCGCATTGTATTTGAATACATCTCTTACAACAATTAAAAACTTAAAACATTAACAATAACAACTTAATTAACAACAACAACTTAAAAAAAACATAACGTTCGGCCAGTTTTTGTCAAAGCACATGGCCGAATTCAGAAAAAAAATGTAAAACCCTTTAACAACCCTTAACAGAATTCCCCTTAAAATTAAAAGTAATAAACCCTAAAACCCTTTAACAGAAAATAAATGATTATCCTTGATGAATCTGGTGAATGTATTTTCATAAACGATTGAAACAGAAACTATTTAAAAATCGATGAGAAAAAAATATACAAATTAAGTAAGAGATTCATGATAAGCAGGTTTATCATATAGTTAGAAATTAAAAATAAGAAAAGTTGTAAATTTTTTTTAAATCCACTGATCTAACTATAAAAAGAAATTTCTCGTCTTCTATTTACAAAATAAATTGAAATTCTTTATTTCAAAGATTCCCAAAGAATAAAACTACAACCAAAACAGTCACCGGTACTTACGTATTAAAGGTACCCTGGCGACAGTTGCGCCAATAAAGAGCACACGCACCAACCGCAGCTACAGATTTGGCGGTTTTTAAGTGGCGCCAATCTATTCTATTGGTTTGATAACCTTAGTAGCTGTTAAATTGGCGACACTTAAAAACCGCCAAGTCTGTCGCCAAGGTACCGTTAATACGTAAGTACCCAGTCACCGAGCATTCCTTGAAATTTACAGTTGAAATCCTTGGAAAAAATTATGCTTGATATAACAAAAAGGTAACTCACGTATACTTTTTCCAATATATTCTCAGGATATCCTCTGACATTTCATCTATGGACTATGTTCTTTTTCTAAATGTTGAAAAGAGCATTTTCGAAGTTCAAACCTACTATGATTGATGGACTAGAGAAAGCTGTTAAAAAGGAATAGAACCAGAAGTCAGTCCAGAAGAAAACTTTCAGACATTGCTTATAGTCCAAAAAAAAATTCTTAGATGTAGCTTATAATCCAGAAGAAAGGCCACCAATGGACTTAAAGATATGTTAACGCCCTGCATTTGTAACATAACAGTATGTTTAAAGATTAATGTTAGTTAATCTTTTAAAAAAATATTTTAATTACTTCAATTTTATGTAATCATGCAATTCTTCTCATTCCTTAAATTAATTTTAAATTCCTAATTTTAAAATTTAGGTAGGGAAATCAGAACTATGACCTTTTAATATTTATTTTTAATGTCTTGAAGTAATGAATCTTCTAAAATGCAAAGCGTTTTTTTTTTTGAATGCGGAAATCATACTCGTTTTGGAGAAATGGGCTTTGACAAAATCGGAAGTAATTATCATTGTTCTAGACTTTTCTTATTTTATCTAGCAAATGAAAATATTTCCCAGATTTCTGTTGTTCTTCTTCGTTTATTTGAAACTCGTTACAGAACATATTTTGCAGTTTTTAATTTTATCTGGGAAAACAAACGGCATTGATTTAGTAAGAAACCTATTTTATTTTGCAATGCAACTGATTCTAATCTGGTTTTTGCCCTTTGATTGAAAATTACTCATTTCTTTTAATTAAAACTTCAAGATTCAAGTTCAAGAATGAATAATATTTGCTGAATAATTATAGATACGGTTTTTTTTAATCTTTAAATTTGATCTGTATTTAAAGTGAAGGAATATCCGATTTGAAAATAATATCTAAGCAACATCAACCCCAAAATTAAAAAATAATTCATGGTAATGCAATTCCGTTTTTGTTTAAACATAAAAAAAGTTGTCTTTTAACATGTTTCCAGATTTAAAAATAAAAATGGCTGATCGACCTTAACTTCAAACACACGAACTCCACTTGGGAACACGTGATATTTATGCAGTATCGTACCGAGAGTAAATTTCCATCCCCCTATATTTCTATGTATCGTAAGTCCTTATTATACTACAAAATTCTTTAAACAAAGAAAAAGCATATTGTTCTTTTTCATTGTTTAAAGAATTTTGTAGTACACTATGTGGAAGAAAGTGACGGGACACGACACTATAACGACATAAACTCATATTTATTAAAATTAATAGGAGGTAGGGCCTCCTTTGGCTGCGATCACAACTGCAACCCTTCTGGGCATGCTTTCCACTAAATTAGCTATAGTGGCAAGAGGAATTTCCTTCTAAATGTTTAACAGGAAGTTCCATAGTTCAGGCTTGCTTTTGGGGAGTTCAACCGACGGTCCAATTCGTCCCAGAGATGTTCAATTGGGTTAAGATCAGGGCTCTGCGCCGGCCACTCCATGCCTTTAACGTTGTTGTTCACATACCAATCAAGAGTCCTCCTTGCAACATGGCATGTTGCGTTGTCGTCTTGATATCAGCAATCATACATACCGTACGTTGCCCACAAGGTAGGAAGGAAATGATTGTCGAGAATATCACAGTATCTATCGGCATTCATCGCACCATCAACCTTCACCAGTGGGCCAGCCCCATACCAGGAGAAACAGGCCCATACCATCAATCCTCCTCCACCAAACTTTTACAGTTGGGACGACACACTCGTTCAAAAGGCGTTCTCCTGGTAAACGCCATACCCAAACACGTCTATCGGAACGGAAAAGGGTAAATCGTGACTCGTCACTAAAGGACGCATTTCAGTCATCCAGAGTCCAAGTACGGTGGTCTTTGGCCCATCGAAGGCGCGCTTTCTTGTTGGTTTTCGTAATCAAAGGCTTATGGGCCGCCGAACGTCTAGTGTAACCTAACTTATGGACCTCGATACGAAGAGTCTTGGTCGAAACGGCCACACCTTTGTCTAAACTCATTAGCGATGTTATCCATGGATGTTTGATGGTTACTTTGAATCTCCCTGCCGAGCACCTGCCGGCTCCTTGGTGAGAACTGTAGGTCGTCCACTAATTCTGACAGTGTCCCTCAGTCTTATAGAGACACACAACACGTGCTACAGTTGATTTTGAGCAGTTACGGAGACGGGATATCTCCCTAATTGACACCTTGGCAAGATGCAATCCAACCAACACACCTTTCTCGAACTCAGACAACTCTTCCCGTGGCGGCATCTTGACAAAAAACAACTCTAGTCGACTCCACAGAGTATTTATGGGATATGGCTGACACTCGATACCTATTATTGCGCATGTGTCAGCTGTATTGTCGACTTTTCTACTTTTCGATGGGTGTCCCGTCACTTTCTTCCAGATGGTGTATAATCAGTATGTTGCAAGAATTTTGTACTATAATCAGTATCAGTAGTATAATCATCTCAGCTCTAATGATGGATACATTCTCAATAGAGGTGTTTTGGAGTTATAAAATTGAATTTAAAAGTATGAAATATAGATTTAATTAATAAAATTATTAATAGAGATTTTTTCTTACCTGGTGAGTATTAAACACAAAAACCATAAAGACAAACTTTGAAAGATTTAAAAAAAAAATCACAAAAGAACCTCGCTGTTGACTGTTTTTTCTACTAAAATTATTTCTCAATATTTTTTATTAAAAAAAAATTCGCTGCATAATCAGATACGGTTATTTTATTTTAGATTACCAACTTATTTGGCTCAACAGACGATGGTGGACCAAGGCCTTTTGTGCACTAACAGATTTTGAAACATATTAGACCGGGACCTACAGTTTAAGGTAGATTCTGAATCACTACAAGGAGCTAGGTCCATGGCACCGCCGGGACTCGAATCCTGTGGTACCTAGTGCCAGAGCGCTAGTCACTCGGCCATCAAACAAGCCCAATTGCATTCTGGATAATTGGCAAAAATTCAATTTATTATCATAATTATCTAAAATATGTACGTATGTAACAAATGTGCTTTCTTCCTCTATTTACAGAACAAATTGAAAATATTTCTTTCAAAGATTAAAACTACAATAAAACGAAGTCACAGATCATTTCTTGAAATTTACAGTTTCATTCCTTGAAAAAATTATGCTTGATATAACAAAAAAGTAATGCATGTATACTTTTTCCAATATATTCTCAGGATGCCTTCTGACATTTTATCTATGGTCTGTACGCTTTTTTTCTGCGTTGAAAAGAGTATTTTGAAATTCAAACCTACTATGATTGATGAACTAAGGAAAGCTGTTGAAAAGGAATAGAACCAGAAGTCAATCCAGAAGAAAACTTTCAAGTGTAACTTATAATCCATAAGAAAGACCACCAAAAGAGTTTAAATAGTGATTAGTTACATTTTAAAAATTAACTGAACTTTTCCAAAAAATTTCAAAATATGTGTTAACGCGCAGTATATGTTACATAACAGTACGTTTAAAGATTAATGTAGGTAATCTTTAAAAAAATTATTTTAATTACTTTAATTTTATGGAATGCAACGTAGATCTACCTCCTCGTGGTGCATTCCGGGCAACGTCTGGTACGGCAAAATGATCTACAAGTACGGCCTTCAGTCTGGCTCTCATTGTGTGTTTCTTAGAGTTCTGCAGTGGAACGCAGGCGAATTGTCCCAAAAACAAAAGAGAGGATAATTTAAAAGTCCCTTTGGTGCTCCTTCTTTGAGGATGCTGCAGCTAGAAACAGTCACAAGTCCTGGTATGATCATATTCAAGATATCCCTGAATGACCCAGAGAAAAATCGATGACATTGCTATGGCTTTTCTGTAGTCACGATTGTCTCCGCAAGCACCTTCACAGAATTAAACTGGCTCCTGACCCTCTCTGTCTCCTGTGTGATAACCAGAAAGAAATGAATATGTCTCACCTTGCTTCCTGTTCGGCACTGGCTCTTGTTTCTTTATGGAAGAGTTATTGGATTGCCAGACTTAAGTTGATGGGTTACCTGATGTTATTTGTTTCTACCTTGTTTTATTTTTTTTTATGGTATCTGTTGTCCTGCAAAAAATAACTCTTCAATTTTATGTAATCATTTAATGCATCACATTCCTTAAATTAATTTTAAATTTATAATTTTCAAATTAAAAAAAATAATAGGGAAGTCAGAGCAATGATCTTTTAACATTTATTTTTAATGTCTTAATGTAATGAATCTTCTAAAATGTAAGGCGGTTTTTTTTACCTGAATGCGGAAATTATACTCGTTTTGGAGAAAAGTGCTGTGACAAAATCGGAAGTAATTAACATTGCTCTATACTTTTTTTATTTTATCCAGCGATGAAAAATATTTCCTAGGCTTCAGTTGTTCTTCTCCGTTCATTTAAGACTCATTACAGAAAATATTTTGCAGTTTTTAATTTATTCCAGGAAAACAAATGGCATTTATTTAAGAAACCTATATTTATTTTGAGATACAATTGATTCTCATCTGGTTTTTGCCCTTTGATTGAAAATTACTCATTTCTTTTAATGAAAAGTTCAAGATTCAAGTTCAGGAATGAATACTGTTCGCTGATAAATTATAGGTACCTTTTTTCTTTTTAATCTTTAAACTTGATCGGAATTTAAAGTGAAGGAATATCCGATTTGAAAATAATGCATAAACAACATTAACCCCGAACTTAAAAAATAAGTTATGGTAATGCAATTCCTTTTTTGTTTAAACATAAAAAAGGTTGTCTTTTAATATTTTTCCAGATTTAAAAATAAAAATGATTGATCGACCTTAGCCTCAAACACACAAACTCCACTTGGGAACATCAGTATCATACAGAGCAGTATCATACAGAGTGGTATATCTTGGCAGTGGTATATCTTGGTATACAGAGAGTAAATTTCTATCCCCAACTATATTTCTATGTATCATAATTTCTTATTATATTACAAAGTTTGGGAATCATTTTAAGTTCGGGAAATAAAAAGCGCAAAATAATCAACGACCTTATCTAAGTTCTAATGATGGTTACAATTTTTAATAGAGGTATTTTGGAATTATAAAATTGGATTTAAAAGTATGAAATTATTGTTACTAATACTCAGTGCCTTGCAGTGCGGGACGGAGATCCCACGATGGGATGGATCAGTTTCTGTTGTGAAGGAGTACTCGTAGGTAGAAATCTGACTTGGCTCCTTGTTGCTGAAGAAGGAGGGCAGTGCCTTCCGGGAGGACATTTAGGGGAACTACCCAGTATTTGCATATCGTGTGGGATAAAACTCAGAAAACTTCTACCAGGTAGTCCGACTAAGGAGGCAAGATGGTCAGCATCACAAACACCATCGAGTCTCCTCGTTTTTGAAACAGTGTCTATAACAATGCTGCCAGCGGATTGAACCTCAGCCCTAATGCTCCCCAGCGACGCACGTTATCACTGAGTCAAGACTCGGGCAGTATGAAATATATCTTCAATAAATAAAATTGTCGCAAGCGAATTATTCATATCAGATCAGCATTAAAAACAAAAACCTTAAAGACAACTTTGCAAGATTTTTAAAAAAATAAGCACAAAAGAATCCAGCTGTCCACTGTATTTTTACTAAAAAATATTTCTCAATATTTTTTCCAAGAAAAAAAAAAAAAATTGCGATATAATCAGATAGGTTATTGTATGTTAGATCATCTTCATCATATTTGATTCAACAAACCATAGGTGGGCCAAGGATGTAATTTTTTTTTAAAATTAAGGTTTATTCATTTTATATGGATGCCATTCGCCTCCCAGATAGATAAAAAGCTGTGAAAAAATTCAGCGATGAAATCTAGAACATCCAAGCTGAGAAGATTTTCATAATCTTTCGGCTTTTAATTAAGACCCTTATGCTATGTAAGCAAATAAACTGATCTCTTAATCTTGAACAGCAGGCAGTGAAGAAATATTGCCAACGTCTGAATCACACATTTTTTCTTAGCTGATACGCATCAGCTTGGTAAATCCGGCTAATCTGGAATTGATTTCGAAAGACCTTAACAATTTCATATTCAGCATTATTTTAACTGCAAGCCCTTTAGTTTCTTCGGAATTTTTGACATTAAAAAAAAAATTAATTTTTTTGTTTGATTGTATTTTATCTATTTTATATTGTCAGCAGTCCAGAAAAAAATAGAAAAGCAATAAATGTGATCATATATTATGGTCAGCTGCAGTGTCATATATGTAATCAATATATATGGTCATTGAGGATTAATAATAAATTAGCCTGATTTGCGGCTTAGTGGTTACCCATGTAGTTCGTTACAGTTACATTCATAACCAAGGCAGATGTTGGTTGTGATAGAGTGTATAAATTATCTCGTATCGATTGTCAGGATACCTGACGAGAATTTCTGCGTATTTTCCCATACGACACGCAAATGTGGATCAATTATCCCTAAAAGACCTTTCACAAGGCAATGTTCTCTTCTCATTGCCTGTTGGTAAACTGCTCGCAACATATAGAAAGGGAACACGAGGCCCACGGGTTTTAAAAAAAAATGTGCATTACGGATGAAGATTTCATAATTTCAAGTCGTACTGGATTTTTTATTTTTCTTAAATGTAGCGAATTTATCTAATATAATTTTTACCTTAACTTCTCGGGAAATTTTTTATATTCCATTTTTATTTTCGGATAGTGAACTAACCAATTCGGGACCCTGATATCCAAGTGGCAAGCGCTCCGGTCATCAGTACCACAGGCTTCGGGTTCGAGTCCCGGCAGTGCCATAGGTGTTTGTAGTGGTTTGGAATCCATTTAAAAAAAAATTTTTTTAGGTCCCAGTCTAGTATGACTGTTGATCGTATGGCTGGCAACCCTACCCCGTAAAAAGAAAACAACTCCTGTCATCAAATCTGTCAGACGGCATTACCCCCCATGGGCTGATGAGCCATTGAAGAAGAAGAACTAAACAATTTGCTGTTACAATATTTGCGATATTATAATATTATAATGTTGTTACATAGGATAAAATATTATCGATGTTGACATGCACAATTTTTGTTTCTCCAGTTATGCAGTAGTCATTTTTTAACAGATAGAAAAATATCAAATGAATTCAGTATTCCTGACGAATGTTATGTTTAACTAATTCGTATATGCTAAATTTATTGAACAAATATTTTTTTTTTTTCTGATTTTTGGATTTTTGTTGATTTATTTACTGATTTTTGTTAAATTGTTTGATTTTTTTTTTTTTATTGGTTTATTTATTGATTTTTGTCAAATTGTTTAATTTTTTTTGGTTTACTTACTAATTTTTGTTTTATTAAATACATTAAATATATGTTGGAAAAGAATAAATAAAAATTGCTATTTTAAAGTAAAAACCTTTCATAAACTTTTTTAATCTTTTGAATGTATTGCTTGAAAAAGATTAATGAATTAAGTGCTTAAGTATTCCCACAGGGTATAAATGAATAACAATATGAAAGCTGTTCTTTAAAAAACCACTACAGTATCTATAAAAATAAATGCTATTGTGATTTTTATAACATCTGAAATGTAAACTAATTGGACTAAAATAAAATATACTTGGATGTTATTGTCCTCAAGCAAAATGAGTAATTAAATTTTCCTTGTATTATGTGAATTGAAGGAATTAGTTTTTCTTTTCATCAAAATTATATAAACATGGAAATGTAACCTGAAATTGAAAAAAAAATAATTAAATTATTTTCTTATGACTATGGTTTCTTACCTGTAAAATAATATCGCTGAATTAGAATCTGAAAACAGGAATTTCTATTGTCTTTTATCAAATGAATTTTTAAAACGAAGTTTAATTATCAGATAGTATTTATTTCTCCTAACAATTATTCTTTTAAATACTCTAATCAAATAATAATGTTGAATCGATTAGTTTTTTACGAATAAAGTAATTATTAGGAAACAGGTTACGGTAATTAGTAAAAAAAAAACATTAGGAAACGTTAACTTCGCATAGAATCATTTCAAATTTGGTTCCCATGTGGTCCCCCTTAGAAATGTAATGTATTGGATACACAGTTTCCATTGTTCTATCGTCAAAAAAGGAATTCTTTGTTGTTGTTTGTTGTTGTTTGTTGTTGTTTCTTCATTTAAAGGAGCCCAAAGGTTGAAGGGGAAGGAACTGGTGATAGCACCCGTAGGTTTTTTTGAAGCGATCCGGGACCTACGGCTTAGTGGATTCCGAACCACTACAAACATCCATGGCACCGCCGGGATTCCCCGAAACCTGTGGCACCGAGCGCCAGAGCGCTGTCGGCCATTCAGGTCCCAATTTGCCAACGGCATCTCCAGAAAAAGGTCACCCACCCAAGTACTGACCGCGCCCAATGATGCTTGATTCGGTGAGAACGAGATTCTTCTTCATTTAAAAAACTGGTTATTTTGATCCTTTTTGAACCGATCTTAAGAAAGGTCACTCTAATGCGATAGAAATAAAAAACAATCTTTTGGCGAGATATCTTGTGTGAATGCTACACATACGTAACACATCTCAGAAAAATGCTTCTAAAATTTCCTTGATTTTTATTGCGACTTGAGGTCGGGTATTTTCAATTTTGTAATGATGTATTCGCATATTCTGTCATTTTTCTCTGATTGTTTTTCGTGGATTATTTGTTGCTGTTTATCTGTTATTTACAGTGGATTCCAAATTCCTACAGACATCCATGGCACCGAGGCCAGAGTGATATTCATTCGAAATTTCCTTAAAATAATCTTATAATGACAGTTAATTCAGCTTTAAGGTTAAGAAAAAAAATTCCTATAAGGTTATTAAACCCTTTCTTCTGATATACACATGTATTTTTGAATAATTTTCATCCAAAAGGGATAATATACTTACTAAGGAACATTTAATAGACTTTTAACAAATTCATTAATTGGTTCAAATACTTGTTGCATACTTTTTGATATTTTTTTCCTAATTATTTTATTTCCAAACCTAGATGCTACGAACGAAATGCTATTTTTTTAAACCTTTCATTGGTAACTTAGTTGAAAAAACATAACTAAGTGGAGGTCATGTTTTTCTACCTTTATAAGTACTCAACTTCTAACAACTTTAAAGCAAAAATTGTTGCTGGAAAAAGGATTATTTGCCTTCGTAAAAAATTACTATCTCACTTGACAGTAAGAATTCATGTGTTATTTTAAGCAATAGATCTAGGTATCGAATCTTGATATTTTTCAAAATGGGTAAGAATAACATTTAATATGTAACACAGTCAGTTTATCGATGTAACCTTACTTCTAAGAGGCTATTGAGAAACGTAATTAATTGCGAAATATGTTAAGTAATTTAAAGGACGTATTTATTTCAATGATCTAGAATTTTCGCTGATAGGTCAGATAAAAATAGGTCGTCGATATACTGTGTTATAGATATGGGTTGTTTGTTTTATAACTATTATATTTTTTTGAAGTATTTGTAACAGGATTCTCTTTAAGTTTGAAGATTTGTCTGAGACGTGAAACAAGAAAATGTATTCTCTCTGTTCTAGAGTACGGAAATTTATATAATTTTTTTAAATAAAAACCTAAAATTGTCACTGAAATGTACATCAAGCATTTGGCACCATAGTGGATAGGGACATTTCATCTACTAAATAAATATAATTTTTATTTTTTCCCTATTTGAATTGATTGCAATTTTTTTTAATAAACTATATTGAAATGTTGTGGGGCCTGAAGCATAATTTTTTTCAAGGAATGCAACTGTAAATTTCAAGGAACAATCGGTGACTGTTTTAGTTGTAGTTTTATTGTTTGAAAATCAATAAAATAAAGTATTTCAATTTCTTCTGTAAATAGAGGACGAAAACGCATTTGTTACACATGCACACATTTTAGATTGTTATGAAAATAAATTGAATTTTTGCCAATTATCTAGAATATAACGGGCCTGATGGCCGAGATGGCATCTCTAGCGTTCGGTACCACAGGTTTCGGGTTCATGTCCCGCCGGTGCCATGGATGCTTGTAGTGGTTCGGAATCCACTTTAAACCGTATGTCCTGTCTAATATGATCGTTGAGCGTTGTGGGGGTAGTGTTACTCGCGTCCGTAGCATATCTTGTGACTACACGTGCCCCCTATGTAGTACTAAATGAGTAACAGCGTTTGTCAGTGCATACCTTGCTTATAGCATAAAGATGACTGTCTCTGTATTGCTAGATGCATTAGAAAAAAATTTTGAAATAGTGTAGAGTGCAAGCTGAGCAACCAGATTGTAAGTGGGTGTTGTTGGGTTGAGATACTTGAGGTACAGATTGGAGAACTCACAATTTTATTTACGCACGAACGCCACACATATACAATCAAAGACATACAATATTTAACACATTTAAAGATGAATAATTATAGATTAGTGGAAGTATTCCACTTCAAGGCCGAAAACCTTACACTACGCGCAGGATAGGCGAAATAAACTTCCGGTCCGGGTGAGAGTTTGTAGGCCAACTGACCATTTCTCTTGAACGCCACGGGGGCACTCTTGCCAGTGAGTAGGAGGAAGCATGTTTACACAATTTAAAAGAAGAATTATGGATTGTAATATCTTTTCACCAGTTTAATATGCAGACAAAAAGTTCATAGAACAGAGTTTTAAACTCGAACGATCCTTGAGCATACTTAGGTTATGAATATATTTCAATTTGGGAATAGGAAAGTCTTTGAGTACAAAACACACAAGAAGAGAAGAAGTATATTTCGGTAGGTGAGTAGTAATGCACCTGGGTGCGCTAAATATATTTCCTTTCTGGATGAGGGACTATAAACTAGCCCTACTTCCTCTAGGGTGAGTCTCGAGGTCTACTGATCATATCTCCTGAAAGCACAGGGAAGAGCACTTTTACCAGTGTGTAGGAGGAACCACGCTTACAATATAATTTATGCACTAAATTGCTATACTTATCTCTTTTGTTTAAGTACTTTAAAAATATAAAACATTACACAAGAAATGGGTTTAGACAACAGCATGTGCTTTACACTCTGTAATTCATGCAGAATTTTCAATTTTTTTTTATTGTCATTCCGTACTGACGGATTGCTTTTTGAAAATAAAGTTAGTGAAAACGAAAAAGATGTCAAATGTGTTATTTTATACGGTACTTACGTATTAACGGTATCTTGCCGACAGTTTCGCCAATAAAGAGCACACGCGCCAACCGCAGCTACAGATTTGGCGGTTTTTAAGTGGCACATATCTATTCTATTGGTTTAGTAACCTTAGTAGCTGTTAGATTGGCGACACTCAAAAACCGCCAAGGTACCGTTAATACGTAAGTACCTTTTATACATTAAAACTATGTTAGAAGTTAAATGTAAAATACGATTTTAATTTTATTATGCAACTTATGTGCAACTTGCACTGTACTTCATTTCGGGTGAGAATTTCGTTGCCTACTGACCATTTCTCTTGAACGCCATAGGGAAGGACGCTGTTACCAGTGTATAGGAGAGGAAGCACGATTATAGTATAATTTATTCATTAAATCGCTATACTTAACTCGTTTGTTTAAGTATTTTAAAAATATAAAACAACATTACTCAAGAAAAGGCTTTAGATGATAGCATATGTTTTACACAATCTAATTCTTGTAGAATTTTCAATTTTTTTTAAATTCTTATTTTTATTTACTGTCATTGCCTACTGAGGGATTGCTTTTAGAAAAATAAAATTAGAGAATTTAAAAGAAATGAAACAGAACTCAAATGTGTTATGTTGCATATTTAAACTGTGTTAGAAGTTAAATTTAAAATACAATTTTAATTTTATTTACAATTTTTTATTTTGATTTACAATTGGGTGTTTTGATCTAAATAGCCACTTAAAATAAAGGCAACCACCCTAAACGAAGAATTTCTACACGAAAACAACTTGAGCAACTTGAGTTATGGCCTAAAACATATCCAGCAACCTTTCTACAATTTGTCATAATGGTCACTTTCATTCGTCCTTTAGGTGAAAAGTGTTAGAAATATAAACTAGCGTTTCGTAAGCGAGTCAAAAGATTATTTTAGCAAAAAAATAAAAATAAAATGTTATGAAGAAAAACCACGACGCCGAGAAATTGGCTCCCACGAATCGAGATATGATTTTTTGCAATTGGGTATTCTTCCCAAGCTTGCAAGTAAACAGTGCGTACGTGAGAGTTGTAGCAAAACGAAGGTTACCGGGGAGATAAAAACAACCCATCACACTCAAACAGGCCCCACGAGCCCCCTCTAGGGCCTCTCATGGATTCCTTTGAACCCCCCTGAAGGAAGCTTCCTTTCTCCTAGTAGACTGGCATGCCTTCGAAAAATGTCTACCGTTTCCGCTTTATCAAAGGATAGGAGGTGTTTCGCAAGGCACGAAGTTTCTAGGAGTATAAGGATGATTTCAGGTTGCATTTTTTTGTAATGTTTTAAAGAGGTGGTGATAGTTTAATGAAGTTCGTGAACCAGATACTTATGGTATTAATGGATTTTTTTAAAAGAATATTTTTGACGGCATTAGACAACAGAAACACTTACTTTGAATTTTTATAAATATTTTGCTATTTCAAGGATGTTCATTGGGTGAACACAATTTCTAATTCATGTAAATTGAAATATATATAGATATATATATATTGGAGAGGTATTAGACAATAAAAAACCTCCTTTGAATTCTGAATTTTATATAAACGTTTTGCTATTTCAAGGATGGTCTGCAAATAGATCACAAATTGGGTGACCATAATTTCTAATTCATGTAAATTGTAAAATATATACATATATACTATATATATTGGAGAGGTATTAGACTATAGAAACTTCCTCTGAATTTTTATAAACATTTTGCTATCTCAAGGACGGCCAATAAGTCAAGCACAAACTGGTTGTTCAAAATTTTTAATTCATGTAAATCAGGGATAAAAAAAACTTGTCGTTTAATTTTTATTATACATAACTTGGTTGGTTGGTAATCTTTTCTAACATTTTTCATTGTACACTTCTTTTGTTTAGAAATTTTTAATGCAATAACAAAAATAATATACAGGGCCGATAAACAGGTTATCCATAAAATTAAGAATTTAATGTAAAAAAAAGTAATAATAATAACAATATTAAATTAAAACATAAAAAACTAAATTCCAAACTATTCTCTTTTCTCCAAAAATCTCATTTATCACTTCGAAATAACATTGTCTTTGCTTTCACAAGACGATCTTTTTGAACAATTTTATATTATCTAATTACATAATTATTAGCTGAAAATAATAAATAACATCTTAAATAGAAACTTAAATAAATATTAGGCATACAAAAATAAAAATAAAATAAAAAAAAGATAAGGAAAAAAATTAACCTATAAGAGAAAGAAATAAACCAATAAGAATAACTCAAATCAAAGAATTTAGAAATTTAAATAAACCCATAAGAATAGAAAAAAATAATCAATAAAAAACGCTATACAGCTTTAGTTTAACAAAAAAAAAATGGCGCTGAACATTAAATAATCTGTAATACTAGAAAATATATTTAATTTATTTAATAACTTCTAGATTATTGCATACTCAGATGTTTTGCCAATAATGTAGTAGCATGGAAGAAGGTTATGTGGCATAAAATAGATGCAGGATATAAACATTTATTAATATATATATATACTATCTTCTTCTTCAATAGAGCAACAACTCCATCGTGGTCCACGACCATCTGTCTACTGGCAGATTCAGAGACATGAGATGTTTTCTTTTTAAGGGGTAGGGTTGTCAGCTCTACGCTCAACTGTCATATTTGACCAAGAACTACGGTTTAAAGTGGATTCAGAATCACCACAAACATCTACGGCACCGCCATGACTCAAACCTTAAACCTGTAGCACCGAGAGCCAGACACTCGGCTATCAGGCCCAAGTAATTTTTTTTTTTTTTTAGAATTTTTGTGACATTTATGCCAAAAACGTGTCCCATTTTAAAATTGTGTTAAATAAAACATATGTGGTTCGAACTAAACACTGATATATTAAAATAATCAAGCCTATTTGTTTCAATACTCATTTGTGAGTAAAGCATTATTTTAAGCATAAATATCAAAAAATAGATAGTTAAAAACCATTTAATTATAACACTTATGCGCTTGGTTACTATAAAAATCTAACCAAGTAATAAAATATTTATCACATTAATGTAATATCACGCATTTGATTCTTGTTTGCTTTATTATTGTTATTAATTTTTAATATATATATAAAAAAAGGAAATGTATATATGTTAGGTTTTTAATTTTTTTTAGTGTGTGTGATTATCATTTACAATCTCAGATACCAACAAAACCTCCAGTTTTTTAAACAGCTTTTAGTTACCATTTCATTAACATTTACCAGCACGTGCTGCATTTTTTACTGCTGTTTGGGAATCTCTGCTCTAAAGCCTTTCACAACGACTAGATTAGCAGAAAAAAGACCAACACTCTCTGACTCGATCCTATTTCTTTGACCGAGAATGAAAATTTCACATTAAATGTTTGAGTCATTTCAGAATAAAAAAAATATATAAACAAGTTGTTGACTTACTCCTTTTATTGTCTGGTGTTTTGATGCAACTCTAGATCATTGCACTACTGACTAAATAGCATATCTGGTTTAATTCCTATTATTGTGTTTACGCTACTGTCCTCACATATACGTTACCGAATTGAAAGTCATTTCAATGTGCTGCATAATAATGTATTTGTACAATGCTTGTCTGTTTTAAATTATTTTCGATTTATTTTTTCCGTGTTGGTATATTGATTTGAATGCAAGTTGAAACTACTCTTATTTTATAAAGAAGCATATTAAAAGATTTTAAGGCTTAATTATTATTTCCTAAGGCCTTAATTATTATTTTTAAGGCCCTAATTATTTCTGATGTTAAAAGAAGTTAAATGAAATGTAAATCAGGTTTATTCGGTTAAATCAGGTTATTTATTTTAAGGTTTAATCGAAATTTGGTGATATGTTATCAAAATACGTGGCTTTTAAAATTCAGTGTTTATTAATTCGGTCAATTTTATTCAAAAAAATAATGGAAAATGCATTTATACGTATTTTTTTTACGTGTGTGTAAGTGCTTTAGTTCTGATGGATAGACGCAGGTGAAAAAGATTTTGCTGTACTGAAGGTTAAGAATTGGTGGACCATTGTCACCCAGAGGAATGCATGGAAATCTTTTCAAAGAATAGCCTTGGCCCATCCTGGGCTGTCGTGCTATTATGAAGATGATGTATGTGCTTTATATGTTGTAAGAAAATATTTCCATCAAATATAATTTATAATAATATAACCCCAATAGCAGATAAATACCAGATTTTTTCAGAAATGTATTCATCCATTTAAATTATTCCTAAAATAAATTGTTGTTTCAGCTGGGACATTTCTTTAATTAAAAATGTGTATGTCAAAAACTGACGGCTGAAAAAATAGTTATTAAATAATGATAAACCAAAGGCATCCTATGAAATTATTAATTAATAAGATATACGTAAAAAAAAAAAAAAGACTGTTATAGCGACTTGGTAGATAGCGCGTTGGATTTCCCATACTAAGGTTCTAGGTTCACAACTCGACAAACGATACCGAACCGAAAGTTTCCATGTCTATGCCAGGCATGGGCACGATAAGTTGTAGACCGAAATGTCCTTCCGATTGTATCGAGGACACGAACGAACCACGTACCACATTTTTTCAACGCTGCTGGGGGTCTGGTGGACAATTGGCTAGTAAATGTTTGGCCATTGATACCACAAGCTTCAGGTTCGAATCCTGGCGGTAGCATGGATGTTTGTTAGTGGTTCGGAATCCACGTTAAACTGTAGGCCCCGGTCTAAAAAAATGATCGTAGAGCGACAAACCAAATCAAATCAATGTTTCTGGAATATGATGCAGCAGACATTATACACTCTGGGCAACGATGAATCTGCTACAACTCTACCGTTCTGGTGGCGCATTTCCAAACAAACGCGATAGTTGAATACAATATCAAAATATACATACACATGTGAATTTAATAGCTTTTTATCGTGAAATATATAACTTTCCTTATTTGTAATAACAATTTCTGTCACTAGGTACAAGCATTTTGTCAGTTGCTTTGTTCGTCAGGTTTGTCTTTTTAGGGAAACCAATTCTCGAGACTTGTCAGATTGGACCCAGATAGCATTTGTCATTGACAACTTCTACACTCTACGACATGATTCAACAATGAACCTTGAGTCCTATCTAGGGAAATATCTTGTGTTCGTAAGAGTCTGTGTATTGAATGAGTTTTTTAATATTCATGTACTTGATACTTCAGGAAACAGTTGCAATGAGTCTTTTAACCTTAATTTTCCGAATTTTCTCTTCTTCTTTAACGTCCTAAGAGTTTCGGACTTGAGTAGTATATTTACTGATCGCTTAGACCGAAATATACAAACAACTTAAAAAATACAGACAATTTAAAAAATATATAAAATTTAAAAAATACAGACAAATTAAAAAGTACAACAATACAGACAGACAAATTAAAAAGTACAACAATACAGACAGACAAATCTCTTGCTTTATATAAAGAGTAATAGGCTGAATGAATGAAGGATCGTCAAGCATGTTTGAGCATGATCAAGCATGTTTGAGCATGAACAAGAATGTTTGAGCATGAACAAGCATGTTTGAGTATGATCAAGCTTGTTTGATCATGCTCAAATCATTTTAATTAATATATGTGTCCTGTTCGCTTACAATGTCTTTCAGTTTGTTATGTCTATTAATTTTATTACGTTTATTATGTTTTTTCAGTTTTACAGCTGAGGCCCTTAACTACAATTATAACACGCAATTGTACTCAGAACGTCAATGACCAAAAGTTTAATTTGCTTAAGGAAAACCTCTCCTTACGGCTATATATGAAGAATTATTTGCTCAATATTGATTTCTGGAATACAATATTGTTTTCTTTGGTATTTTGTATGCTGAACTTTAAGAATCAATTTTGTTTTCCATTTAATTTTACTTGCCTATATTATGTTTGGGATCTGATGGCCGAGTGACTAGCGCTCTGGTGCTTTTTGTCACAGGTTTTTGGCTCGAGTCCTGCAGTGCCATGGATGTTTGTAGTGGTTCAGAATCCACATAAATCTAATATGATTATTGGGCGTAGAGCTGACAACGCTACTCTGTCAAGAGAAAACCATCTCCTATCTTGAAATCTTGACGGCCTTAGTCCACCATGGGCTGTGGTGTCAGGGAGTTAGTTATGTTAGGTTTTAGTTCACATGTCCAGGTTAATGTGTTAATAACTCATTTATATTGCTATAAGGTCAGTCAGATTTTTTTAAAGTGTTATCTGCGATTTTTTGGTCAAGATTCTAGCAGGAAATTATAAAAGTTTTGATCTCTTACACATTCTGCAGCAAATTCATCTTTTATACTCAACTCACTACTTAAAAGGTTTGCTACAGGTTTCCGGCTCGAGTCCCGGCGGTACCATGGATGTTTGTAGTGGTTCAGAATCCACTTAAACCTAATATGACTATTGGGCGTAGGGCTAACAACGGTACCCTTGTCAAAAGAAATCATCTCTTGTCTCGAAATCTGCCAGTAGGCAGATGTCCTTGGTCCACACATGGGTTGTAGTGCCAGGGAGTTAGTTATGCTAGGTTTTAGTTCGCATGTCCAAGTTATTGGGTAAGTAACTCTATATTGTTATAAAGTAATTTAAATTTTTTTAAGTGTTATCTGAGATTTTTTGGTCAAGATTCTTGTAGAATTTATCAAAGTTTGATCGCTTACACATTCTATAGTAAATTCATTCAACTCACTACATAAAAGGTATAAAATAAAATACTATTTTACATATATTTTTAATTTTCTAGCCCATTTCGTGCAGTTCTTATCTCCCTATTACGATGTTAAATTTATAACCTTCATTATTATTTGACCTTGGTAAGCTTTAAAAACATTATAATTTATTTTTAAGTGCATTATGCAAGAATGTTAATGTCGATGTTTTTCACGGCATAAGTTTTTTTTTCTACTTTTTTTGCACCCCGTTTTCTTTTTCAACAATTCAGCCATTTTTCTATTTCTAGATAATGTTTATATATGTTTTCATTTTAGAAGAAAATGTGTGTCATTTGTTTTTACTGCATAATTGCACTTATGCTAAAATCTAATGATTTAATTTATCAGAAGATATTCAATAAAAAGAATTTTTTGTCGTTAGAATAAAGAACAGATGTCTGCATTCTGTTACATTGCGTTCTTCTTAAAATAAAGGGGAGATGCTACATGGCATTAAATGGATTTTTATCAACATTTGATAAAAATTCTTTCATTTAGAAAAAAATTATCCTCTTAAAATATTAATGCCTGGTGATACCATAAATTGCTTGCATAGGAATGAACACCTGCCTTAAATATAGTATGTTCCCCTCTATGTCTAAATCTTATGTCTGAGAGGAGCTATAAATCTACCACCAGATAAGAAAAAAAAATCTGCCATTATCTCCTTAGATAAAGCCTGAAGGAAAGACATCAGTTAAAGTTAAAAAAAATGTAAGGCCTAAAAAGTATGAAAACATTTATAAGTCACTGAAAAACCAGGATCAGCTACTAGAAAGACATCGTATGATTTTTGTATCACATTGACATGTGTAAATACTTACATAATAATAAAATTACAATAATACATAAAATCACAACTGGGGCAACGATTCAAATAAGCAATTTGAAGCGATTCATATAAATAATTTGAAACGATTCATATAATTAGTTTGAAACGATTCATATAAATAGCTTGAAACGATTCATGTAAATAGCTTGAAGCGATTCATATAAATAGTTTGAAACGATTCATATAAATAGTTTGAAACGATTCATATTTGTATAAAGAAGTTATATTCGGAAAAATGATAAAATAACTAATGGAGTATTATTATATTAAATATTCCTGGCTCCTCTACTTTTTAAATTTTTACAATACATACAACATTAATACATAAATTCAATACATAAAAAAAAATATTAATCCATATTGGATAATGAAAAATATCTAATTTAAGTCTTCTCAGAAATAACTAACTAGTCCAAAGTGTGCAAAAAATGACCATAGAGTGACAGAATCTCAGCAAGCAAATCTCAGAAATAAAGAAACACATTTAATAAATTTTTCATCCCATTACCAAATCTCTGACTTAACACACCAAAATCAAATTTATTTCTTGGTTGTAATCTAATATTTATTAGATACAAATCGCAAAATATTCCTCTATCGTAAATAAGCTCTTCTTTAATCCATTTTGATGTTCCACACTAACTGATCAAATTGTTGCAGATGTGATCTGGTCTCAAGAAAGTACAAGGGGTCCTCCAAAAAAGATTTTCGCCTACATGTGTTAAACTGGTTCTTGACAACCTGAAAAAATCACTACAATTTTTTACTTAGAATTGCAGCTTGTCGCAGTGACTCTAGGATCACAGTGACATGGCGAACCACCATCTCAATAAAAAACGTAAACATCCAAAAAGAATGTTTACAAACAGCTTTGATGGAGGGATGGATTTGTCTGCAGCTGGTTTTTCTTGTTGCCGTCATGACCTTGTACTGTCTGCGCATCGGAAGATCATTCATGTGGAAAAACATAAATAAATTGGTAATTGTTCTCGTCGTTATTGTTCATTTGTTGTCAATTATTGACAGATAATTTTCGACATTTTCCTTTATATAGCCACATCCCTGTAAAATTAACTGGATTCGAATTGGTATGAAGAATAAAATTGAAAAATACTAATACTTAAAATATTCTCTTTCTCCCCAAAGTTCATTGTTCTTAACCTGTGATAATCAAAGCTATAAAAATGGTATTTATGACCACTCAAACACAATACTGGCAAAGGCAACCATGGCAACAATATTGATGATGATGATTAAAATTGAAAAATAGTAATAGTTAAAATATTCTACTTCACCAAGTTCATTGTTCTTAACCTGTGATAATCTATGCTATAAAAAGGGTATCAAACACAATACTAGCAAAGGCAAACGTGCCAACAATATTAAAAGAACATAAAAATAACAAAATGCAAATGCATCGCTTTAATAGTAATAATAAATCTGTTTATGTAATAACTGCGATTTTCATCACAATGCGTGAATATGTTAATTATTTATAACAATAGTTGAATTTCCGTCGTTGAATTGAAAAAATTCGTCTTTGTTTCTCTTTATATAATATGGATTATGTTTGCATGTTTTCGATTGTCTTTTCTTTGATTCAATTAAGGGGTTTCTTATTTTTGTTGTAACTAAAGATTAACAACTTTTAAATCTTTTTTTTTTTATTTCTAATATACTTGGCTTATTAAGTAAACGTCAATTTTACTTGTTTCTGTTTAGTTTTTGAAAAAGACGATTAAAATATTTTTTTTGTCATTCTAAAAAATATATTTAAAAAATAACTAATATCAAGGATATCAGTCACCAAAAAAAACAATATTAAATCTTTATAAATGCCAGAAAAGCAAAAATATAAAATAGTTTAAATAATGTGATCAAAATGTTATTATTACCGGAATAATTAAGGAATTGAATCGATTTTATAATTCAACGGTAAATGTTTTGTTTTTATCCTATATAATTCAGAAATGCAAATTGAAACAACGAACCTATGTATTCTTTTCTTAAAGAATATTTCTTCTATCAATAAATATATTTGCTTCTCCCGTTTTTAATTTAATTTATTTTATTCACCATAGAAAATTCTTACATATTTACATGAGCTGCCAAAAAACTGAATAAACAATAAAGTAACAAATATAACATAATAATACTTCATGATTTTTATCAAAATAGAAATTTAACGACAAAGGTTATTTGATTTGCATACCTCTACAAAGAGGCTTGGAGAGTTTTCTCTATCTTACTCACTACTGCCATCCAGTATAGATGAGTTCATATTACTCTACACAGAGCATATTCTATCTAGATCCAAACTTGAAGCATCGTTTCATTGTTCTATGCAAAGGGGCTTTGAAATCTCTGAGGAGCTTTTGAAATCCGTCGACTTTAAAATCTAATCAATATTCTTGAGCGCACAGTTTAGTACAGGTCAAGGTCATCGCAGTCAGACTTCTCCATTTAAAGAATTAGATGCCAAGATTCGCCATCGATTAAATAATCCAACCTAATGAAACCATCTAGAGCGAAGTCTTTCGTGTCCTTTTAGTACACTATGTTTTAGAAAAAGAGTTAATTTTTTATGTGGATTAAATAGTTATATCTGTACATTGCTACCATGATGCGATATGTTTTAGCTGGCTCGATTATAATTGTTTGATTATAATTTGGTACGATATGTTTTGACTGATTTTATTATAATTTGGTAAGATATGTTTCAGCTGGCTTGATTATAATTGTTTGATTATAATTTGGTACGATATGTTTTGACTGATTTTATTATAATTTGGTAAGATATGTTTTAGCTGGCTTGATTATAATTGTTTGATTATAATTTGGTACGATATGTTTTTGATTGATTTTATTATAATTTGGTAAGATATGTTTCAGCTGGCTTGATTATAATTGTTTGATTATAATTTGGTACGATATGTTTTGACTGATTTTATTATAATTTGGTAAGATATGTTTCAGCTGGCTCGATTATAATTGTTTGATTATAATTTGGTACGATATGTTTTAACTGATTTTATTATAATTTGGTAAGATATGTTTTAGCTGGCTTGATTATAATTGTTTCATTATAATTTGGTACGATATGTTTTAGCTGGTTTGATTATAATTTGGTACGATACGTTTTAACTGATTTGATTATAATTGATTGCTGGATATTTATTATAAAGTTCATGTTTAAAGTACCAAAACTGATCTTTATTAAAGATTTTTTTTAATTATTAAATTATTTTATAATAGTTTCCTTAATGTTTTAATTTCCGTTGGCATTTATTTCACCACATCTACTCTTTTCAAACATTTCACAGAGAGATGTAGCTTTTGTCACTTTCCCTTTTCACCTATTATAAAATTGAGATGACATTCTTGCTTGATTTTTCATATATAAGGAGAAATATCCTCTTAAATTTTAAAATGCTTCACAATAGGGATGCACAAATAGTATTACTAATAATAAGCCGCATCTAATTAAATACAGAGATTAAATGATAACTTTTCGCAGCTATTAAATATAATAGACTGATTTTAATAAAATGAATAAATATGTCTACGTTACTAGATAATTCAAATATAAATTCATTATTCTTTGTCATGACCGTGGGGCGCATATTCTCACTGTGATTTGGTCGTGGGCCACACACACACACAAATAAATAATATACTATAATAAAAAGTAAATAAAAAATTTCACGTATAATATTTATTAATTTAATAGGTGTTTTAGTATTTAGTTAACCTGAGCAGCAACGAGTGCATGTCTAAAAATATTTGTTCACAACGATGTATTTATCCAAAGAGGTTTGCGCGTTTATTATTAAGCGGCCACCACATCTATTAGGGGTCTGATGGCCGAGTGACTAGCGCTCAGGAGCTCGATGCCACAGGTTTCGGGTTCTATTCCCGGTGGTGCTATGGATGTTTGTAGTGGTTCGTAATTCACTTTAAACCGTAGGTCCCAATCTAATATGACTGAAGAGCGTTGGGCGTAGAGCTGACAACCATACCCCGTAAAAAGAAAACATCTCCTGTCTAGAAATCTGCCAGCAGGCAGACGGCTTTGGCCCACCATGGGGCTGTTGCGCCATTGATGATGATGATGATGACGACCACATCTATTTGGTTTAGCACAATTTTAAAATGGAACATGTATTTGGCAATAAATATATAATCCTGCATGTCTGTTAAAAAGCAGCCTGATACCCAATTGGCTAGCGTTCTGGCCTTTAGTAACCCTAGGCATCAGGTTCGAATCCTGGCGGAGGCATGGATATTCGTTAGGGGTTCAGAAACCACGTTAAATTGTAGATCCAGGTCTAATTAGCAAAAGTGTGCAGAGCGACAATTAATCGACAATCAATCCAGGTTAAATAAAAAAAAAATATTTCAAAAAAATTACCAATTACACTTTTTAAGTAAAACGGACATATGGTGAACCTTTCTGGCCCCACAGACAACATTAGTGGATTGCATACGGCCCAGGGGCTCTATACGCATGGCTGCTTTTCAACGGAAATTAACTTCCAATTTGTAACCCAATGAACTCCAGCAAGCACCTAATTAAATATTTAAATACAGAGATTAACGGGTAACTTTTCACAGATATTAAATATATTTATTCATTTTTTTTTAAATCAGTATAATGTATCTATGTTACTAGACAATGCAAATCACAATTTATTATTCTTTATCAAAGGTAAACAAGCATTTTGATGATACAACAAACATTTAATTCTGAAGATAGTTTTCTACTTTCTGCTAATAATCATTGTTGATCAGTTTGGCTTAACGAAACTAGCACAATTACAGAAGAAGGAAGCAGTCCAGGTGTTGTCATAAATTCCGTGCTGCAGATGACCTTTCGAAAAAGGGATTCAGACGACTCGTATGACCTTGAGAAAACTCCCCTCACTAAAAGTCATTGACTTCTTTTTTTCGGTTGGGGATTGTCCAGATGGAGAATTACTTAAGTTACTCTAATTTACATCATACCACGCAAATTGCTTGGATGGTGAAATCCAAAATATAATTATTCCTGTTTCGCTATCTCGTGATACCAGTACTTTTAAATATGAGGATCTTTGTGCAGTGAAATGAGAAGTTTGAAATTCAGTATTATGGAAATGGATGTTTTTCCAAATTTTTTTTCCACAAATGGAATAAAATTAAAAAAATTAATTAAATCGGAAAACATAATGGTTATATTTGGAAAACTAGCTGATGAACTTTTAAATGTTTTCTTTTTTTTAATTTTATTTTGAATAGACTTCATTTAGAAAATAAGAAATTTATAAAGAAAAACATATTTTATGAAATAAAACTAGAAATTCAATTTTATTGAAGAAATAAATGAGTTTAAGTTAACCACAAAAATAAATTAATAGCCCAACTTAACAAAATAAATTAGGAAATATTAAATCTTTTACACCAAAAGCATGTGAATATTTTATCACTTTTCAAATCTTTTATAGTGTGGAAATCTAAAGATATAATAGATGAAAAACTATTCGAAAAATTTCAAAAAAAAGTATGCTATTTTAGAATTCAATCAAAACTCCTTTGATAGGATTTTATTTTAATCGTAAATGAATAAATCAACATTAATGAAAATTTTCGCAATGATTTCAGAAGAAAAAGAAATTATAACAATCAATTAAAGAAAAAAAAAATATAATAAGCAATTAAAAAAAAAAATATATAACAATCAAGTAAAGAAAAATATATATAACAATCAATTAAAGGAAAAAATATATAACAATCAATTAAAGAAAAATATAACAATCAATCATAAGAATTATTATAAGAATTGCATTATACATTAAAAAAGTTTCCATTCTTTCAGTAACTGACAACAAAAAAAAAATCCTTGTAATTTTTTTTTTACACCATATCATACGAAATTATTTTAGAATCAAGTTCTAGACCAATGTATTCTAGTCGAAGTCCCAGACCTACGATTTTACAATTTTCTAGAACTATGTATACGAAAGTCATGAAAACAATTACATTAATTTGATGACTGAAGAGATATGGCTTCTATCGTGAAATCCTATAAGTGATCTAAATGACATGACAAATTCTAAACTATCATCTAATTTCTGAACGTGTACAACGTAAAATAATTTCTAAAACCCTGTCTTTCCTAACCAAACATTACACATCAAATTTGAGACACATACATTAAATATAACGTAATAAAATTTCTTAACATACTAATTTCTTAACGTACTACGTAAGTTTTACTTCTAAAGGTACATTTCAAATCAAAAAATGCACCAACAGAAGCAAGAATAAGTAGATCCTAGTTACGATTTCTTTTTTCAGCTATGTAATTTTTGTGCTGTTTTACCCACTACCCTCCAATGCATGGTTGCCATAGCACTACAGGAAGACTTTTTATCCTCAACAAGCCGAAATCCCTTTACCAATATTGGCTCTTTATTGCTCTTACAATGAAACTAGCTATGAAACTTCTAGAACTTAATGAAATAGAATAAGTGTCCATGATATGTCTAGTAACTATTCAGTAAGATATTTCTTTACGGAATGTGCTTTATTCATCTTGTAGTATCTAATATATTTTATCTGTCTTGTAGTATGTATCTTGAATGCATCCATATTTAATCATCTAACTAAGTATAAAGAAAGAGATGTGAAACTATGTATAAAGAAAAATATCTCTTTTTGTGAGAAAGAGATTTGTTATTTACTTCATATAAAAAATTTAGTTATATATTTTATACGTTATATAGACTTCAGAAGACACTAAATAGTTCAATTACTTTTCTTCTAATAAATGATCCGTATTTTTGTGCTTGAATAAAAACTACTTTAAAATCTTAATTAGTTTTTGTTTATAAAAAAATAATAAAAATTTTAATAGGAAAATTGAAAAAAAAAAAATTAATAAAATTTAATAGAAATTAAATAAATAATAAAAACATTTATTTATTAAATTTTTTATTATTTTTTTAATTAATTTTTATTAAAAAATTTAATAAATTTTTTATAAAAATTAAAAAATAAAATAAATAATTTAATTAAAAAGGTTTTTTATTCGTTATTATTATTATTATTATTAAAAAATTTTATTCATAAATTTAAAAAAATGTTTTTATTAAAATTGCAACGAAAAGGAATTGATAAAATACTTTTATTTTTTGTCACTTTCAATTTAAAAGATTTTTGTTGTATATATATATATATATATATACAGCAGAAACAAAGTGTTTGAATACCTAAATTTTCCATATTGGAGATATTGAAATTACAAGATATATACAGATATATATATATGAGTTTATGTAAAAGAAGAAGAATTTTATGATTTAACAACAACGAAAAGCATAATAAACACATGAAAATATATTATGACGATATGAATACATATCAATAAACTAATTTTTTATCATCTTCATATCGGATTTAAAAAACAAAATAAATTTTTAATCCACATTTTCAATACAATAATGATTTTTGTATTTTTAAAACTGTGATTCTAGCCTTGAATTATTAATAAACTTCATTTGACTCCTTATTACGTAATTATATATACGGATAGTATTTAGATAATATCGATATTATTTAAATATTTCTTAATAATTTTTTAAATATAATTATAAATTGTCAAAAATATTTATTGAAAGCATATGACACTTGCTCCTGATTTTGTCCATGAGACCTTCTGATTTGACAATATCTTTATTTTTTATGAGGTGATATTTTTTCATGATAATCTTCCTAATGAGAACTAGTCTACATTTGTGTTATAAATCAGATTTTAATTGAATTTTTCACTACTAAACGTACATAAATGATTAAGATTTGTAATATAGTATTACAGAAACTAAACAAATGCTATTCGCAGTAAGTAAATAATTTTTGCACTGAGTTAATAGTAGGAGGAAAAAAAAAACGTTTTAATGAATTGATGTGATTAGTTACTAATTTGTTATAAAAATAAATGTTGAACATAGAAATACTTATATTTATGATACTGTTTTCTAATTTTCATAATACATAAAATTTAACCAGGGCAAGGTTTTGTAAGGGAGAATTTTGAATTAATATAATTTTGTTAATAATATAATTAATGAATATAGTTAATGAATATAAAATTAGGAATAATAAGTTATTTAATTTTAAAATATGTATTACACTAGCAATTATAACAATTTTAAAAAATATAATAACAGGCAATAATCGACATAGTTATTTTATTTTAAATAACAAATTACTTGACATTTCTATTCTGCCATAATATATCTAAAAAAAATAATTCATGTGCAGTTATTAAAATCAGTGCGATTAAATACTTTTATAATAATCAATAAAATTTTTAATCGTTTGATATAAGTTAAATTATTATATAAGTCTATAAAGTTATTCACAATAAGTCTTGTGAGAACTGAGATATATATTTTTTTAATCCACAAAAAATACAAATGAATTGAAGCAATCAAAACAAAAAAACAAATAAATAATAATAAAAAAGGCTTTCTTTTTCTCATCAGTTTGCTTTGTAAATAAATTAATCTTTTTCATCCGTTTGATATAAGTTGCATCATTATGCATGTCTATAAAGCTATTCACAATAAGTCTTGAGAGAATATATATATATATATATATATATATCCCTAAAAAATACAAACGAATTGGAGCAATCAAAACATTACAACACATAAATAATAATAATAAAAAAATAAAAAATAAACAACATTCTTTTTCTTATCAGTTTGCTTTGTAAACAAATTATTCGTTTGATATACGTTACATCATTACATATGCTTATAAAGTATATATATATATATATTAATACCTAAAAAATACAAATGAATTAAAGCAATCAAAACAATACAACAAATAAGTAATAAAAACCAAAAAATAAAAATAGGACTTTCTTCTCTTATCAGTTTGCTTTTTAAACAAATAGTCGCAAAAAGCGTCCATTTTGTTATCTATCGACCACATGGACGTGTGAATGAGTCACGTTGCTGTTATTGAAGGGCGCCTGACTGACCCCTTCCAAAAGAGCCTAAGAAGGATCTAGATGTGGGGTTTTCCCCCCCTTAACTTGGAAAGGGGAATAATACTGAAGATACTGAAAAGAGCATTGACGTTCCCACTGCGGAGCCAATGTAATAAATAGCGTTAGGAATTTTTATAGCATTTGTAAAACGAAAACGAAGCGTTTGTTGAAAAAAATAAACCATTTGTTAAACTTCTACAGGATTGATTTTTTTTAAGTGATGATAAGGATAATCTCATTTTTATTTGATTACTTTATTATTATTTTATATCGGTAGAATTTCAGCGAAATCGAAAAAAATAAATAAGCAAATGAATCATAAAAATGTACACATATGCGATGGTCAAGTTCAGAATAAATTCAATAAATTACGAATGAAAATACTTCATGGATTCAGTCATATTCATTCTTTATATTTATAATAAAGGGTCGGAGTGAACTGGTGGACATCACTTTTGGTTTCGGAAACAAGAATGCGTAATACGAAACTCGAAACTCTGTCTATGCTGAGAATGGGCTAAAATTTATAAAAATATATTTTATAAATTTGTTGGACGGAATCTCCTTCCGATGCTGTCTATTTAGCCTAAAGTGTGCACAAGATGACCGTAGAGCGACAAACCAAACCAAACTTTCCAATGTGTTCGAAGAGGAGGGTATGAACCCACTAAATGCCATCCTTGGGGAAGTTTCGTTCAAAATTTGCCTATGGTGCAGCCTAGTATAGTCCAACCACCTATAGTATAAATCATAGACATAAATCATAAAATCTATCATCATATGATAGACATAAATCATAAAATCTATCATCATATGATAGACATAAATCATAAAATCTATCATCATATGATAGACGTAAATCTTAAAGTACCTAATCAAAGCAAGTCAAGTCAAGACCGATAACGGGTTGAGCGAAAAAGAGCAGCTATTGCATTATGAGTATCCTTTTTAATAACGTTAATCAATTCATATTGTTTTATAAATCTTATTTAAATTGATACCCAAGTAAATACAGCAGCTAGACAAAGGAAATCTCGAGGGAAAATATTAACAAAATACGAGACAGTGTCTTTAAAATTTGAATTCCTTCGATTTGTCCTACTGGAGGATTCTGGTGTCCACATGTACTTTGAATTCAAAGCGTCAACCTTAAAACCTCGATATCTGAATACTAAGTATTGAAATTACGACATATTTTGATAACAGAAAGTTATCACTTAATTATGCATACTTTAGCAGTACTTGAATATTTATATATTTTTCAGTATCTAGCACAAGTAAATTTTATTAAGAATATTTTAAATTAAATCATTGAAAAAAATTATCCATCATATTTTAAGAGTAATTGTCTAAAATATAATTGTGGTGAAACAAAAGATAGTTTCTGAAATGTAAATAAAAAAAAAAAAAAAGTGAAAGAGGAATTCAGTAATCTATTTTCATAGATTTAAATACATAACTAAAATACTGAAAATGCGGAAAGAAAATTAATTAATTAAAAATAAAATAAAACAAAACAAAATAAAGTTAGTAGATAAAAGTAAATAAAATAAGTAAATATAAAATTAAATAAAATAAAAGTAAATAAAATAAGTAAATATAAATTAAATTAAATAAAATTAAATAAATAAGTAAATAAAATAAAATAGACAAATTAAGTAAGTAAATAAAATCAAAATAAATAAGGAAATAAAAGTAAATAAAATAAGTAAATAAAATAAACAAATAAAATAAAGTTTTAAAAAAAATACTTAAAGTGCTTATTTAAACAGTTTCACGAAACACAATTTCATTCACAGCAGCCTTAAAGGAGATAGTAAAAACAAAAATATTAATGAAAAATCTCTATGCGATATTGGATAGTTACTATTTTATTTTACAGATATAAAAAAAAAAACTCTGTAAAAATGAAGTGAACAACAGGTTTAAGCTAAACTGACCTTGATATCCTCGGAAGTGCCATGACAACCGGAAGTAAAAGCGGTAGCATTATTTCTTAATTCCTATTTTAAACATCCGCCGAGTCTACTACAAGTGTGGAATAAATTTGCTCCTAGTGGCACACCTGCTTTACAGTTACGTAATTTTGTTTACTGTACCGATTAATAAACACCCTATGACCAGATGCTTATGTTGAAAAGGGAATTGTGTCCAAACGGAAGAAAAAAAAAAGGTTAAACAAATTTGGTGAAGATCTGCTTAATAAATTATACATTGTTAAAACACCTAGACTTATCTTTTTATATGTACAATTTTTTATATGTACATAGAAAACATACTACAGATAAATTAGTTAAAAATTTAAAACAAAATAAACACTTCTTACGAAAACATCATGCATACAATAACTTGACTTGGTGCTTTGAGATGCTGCATTATCTATTCATCCAAATGTTGCTTAAAATACTACAGATAACTGAATTTGCATAGAATAAGTTGGTTCATCTTGTTCTTTTTATTTATTTACTTTTTTGATAATGTATTTAGATTATTGTATTATATTATTATCATAATACAATAACTTAAATATCTTTTATTATTATATTATCTTTACTAAACATGTTCTGAAATGCAAATGAAGAAAAAATAAAATAATATTTATATATTAATGTATAAATAATAATTTTATCTACCTTTATAACTAATCTTGTTTAAATTTGGTGCTAACCTTCATGTTATTGAAGTTGGTTGATAGAAGATGATTCTTAGAAGGAAACGGTTGTGAATCAGATTCTCGTTCACTTAACTAGTATCTATGGCATAAATTAGACAGAAACAGTGGTCTAAATCCATTGTGGGCTTGACTTGTGGTTCAGCTATGACGCTCAGCTGGAGTTCGAATTCGTTAGCGGCGAAAAGGCTTCAAATTCGTTGGGAAGGTTCAAATTCGAATCCGCTAATGGCGTCCGTTGCAGCTACTGTTTTTAAAAACTTGGAAATTCCATGGAGATACAACAGCATGTGCAGTTGTTTCCCATGGACTTTTTTGATATTTGCGCTTATGTTTATTATTGTGTTATCTTTATCAAACATATTCTGAAAATGCAAATGAAGAAAAAAATTAAATAATATTTTATGTTACATCTATCTTCATAACTAATCTTGTTTAAATTTGGTGCCAACCTTTATGTTATAGAAGTTGGTTGATAGAAGATGATTCATAAAAGGAAACGGTTGTGAATTCGATTCCCCTCCATTTAGCTAGTATCTTTAGCATAAATTAGACAGAAACAGTGGACCAAATCCACTGTGGGCCTGACTTGAAATTCAGTAGTGACATAGTTGACGCGCAGCTGGAGTTCGAATCCGTTAACGTCAAAAAGGCTTCAAATTCGTTAGGAAGTTCGCTAGGAAGTTTCAAATTCGAATCCGCAAGCGGCGTCCGTTGCAACTACTATTTTTAGAAACGTGGGACATCGACGGAGATAATGACAGCATGTGCAATTGTTTCCCATGGATAGTCAAGCATCCTGGTGAAATTTTGGTGGGTTTTCTTCCATATGACACGCAATTGCGAAAAAGGTAACCCTCCTTTACTAAGTGGAACATAAGGTTATTAATATTTTATTAATTGAAAATAATTAAAAGAAAGTCCAAACCTTAGATGTACTAAGGTTTGGACTTTATCCTGCTAGGAAAAAAAAATAAAATTGGTGTTGCAGTTATAAGCACATTGGAAATGTGACTCTATAGTTCTCTATTGTGATATAATCTTTTCGAATTTCGCTTGTTAATATTATACATTTTATAATCTTTAATACTTATAATAGTTATCGGTTGGTTTTATGAAAAAACATGATGGCATTTAATTTATTAAGAGATGCTATAAATAGTGATTATAAAAAAATTTCTGTGGAAGCTTGTCTTTTTAAAGTTTTATGATTAATTTTTCGAACATTTCAAAGATTATTCATTATTACTTAGTAGGACTGCGTAACCCGTTGCCCAATGAATGCGTTATGAATGTAGTCCAACATGAAAGTATAACTTCTTTTAATTAAATGTAAAAAATAATGAAGATTTCATTCTATTTAAATACCCATCTGAATTTACTAATTTAATTTTATAACATATTTCTTATCTCTGTAATTAATAGTTCTTGACTTGTTTAATGATTAAAAAAAAAAAAAAAAAAAAAAAAAAATAGGAGCCTGGTGGCCGAGTGACTAGTGCTTTGAATCTTGGTGCCACAGGTTTCGAGTCCAGACGGTACCATGGATGTTTGTAGTGGTTCGAAATCTACTTTAAACTGTTGGTCCCAATCAAATATGACTGTAAGAAGGAAGGGCTGACGACCCTACCCTGTAAAAAGGCTGCGTCACGGAACCAAGTCAGACTTCTACCTGCGGATGCTCCATCACAGCAGAATCTGCTTCCCTTTTCCTCATTCCATGAGACCACACGGGTTCTTGGACTAGGTCTAGATGTTGCTGTCTACCAAGTGGGATAAAAAACAACAACAACAAAAAAAAACCCTTTACAGACAAAAAGAAATCATCATACTACAACATTTCTGTTTATTTGTCATGATGTAAATCTCACGCTGTGCATTATTTTCTGTTTAAAAATTATCGTTAAGTGAATTTTTTTTTTTTTATGCCTCAGATAAGTTTTCCAAAACGTCCCAAGGTATCTAAAAAGTTGCACCAGCTGCTGTATATGACAACGAATTCATAGATTAAGTGATACAGCTTGTTTCTATGTCATAAGACTTAATAAAAAAAAAAAAATAATAATAAAAGTTTTTTTTTTTGTTATGTTCAAGGTCATGATCTTTGTCACCCTAAATATTATTGCTATCCCCAGGAGAGAAATATATATACTTTGGACAGAAACAAAGCAGGGGGGTCTATCTGAAAGCATGGTTGCGCGCGTGCGATCTGTATTGTTGAAGTAAACAAGTTTGTTGTTTCATTTGTTCGATAAGACAGAGGGTAATGGGTGAACTCAGCTTCCGACGCTGCTAAGAAAAGCAACCAAGATAAAATTATCACCCGTGCGTCAGTACAAGAGATGGGAAACGTGGTTTTTTTCTCTCTGTGTGTGTTTCGATCGCGATAGGAAATGAATCGACTTTTATTGAACTTTTTGGAGAATCCGATTGCTCTAGACTGTCACTCGCGTTCAGTGATAACGAGCATTTGGTCTACGTTGCTAGGATGGGAATGATATAGCGCAGTTGTATGAAGCTCGACCTTATGAAACTTCTGACCACTATCTTCAGCACTTTTGAAATGTTATGAAATTGATTGCAAGAAGCAATTGTCATAGAAAAATCGTTAACAAAATTGAAATTAACCTTTTTAAAAGATGTTGTTAACTCTGTATGAGGTTAATCACATTACCCTACCTTAATAAAATTAGAAAAATTTACATGGGGTGATGTTTTCACCCATGATACTTTATAAGGGTTAATTAGGGAGCACAGCACATTATTTGCTGGAACCTTTAAATGAAATATGCATATAATATGAGTTTCAAAGTTCCATACTAACCTTTCTGTGGCGCTTGGTGTCATAGGTTTCGGATTCGAGTCCCGGCAGAGCCATGAGTTCACCATGTTTGTAGTGGCTCGAAATCCACGTTAAACCGTAGGTCCCGGTTCCGCTTTGGGCGTAGGGCTGACAACCCTATCCCGTAAAAAGAAAACATCTTATGTTTCGAAATCTGACAGTAGGCAGATGGCCTTGGCCCACCATGGGGTTGTTGTGCCACTGATGATGATGATGATGATAATGATGATAACTTTTATTTTATAAAAGCTGTTTTCACCAAACATCTCAACAATGCTGATGTGAATGTATTTTTTTCACATTGTTATGAATACAACATAGTTCTGTTCCTCTATGATAAAAATAAAATAAAATTTAGTTTTAAAATCTCCTATAATTTTGCAAATCCTTTTTAGAAAAGGCATAAGTTAAAAAATTTTAAAATTTATGTCGTCGGTTATTTAAATGAAAGGCTCGGTAAAAATTCTATGTCCTTTTCTATTCGTTGAATGTAACCGAATATTCCTTAAAAATAATTTTCTTCATAAGGCTAAATAAAAACTCAGCATAATATAAAAAAGGAAAGATAGATCAGATTACTGTATGAGATTGAAAGTTCCTGTTTTTAAATTGCATTATTTCTCCCACAAATTCTGAGAAGCAATTTCGCTTTAAAATGATGTCTTTTCTTTTTTGGTGGAAATGAATTCTCCCTTGAAGGCAAGGTGAATTTAAAATTGCCTTTCAAAATTGTCTTTTGTTAGAGTCGCTATGGTTCTGCCGCTTTTAATCAAAGAGAGTGATATTTCCGGCGGCGTTTTGGGTTTTTTTCTTTTCTAATTTCGTTTAATTTGAATTTTCAAATGTTGTTTACAGCGTTGTCGTTTGACCTGAGGTTGTTCACCATGCTACAGCAGATTTGTAGCAAACTCTGCATTATCCAGTATGTATCACGGTGGGAAGGGAGGGGGGGAGGGGTGCCGGCTACACTGCATACATTTTTATCGGGTACTCCAACGGGTGGTATCTGCAGGGGTTAAACCCTCCAGATATTTATTTATTAAAAAATAGTATGTATCTTATTTTTCAATTCCTTCTATTAGCTCACACTCTCCCTATATATATCTTGTTCAAATTTTCAATCGTTAATAAAATACTTTGTATTCATCCACTCAAGTTCAAATACCTTTTTTTCGAACTTGTTGTGGATGACACTGGATGTTAATACAGTTTTTTCAAATATTAATTCAGTAATTAAATTTAATTAAGTAATTTTAGTTTTTTTTAGATTTAGGTTGCATATATCTACCAATAGATGATGCCAGATAAAATTTTAAAAAATGATTGAAAATTATTTATAAAGGATTTTCTGCAATAGAGTGAAAAAAAAGCAGGAATTGACTTTAAAAATTTTTTTTTTTTATATTACTTGTTTTATTTATTTAGTTATTATTATTATTTTTTTTTATTTGCAGAGTAAAAATTTCCAATTATAGTTTCGACATCTGCGCTTGAATGGTCGAGTGGCTAGCGCCCTGGCTCTCAGTACCACAGGTTTCGGTTCGAGTCCCGGCCGTACCATGGATATTTGTAGTGGTTCGGAATCCACTTTAAAAAGTAGGTGCCAGTGTAACGTGATCGTAGAGCGTTGCGGAGGTAGTGTTACTCCGCGTCCGCAGCTTATCTTTAAGCTACAAGCTCCTCCTGGGTAGTTCTAAGTGATGCAGCGCTTGCCTTAAGGCATCCAAAAGACAGTTGGTTAAGTGTTTGCCAGCTGTATTAGAAGAAAAAAAAAATCCTTTTGACTTCTGGGATATTCAATCAAAAAGAGTGATATTTTCGCAGGTTTTTTTTTTTTTTTTTTTTTCTAATTTCATTTCAATTGAATTTTCAGATTGATATATAATTGTTGTTTATGGCGTTGTCGTTTTTTGGCGTTTGACCTGAGGTCGTCACCATGATGCGGCAGATTGGAAGCAAACTCTGCATTATTCAGTATGGACCACGGTGGTAAGGCTGCAACATTGCATACATTTCTAATCGGATATTCCAATGGTTTGTATCTACATTGATAAACCTTCCTGATATTTATTTATTAAAAAATAGTTTGTTTCTTAATTTTTTTAAAAGGCCATTTTTGGCCAGCGGTACTAAAGACAAGAGCGCTAGACAATTGGTTATCAGACCGTTATCATTCCTCAAGAAATAAAAGTCAATGTTATAACTTTTTCTAAGAGGAATATGCTTACATTTTTCTCTATAATTTTTGCATTTACGTCCACAACTTTGCTTTTCAAAGAATCAACATTAGCATAAAATTCACCTGACATTTCTATTCACCTTGACCTAATTAGGTCATTCTGTTGCACTTAAATTGTTTTGCAGCTAATGAAATTGCATCGTTTTAATTATAACTTTTCGTTTTGCTTTTGATGCGTCAAGAACTGGACAATCGTAAATCGATTTTTCCTTGAAGTTTTTCTTTTTTTTATCTTTTTTTACTGTGTTGATACTCAACTGATATAAAACAATTGATTTCAATCAGCGGATGAAATTAGAAAAATAGTTAATATAATTAATTATCCTAAAAATTGAAAGATGCGTCAAAATAAATGACAATCATGAAACACTGTTTTAATTGAAGGCTCCGCAATTTTGAGCTACAAAATAATTTACAGCTGTATTCGTCCATAATTCCGTTTAAATATTCTCTGCTACTATTATTACGGAAATCCACTTTAAAATGTAGGTCCCAGTCTAATATGGCTGTAGAACGTTGGGCGTAGGGCTGACAACCCTTCCCCGTAAAAACAGAAGACATCTCATGTTTCGAAATCTACCATTAGGCAGACGGCCTTGGCCCACCATGGGGCTGTTGCGCCAATCATGATGATGACTATTATTATGGGACAGAAGGAGTATATTTCATGAACGTTGAGTCGTTTGAACGAGAAGGTTCAAATGATAAAAAAGTTAATCTATTTTTTGATAATAAATGATAATATTTTTTTGATAATAAATGTTCCGTTCTATAATTAATTTCTTAGGGTCTGAATGGCCGAGTGGCTAGCCCTCTGGCGCTCGGTACCACAGGTTTCGGGTTCGAGTCCCGGCGATGCCATGGATGTTTGTAGTGGTTCGGAATCCACTTTAAACTGTAGGTCCCGGTCCTAATAGGATCGTAGAGCGTTGCGGGGACATTGTTACTCCGCGTCCGTGGCTTATCTTCAAGTTACACGCGCCCCCTGGGTAATGCAAAGTGAGTAACATCTGTGCAGCGCTTGCCTTAAGGCATACAAAACCAAGTTGTCTAAATGTTTGCCAGCTGCATTAGAACAAAAAAAAAATTAATTTCTTTTGCTACTATTATTATGGGACAAATTAAATTCATCAACTGCTACTATTATTATCGGACAGAGGGACCATCATGATTATAAACGGAACGCCTCATATAGTAAACTCCCTTCTTCGATTTAAACTCATCATAATTATAAACTGACACGATTGCCAACAAAAATGTCTCAATCAATTTAGGGATAGGCTTAATTTCCCTATTTGAGCTTATGGAAGTGATCAGTGGCAGTTATCAACGTTCCTGAAAGACCACTCACGAAGAGAAATTTTTGCATATATATTACATATTTTAATAATTTAACAGTAATTTTGACATATTTTTGAAATATATTTATCGGCCGTTACTCGTTCCATTTCTTTGCATAGTAAAAATATTTCCATATCATTCTTTCGAAAAATCATGATGTAGTTTGTATTCTTTTTACTCATAAAATTATGGATATTGTTTTAGGGAGCGGGGTATTTAGTTTCCTTGATCACTTTTTTTCGCGTCCTTGATCACTTTTTCGTTTCTTTGACCATTTTCAACGTTTCTTATTTGTTTGATCTTTTTAATTTCTTTCAAGTGCAAGTAATAATATAATTAAATAATTAAATAAAATAAAATTGTTCTAAAAGACCGTCTGATGAAAGCAACAACAATTTTATTTTAAAGTCAAAATGAGATTTTTCCCAGGGAAAAAAAAAAAAATCATTTACAATTTTTTTTTTCGTAATTTTACAAATTAATTGTATTATTTTGAGGATAAGACATAAATTTGATGAACTAGTTCATATTCATATATTCTTCGAAAAACGAAATAAAAATCTCTTCATAAAAAATACAAACTAATTTATATAATAAATACAATCATTTAAAATGAAAGTCCATTCTGACAGTTAAGGTCTACTCAAGATCATAAATTTATTACACGTATTCTCATAACCAATGCCATTGAACTGCTATTTTTGTTTTTCATTTTTCTAGTAGAAAATTGTAATATTTTAAAATAAACATTAACGTATTTTTTTAGGAATTTTTATCCATAACATGCTGTAGTAATAAACTTGTTTATTTTTTATTCTTAGTAATGGCAATGAGTTATTGAGCATCTGGTGTCAATAACTTCGTTGTTATTGGAATGTATTCTGTTCCAGTTACTATAATTTTTCCCTGAAAAAATGTGCTACGCCATAAATTTAGTATGCGCATCTCATTAAACAGTTACAGTTAACATTAAACAGTTACTATTCTTTGGAAACTTCGTCGACCAGGAAGGTTGAGAACAGGAGATCTCCACGCATTTCTCTGAATATCACGAACTTATTCAGCTTTAATTACTGAAGTAAGTAATTTGAAATTAAATATTATTGAAGTCAACTTGAAGAAGACATGGATCAAAAAGATTTAAATCTTGCAATAAGTATTAATATTATTATTTTTTATTTTTCCTTTTTTTCTAAATGGATCTAAAACAGATTCAGTGCGATAATAATGTGTTGTTTCCAAATTTCTGGTACTATGATCTAAGACAGGGGTGGCCAATCCAAAACATCTTGCGGGCCACTTTGGAAATGCATCATAACTTCGCTTGCCACATATAAAATTATATATCCCCATATTAGATTTAGACTCCCTAAAGAAATTTTTTTGGAGAGAAAAATTGAAACAGAACGAGTTATTATTGTTGTGTTTACTATTATTCTTACATATAAACATAGATGCTATAATAATAATGATACTAAACGCACATTGTAAAGAAATGTATAACATTAAAAATGAAATATAAAAAATATATAAACATAAATGAAATAAAAAATGAAATCTTTAAAAAATATTTATTTTACTAGTGCGATATTTGTTTCTCCACTCTTTCACTTAGCTTTTGCAAATCGATGAGCGCGCATCTCGAGTTCGCAGAATATAATTTAATTATTTTGCGAACTCATAGCTGTAAACTCATAAATGAAACAGGCAATATCTGTCATACTACATATTCGCAAGAATATTATTTTAATATTTAGTTAATTTTTTCTCATAATTTCAACAGTTAATTTTTAAATATATGGATGCACATATAATGTATTTTTTTAATACATTGGTTTTCACTACTTTGGCCATTATAAAATAAATATATATTTGTAAAAGTATGATAAATCTCACGGGCCGAAAAAATATTCAAGGCGGGACACGGGATGGCCACTCCTGATCTAAGATCATTAACAACTATAATGACAGATATGTAGCAGATTCAGCTCTATCTAGGATTCACCAAGACAGACTGATACAATGCATCGACATTTTTGTCAATGCCATTTGGAGAAAATCCACTTTCTATAGTAAAACAAAAGAATTTTCCTGTCTAAGCATTTAACGTGCCCATTCCCGTCATACACATGGAAGCTATGGGTTCGACGATCGATCGTTTGTCGAGTCTTGAAATAAACTCCCTTAATTCAGACCCTCCTTTAAACTCCCTTAATTCAGACCTTCCCTTAAACTCCCTTAATTCAGACCTCCTTCATGTATACGCAACTTCAACCCAGGTCAAATAACGATAAAAAT
The DNA here is from genome assembly GCA_021605075.1 of Caerostris darwini. NCBI lineage: Eukaryota > Metazoa > Arthropoda > Arachnida > Araneae > Araneidae > Caerostris > Caerostris darwini. The sequence continues at coordinate 403,501 of BPLQ01015115.1, read as the reverse complement.
TGTATGAGAAAGGTGATAAAGTGAGTTAATTAAAGAAATCCCAACGAATTTTTTATTGTACTTGGCTATGATTCCTTTGAAATTCGGTTTATATTTTTTTACTAATATTATTTCGCCCAATCTTATAAATTTTAAAAGCATCCGCTTGTGGTCTTAAAACCTTTTATTTATAACCGATTAATAGATTTATTAATTAAAATATTATGTTATAATCTATCGTGTTTTATTCATCACCTGTCTGAGTAGTAGATACAGTGAACGAGTTAACTAATTGACAATAAGGAGCGAGTTAACTAATTGACAGATAAGGAACGAGTTAACTAATTGACAGATAAGGAACGAGTTAATGATTTGGCAATGTGGAACGAATTAACGAGTTGACTATACTGAACGAGTTAACGATTTGACTATGGGGAACGAGTTAACGAGTTGACTATGAACGATTTGACAATAGGGAACGAGTTAACGAGTTCACCATAATGAATGAGTTAAACGAGAGTAATTTCAAATTGACAGCAAGAATATCCAGATATTTTTCTATGGAAATAAATTCATAAAAAAAGTTTAAAACTTTCTTGCATTTTAAAATTTATTAGGGAAGTTATTGAACAGATTGAATAATGTAGCTCAAAGAATGATGTATAATTATTTTTCATGTTTATAATTTATGAATATAAAACCTTGTATTGTACTCAGACAATACACTATATAACTCTAATTGACAAACTGCATACGTTTAGAAATATATGCTTAGATGTTTAATTAATATTTAATTATATTAATTTATGCATAGATAGTATGGAAATATATATATATATTTGTGAGTTGCGTATTTACATGATGAGACCACTAAATTTTCTGTATTGTTCCTCTATGTAATTATCCGTTTATTTATTTTTTTTCGGGTATGCTTTTTTTACGTATAGCCGATTTCATTTAATGCCAAGTAACACTAGTATTCACATTGACAAGATTTTAATAATAAAATTTTAATTATCTTGTAGTCTATAATTTGGCTAGGATATAGCATGCTTAGCATTACTGCATCGAATATTTAGCTAATTGCTTTTAATATAACTGAATTACATAGATTTTATTTTACGCAGTCAAAAAATATTTTTCTTAGAAGGGGCCCTTGACCTACATTTTACTTATAAAAGGGGCCCGCGGAACATAAGGTTAAGAATACCTGTTTTAATTTTTGATTTGTTTTTGTTAAGCTAAGCAATGTCAAAGTTAGACATGTATATGACTCTAATTAGGGTAGGTAAATGAATTTCCAAACTTGGGGGAAATATATGTATAATAATCGGTATTCAAAGTTCTAAATCCCTACATAATAATTAAATTTGTCACTTCTAATTTTTTTTTGACAGTTTTGGAATGGTTTTCAAATTTATTTCATAACTAGTAAAAAAAAAATTTTTTTATTAGATTCTTAGACAATTCCATCAGGAGTTAGAAAAAAGATGATAAGCGTAATTTTGTGTGTAATTTAAGTGTGAGTGTAATTTTTTTACAAAATTACTCTTTTAGCCTTTTTTACTAACTCCTGATGAAATTGTCTAAGAATCTAAGAAAATTTTTAAGAATACCTATTCTTGTTTTTGATTTGCTCTTGTTAAGCTAAGCAATTCCAAAGTTAGACAGGTCATCCTCATTGGCGCAACAGCCCCATGGTGGGCTAAAACCGTCTGCCAGCTGGCAGATTTCGAGACGGTAGATGTTTTTCTTTTTACGGGGTAGAGTTGTCAGAACTACACCCAACACTCTACGATCATATCAGACAGGGACCTGCGGCTTAAAGTGGATTCTGGACCACTGTAAACATCCATGGCAATGCCGGGATTCGAACCCGAAACCTGTGGCACAGAGCGCCAGAGAAGTTAGAAATGTGTATGACTCAAATTGGGCTAAATGAATTTCCACGCATAGGAAAATATATATATTATAATCGGTGTTCAAAATTTTAAATCCCTATATAATAATTAAATTTATCTCTTCTAATTTCTTTTCGCTAGTTTCAGAATTATTTGCAAATTTATTTTATAACTTGTACAAAATTTTTTTAGATTCTTAGACAATTTTACCAACAGTTAGTAAAAAAGTATGATAAGTATAATTTTGTGTGCATGAACGGTGCGACCTCACAATTAAGTGTTCTAATGTGGTGCTAACGAACTGAAATCAGATGAATTGATAAAAATGTTTCCTTTTTTTTATTCGATTCCTATCTATCAGAAACAGTTCGAAAATATTTCTAATCGTTGCTATTGAACGATAGAAAGTTCGTTTGTATCAAAAGCAAAGCGATTTTGCTTTAAATTCTTTTTTTTCTTTTTCACCTCTTCTGCTATCTATTCTAATTTTAACAAGACTATCAGAGTTCGCTTGTTGTCAAGTGGGTATAGAGCTGTTGTTTTTAAACAATAAGATGCATGCAAAACTCGTGTGTAATTATCGTGAGGAGATTTAACTCATACAAATATCAGGTACTCTTATCCCATACTTACTTACCTAATTATGTATATATATATATATATATATATATATCCTGTGGTTCGGAATCCACTTTAAACCGTAAGTCCCGGTTTCATATGACTGTAGAGCGTTGGCCGTAGGGCAAAACTCGTGCGTAATATTTCTGAGAAGATTTACCTCGCATAATGACTAAAATATTTTAAAATTAACTTTTGTTTTCTTCCAGAAAGCAAGAAAATATAACAAAAATTTATAAAAATAAAGAACACAAAAAATTAGAAAATTGGATATTTAAATCTCCGATTTAAAAAAAAATGACATTTACATTTTCAAATTAAATAAATTCTGATCTTATTGAACTTTTATTAGATCAATTTAAAAATTTTTTATTTACTGTTCCTATAACAGAAATCATTAGCAAAATAAATTTGTGTTGTTACATATATATATGTGTGTGTGTGTAATGTAGGTCCCGGTCTAATATGACTGTCGAACGTTGGACGTAGGACTGATAGCACTACCCCGTAAAGAAAAAACATCTCCTCTTCCTGAAATCTGCCGGTAGACAGACGGCCTTGGCCCACCATTGGGTTGTTGAGCCAATGAAGAATATATATGATAGTTATATGTATATATATATATATATATATAAATCCTCCTTTCTGCTATCATGGTATTAAGAGAATTATTAAAGCTAGATTTAAGGCCCGCCATCTAGCTCTGTAAGTGAGAAGACTTGAGGTTCCTTATTGGCTAATCCCAATTCCTTGCGACCTGACTAGACCTGTCGGTGTCGCCAATTTCAGGAAACACCGGCAGGTCTAGTCACAAAAGTCATCACAGGTCTAGTCACAGGTCTAGTTGGACAAAACTGGACATGTCTATCTTAGGAAACCTCTTTACAGATTTGGACTGGCAGACTCTTCAACTTGCCCACTTTGCTACTTAGATGAGTGGGACCACTTGAACTACTGTCCTGGATTTAATGACATAGTGGTTGTAAATACTGCAAAGACTGGTTGTGTAATTCTGAATTGTATTGGAAAATAATATTTTTATCAGCTCTCTCTATTTGTAATTCTATTCATCCTATATTTTTCCAATTTTTTTTTCATATATATATATATCTATATACTGAGCAAGCCATATTTCTCTTACAATATCATCCTCAATGCAATCATCAGATAGAAGTGCATGGCAGCTAATGCTGCCAATATACTTGTTAAAGACAAATTGTGAATTATTGGACTGCCCGTCATAGACTGTTGGCGGTCATACTTAGATCTGACGTAGGATATATATATATATAAATACATACATACATATATATATATGAATATCTTAGTTCATTCTTCTAATTACACGTAAAAAACTGATAATACATACGAAAGATGATGTAATTGCATTGAAATTTAAATCACGAACAATCGAAATGCCTGAATGATAATTACATTAGCTTAAAGTAAAACGCTTTGCATTACATAAGTTTTAGAAAAATCATTTTGTTTGTGCTCTAGCATACTAATTAATAAGTTAAACCCTAACTTGATGTAAATGTTAGAAAATGAGCTGATATACTTGAGATACTTAAATAGATATCAAAAATTATAAATTCAATACACAATGAATAATTTTCCTGTCATTATCCTTATAGATTCTTAAAAACTAATATAATTATTAGCCATGGATTTTTATTTTTTTGTTTATAAATATTTTATAAAGAAATATTTCAATGTCGTAGTAATAGTTACAGATTATTTCTTTTGCAACTTAAATATAAAACGTTGTTTATTTGAATGATGCAATGAGTCCTTTAGTGTGCGTAGTGACAAACTTAAATGGTAGACGTGGACTTTCTGATGAAATTCTTACATCAGATTGCATCCCCTAGATTACGTTTCGCTTTTTAAAGTGACTTTTTTTCCGCTATCAGTTTTTTTCTTTAATCAGAATAATACTTAATTTCATCAGTGTGGTTAAAAACTGATTTAAAAATATATTACGATGATGAAATGTGATTTCATTTGGAGTAACAAGGTGGTCTTACGTGATGTAGCAATGGCAATATTCTGATTGGCAATTACCGTAATAAGATTAATTTTTTAATCTTTTATGCAAGATCATATTTTTTTTAATAAATTTCAATATTTTTCTACCTAAAATATCTTAAGTCTCTGGCGCTCGGCACCACAGGTTTCGGGTTCGAGTCCCAGCGGTGCCATGGATGTTTGTAGTGATTCGGAATCCACTTTAAACCGTAGATCCTGGTCTAATACGACGGTAGAGCGTTGCGGAGGTATTGTTACTCAGCGTCCGTAGCTTATCTTCAACTGGCGCACGGTACCACAGGTTTCGGGTTCGAGTCCCGGCGGTGCCATCGATGCTTGTAGTGATTCAGAATCCACTTTAAGCCCTAGGTCCCGGTCTCATATGACTGTTGAGCGTTTGGCGTACAGCTGACAACACTACTCCGTAAAAAGAAAAACATCTCTCGTCTCGAAATCTACCAGTAGGTAGACAGCCTTGGCCCACACTGGGCTGTTGAGCCAATGATGATAATGATATCTTAAGTTATATATTTATTTAACGTTTGAAATAATATTTTGTGATAAAAGATATATCATTTTTACTTTTGAACTGATATTTGGAGAGCAATAAAATCAAGTGACAAATTATGAATATAACGTTTTAAGAATCCTACATGAAATGCAATTTTTATGAATAAAACGTTGCTTATTTGAACGATGTAATCAGTCCTTTAGTATGTGAAATGACAAACTTAAATCGTAGATTTAATGATGAAATTCTGATGAAATTCTTACATCATATTACGTTTTGCAGATTAGTAATCACATTCTTTTTGCACATTAAAGTGACTTTTTTTTCGCTATCAATTTTTTCCCTTTTATCAGAATAATACTTAATTTCATCAGTTTGGTTAAAAACTGATTTAAAAATACATTAAGATGATGAAATGATCTATCATTTGGGGTAACAAAGTGGTCTTGCGTGACGTTGCAATTACTGTCTTTTGACAGGCAATCACTCTAATAACAAAGCATTTCTAACCGCAAACATCCGCTTTGTTTAGAAGTTTCTCCTGCAATAAATTCCTCGAACATGATATTGCAGAATTTTTTAACTCGTGGTTTATGACTTATTGGAATTAAAAATGGGTTACCAAAATCAATAAAATCACCCAATTTATAAAGAACAACGATATTTTTAATTGTTTTTCCTCGAAAGCCGTTTCATTACATAAATTTTTTCGAGTAATATTGTATGATGATGAAAAATTAAACAATGGTGAGAAATTTATTTCATCATTACCTTTTTAATCTTTTTTTGCAATTTCATATTTTTTAATATTTTTATATCTAATATATCGTAAGTTATAAGTTTATTTAACGATTGAAGTAATATGTTGTTGTAAAAAAATATATCATTTTTACTTTTGAAATGATATTTAAAAAATATTATTTTGATGGATATTTTCGAGTAATATTGTACAATGAAAAGTTAAATAATGATGAAGAATTTTTTTTTTATGCAAGATCCTATTTTTTAATCAATATTTTTACCTAATATTTAAGTTATGTATTTATTTAACGATTGAAATAATATTTTGTGGTAAAAAAAATATCATTTTTAGTTTTTAATTGATAAATGGAGGGTAATAACTTTAAATAACAGAATCTGAATACAATGTTTTAAAAATCCTACATGAAATTAAATTTTTTTATGAATATCAATAAAATCATCCAAATTATATGAAACGGCAATGTTTTTGATTTTTTTTTCCTGGAAAGCTGTTTCATTTAGTTCGTTTAACAGAATATGATATGCTGCCTTTACAAATATTATTTTGATAAGTATTTTCGAGTAATATTGTACGATGAAAAAGTTAAACAATGGTGAGAAATTTATTGCATCATTAATTTTTAATCGTTTTTGCAAGATCATTTTTTAAAAATAATTTTTAATGTTTTATACCTACTCTATCGTAAGTTATATATTTATTTAACGATTGAAGTAATATTTTGTGGTAAAAAATATATCATTATTACTTTTGAAATGATGACTGGCGAATTTAAAAATATTATTTTTTAAAATATTTTCAAGAAATATTGTATGATGAAAAATTAAACAATGGTGAGAAATTTATTGCATCATTAACGTTTTAATCTTTTTTACAAAATCATATTTTTTAATAAATATTTTTACCTAATATATCGTAAGTTATATATTCATTTAACTATTGCAATGCTATTTTGCGGTAAAAAAAATATCATTTTTATTTTTTAATTGATATCTGGAGGGCAATAACATCAAATGACAGGATCTGAATACAATGTTTTAACAATCCTACATGAAATGCAACTTTTTATGAATATCAATAAAAACATCCAATTTATAAAAAACAATAATATTTTTAATTCTTTTTCCTGGAAAGCTGTTTTATTTGGTTCGTTCAACAGAATATGATACGCTGTCTTTAAAAATATTATTTTGATAAATTTTTTCGAGTAATATTGTACGATGAATAGTTAAACAATGGTGAGAAATTTATTGCATCATTAATTTTTAATCGTTTTTGCAAGATCATATATTTTAAATAAATTTTAATATTTTTAATTCTTTTTCCTGGAAAGCTGTTTTATTTGGTTCGTTCAACAGAATATGATACGCTGTCTTTACAAATATTATTTTGATAAGTATTTTCGAATAATATTGTACGATGAAAAAGTTAAACAATGGTGAGAAATTTATTGCATCATTAATTTTTAATCGTTTTTGCAAGATCACTTTTTAAAAATAATTTTTAATGTTTTATACCTACTCTATCGTAAGTTATATATCTATTTAACGATTGAAGTAATATTTTGTGGTAAAAAATATATCATTATTACTTTTGAAATGATGACTGGCGAATTTAAAAATATTATTTTGATAAATATTTTCGAGAAATATTGTATGATGAAAAATTAAACAATGGTGAGAAATTTATCGCATCATTAACTTTTTAATCTTTTTTACAAAATCATATTTTTTAATAAATATTTTCACCTAATATATCGTAAGTTATATATTTATTTAACAATATATTTTTATAACACAATATATTTTAACAATATATTACACAATATATTTTTATTTAACAATATATTTTAACAATATATATTTATTGCAATGCTATTTTGCGGTAAAAAAATATCATTTTTACTTTTGAATTGATATCTGGAGGGCAATAACATCAAATGACAGGATCTGAATACAACGTTTTAACAATCCTACATGAAATGCAACGTTTTATGAATATCAATAAAAACATCCAATTTATAAAAAACAATAATATTTTTAATTCTTTTTCCTGGAAAGCTGTTTTATTTGGTTCGTTCAACAAAATATGATACGCTGTCCTTAAAAATATTATTTTGATAAATTTTTTCGACTAATATTGTACGATGAAAAGTTACAATGGTGAGAAATTTATTGCGTCATTGACTTTTTAATCTTTTTTGCAAGATCATATATTTTAAATAAATTTTAATATTTTTATACCTAATATATCGTAAGTCATATATTTATTTAACGATTGAAATAATATTTTGTTGTAAAAAATATATCCTTTTTACTTTTGAATTGATATCTGGGGAGCAATAATGTCAAATGACATTATCTGAATACAATCTTTTAAGAATACTACATGAAATGCAATTTTTTTTAAGCTACGTTTGTGTATAAAAATATTAGTAGCTGCTTTGAAAACCTGTTTTTTGAATGTTTTCCGGGTTTTCTATCACATGACTCGCAAATGCTGGCCAATTACCTCTGAAAGTCCTACCATCATCGCACATTGATAGGTAGTTCGAGGCCTAAATGGAACACGAGATCCATGATACAAAATAAATAAGTAAATAAATAATTGCCAATAATTAATGACCATTTTTTCGTCAATAATAAATAATGAAATGCATTTTCCTTTTTAAAATTAAATAATTTATCGCGCACTGGACTACAGATTTTTGAGATTTAGAAACTTTCAGTTATAGTGGAGTTATTTAACAGTGTTTTAGGATGTTCCTAGTACTAAATCCTATAATCCATGAGTTTAATCCTACAAACCACAGAAATTAGGAGGCGCATGAGCTTAGATGAGAAAGTCATTATCTTTCTTTTTACTATCTTCAAATTAGTCCTACTCGTGGCTCAGTGGAAACGCGTGCCACAGGCGAGCATTAGGGTACAGGTTCAATCCGCTAGCAGTTTTTATTGTAGACACTGTTTCAAAAGACAAGGAGACTCGATGGCGTTTTTGATATTCAGCATCTTGTTTCATGAGTCGGACTACCTGGTGGGAGTTTTTCCGGGTTTTCTCCCATAGGATATGCAAATGCGGGCTAGTTTCAACTAAAAGTCTTCCCGGAAGGCACTGCCCTCCTTCTTCAACGAGGCGGAGCCAAGTCAGACTTCTACCTACGGCTACCTGCTCCATCACAACAGAAGTTGCCCCCTTTCTTTCCCTCCTTCTATGAGACCACACGGGTTCTTGGACTTTGTCTAGAGGTTGCTGTCTACCAAGTGGGAGAAAAAGTACGTTGCCATTGTGCCAACGGATTCGAACCCGAGTCCTAATATGACTGTAGAGCGTTGGGTGTAGGGCTGACAACCCTACTCCGTAAAAAGTCAGCATCACGGAGCCAAGTCAGACTTCTAGCTACTTGTACCCCATCAGAACAGAAGCTGCCTCCCTCCTTCCATGAGACCATACGGGTTCTTAGACTTGGTCTAGATGTTGCTGCTTACCAAATGGGATATGAAATAAAAGAAATTATCCTCAAATTAAATTTAGAATTTTTCATGTAACAAATTATTATAGCTTTAGTTGTGATTACAAATAGAAATAACAGCTCGTTTTTCTATCACATACTAACTGCCTATTTTTCCTTTTCGAAATTGGAAACCAAGTTTAATAATCCTCAATATAAGTGATGTATTGAAATGATAATTTTCTTCCTTCTCTCTTCAATAGAAGTTAAGATTTAAATGATAATAAATCTAACCGAAGCATATTCTACTTGATGTAATTCACTTAATTCACGAATGTAGGCTGATTAGTGTCACTGTGCGCTGCAATAATTTGACTTTATTGAAGCATTACTTAATCTAAAAAAGGGTTAAAATAAATAAATTGCTCACTGCTTTACAATTCCTTTGTGTTCTGTGAAATGTTATACACTTTTAGCTAAAGCTCTTTTGATAGAGAAATATTAATTGAGGAAACTTTATTTTAGGGAAAATAAAAAGTTGTTTTTTTTCCCTCTCAATTCATTAACCGAAATAATACGTTTTATTTATGATTTAAATGTGGTATCACTGTTATTTATTTAGAGCAGTGGTTCTCAAAGCGTGCGTCTTAAGAGATTCCCGGGTGCACTCTGTGGTATTTCAGAGATATATGTGATCACACATAAAAAAAGATCACATATAAAATATATAGATCATAATAAAAATACAAATACATATAAAATATATTGATCATATAAATATACAGATAATAGAAATCACATATAAAAAATATATATTTACTGTTTTTCTTGTCAGTTTTCATTACAAACAACTAACCTTTCTGGATGGGGATTGATGGCAGAGTAACTAGTGCTCTGGCCCGCGGTACCACAGGTTTTGGGTTCGAGCCACCGGAAGTGCCATGGATGATTGGTTTTTGAAGGCCCCGGTCTAATATGACTGTTGGGCTGACAACCCTATCTCATAAAAAGAAAACATCACCTGTCTCGAAATCTGCCAGCAGACAGATGGCCTTAGCCCATCATGGTGCTGTTGCGCATGGTGCAATGAAATCTTTCTGGACGTATTTTCTTCATCTTCTTTCACACGGCCTGGTGACCAAGTAGCTATCGCTCTGGTGTTTGGCGTCACAGGCTTCAGGTTCGAATCCTGGCGGTGGCATGTTAGTGGTTCGGAATCCACTTTAAACTGCGAGTCCCGGTATAATTATCTTAAAGAGTGAAAGATTGTCATAGCCAAATCTTTTTTGTCATAAAAAATCACCAAATAGCAATAATGCTCCAAAGATGGTTTACAAGAAACTAGGAGCGATAACTTCCATGGTTGGCTATTAGGAGCGCTAGCGTCTATGTGATTTTTATTGTTACAAAAATTTCCATTGTAGCCCCTGAGACCACGCCGTCTGTAATTAGTAGTCTGTAAAATTAACCATCTGGATATAAAACTGTGAGGTATTAGTAACTGTATATTTCTGAAGAAATTTATATATAATTATCTGTAGGTTTTTAAATGCCTACCGATTTCAAAAATTTTGAGAACCACTGATTTATATTGATACAAAATGCAGTTTGAATATGTCCGTAAGCAAGAAAAACAAAACCACTGGAGCTGCTGTTTTGGATTTTTAATAGTTATGTTTATGCTTAGTTATATTTTGTCCAGTGTTATGTGCCCACATATAAAAATAAATATAGTTACTCTTTTTATTGTCAGTTTTCTCGTTCAAAGTCAGATTTCATTACAAAAAACTAAAATTTCTGGATGCATTTTCTTCTTTTTTTTTTGCATAAAAATTTCCAATTTTTTCCATAAAAAAATCGCCAAACAACAATAATGCGCCAAAGAAGGTTTCCGAGAAACTAGAAGCTATAACTTCCATGGTTGGCCTACTTGAAGGCTAGCGTCTATGTGACTTTCCATTGTTACAAAAATTTACATTGTAGTCTCTGAGACCACGCCGTCTGCAATTAGTAGTCTGTAAAATTGACCATCTGTATATAAAACTGCGAGGTATTAGTAACGGTTGAATTGAACATTCACAAAAAAATTTATATATAGTGCACCTACAATTATTTGGAGGTTTTTAAATACGCACCGACTTTAAAAGGTTTGAGAGTCACATATTTAGAGCGACACAAAATGTATTTTGAATATGTTCGTAAACACGAGAAAAAAAAATTCGTAAAAAAAAATTAATAAAAATAAGTTATAAAAAGAAAATAAGTTCGTAAAACAAACTACTATAGCTTTTATTTAGGGGTTTTAATAGTTTATTTTTGCTTTTTCTAAAGCAAATGAACGAATACTATTGTACGATTTAAAAGCGTCTTTTTTTACGAATCATATATATTCTGTTTTCACATTCTGAGTTTTTATTAAATTAAATTTTTTGTAACGAGACGTATAAAGTGGAGAATATTTTTGTGTTACATTGTATTTTTACATAAACGGTATTGGGTAATGCACTTAACAGATTATTAAGTTTATTCGTCGTCATTAAACTTATTTATGAATCTCTTAAGAAGACATCAATTCTCCCAAACTTCCTACTGTAGATTATATCCCCACAAATAGACATCAGAATAGTTGTCAAGTGGCTAAAGGTGAATATTTTAAGTACAGGTTCTGCCCTGATAACGTTGGACAGTCGTCGTTGTGGTTTATTGTAAAGTTTCTCCCATTTGATTGTTGATCCCTGAGTTTTCAACAATGATTCATTGTTTCACTTTTGCAAAGTATTCATTATGCTAGTAATGTGACTCAAATGTTTGGCCTAATTGCAAACTAATTCTAGGTTCAAGTAAATCATCATTGAAGATTAAAGGTGTATTTAAAGTCCAAAACAATTTGGCGATATGTTATAGTCAATTCTATTACAGATAACTGGGAAAAAAAAAAAAATTAAGACAGTTGGGTAGTTCAAACAAAGTTCGAGGAAAATTGAGCGCAAATACAACAATAATTGGGCCCTTACAAAATTTTCCGAAGAAACCACAAAAACGTTATAAAAACACGAAGAGAAAAGATATGCCTACTGAGAAAGAAAGAAAAAAACAATGTCTTTAAACGTTGACCAAATGAGCTCAGATCAGAATGGCAGATATTTAGTTTGTTTTGGCACATTACGGTCATTTTTTGCACACTTCAGGCTAATTAGACCGGGACCTAAAGTTTAACATGGTTTCAGAATCACTAACAAACATCCATTCCACCTCCAGGATTCGAACCCAAAGCCTGTAGTACCAAAGGTCAGAGCGCTAGAAAATTGGCCATCAGACCGCTATGTGCACAGCAGATTCGATGTTACCCATTGTGTACTATGGAAGGCCTGCTATACTTCCCAACTTCTGTTACTACAGTTTAAGGGGGACATAAGGGAGGGGGGCATAAGGGGAGGGGGGGGTCCCACCCTGCTCCTCGACTCAGTGGAAGGATTTATCATGCCTATGCTTGCATAGCCACGATTTTCGACTCTGTATTGATTGACGGTTTTCAAACCAATCTCTTTTACAGTTTGGTTCGCATCCTGGCGGGAGCAAGGATGTTTGCTAGTGGTTCGGAATTCACTTTAATCTGTAGGTTCCGGTCTGTTTAGCCCTCGTGTGCACAAGATGTAGTAGCTACAAACAAAACCAATTTAGAGTTCGAATTCAGTTCGTATTCACTGGGAATAGCAAACTGAAGAAAGAATTTAAATTTTCTAGTTGAAAAAAAGTCAAAAATATATGGGATAAAAAAAAAAATCAGGATTAATACTACTTTTAATAAAATTTAAAATTTTGGTGTAATATAAAGATGTGTATGTTTATAATGTGTAGAACAAATTAAGCAGAGCTGACGTTTGAATTGACATTCGAACTATATTTGTCTAAAAAGATGCATTTCTTTTTGAAGAAATGAATTAGCCTACTCTTTTGTATTAAATAAATAAATATTTTTTAAAATTATGTATTCACTGCAATTTCAACATCTCAAAATACTTTTGAGCATAGATTTGCTTTTGTAAATAATGAACAGCATTAATATGAATAAAGTTATGAAATAACCAAGACGTGGATCTGCATCATGCTGCAGTGAAGCATAATTTTTAGAGTTAAAACATTTTTTAATAGATATAAAACCGTTAATTCTCACATAATTTTATTGCTATTCACGCTTAAACAAAAATAATAGTGCTATAGACTCAAATTCGCCAATCAGAAAGTAATGCATGATCTCGAGATATTATTCATTTTAATCTTCCCCATATCGACACGATTATTGGTGGGAGTTTTTAGTTTTCTCCACAGGAAGTACTCCAAGAAAAATTTACTCATGTTCCTGGTTAGGTAGGTTCTTGGTGTAGACTCCGGAATATCTAATGTTCTAGTGCAGTTATAAGTATTTTAGTGTAGTTATAAGTGTTCTAGTGCAGTTATAAGTTTCTACTTTAACAAAGAAATCATAATCACTTAAAGTTGAGTAACTTAATCAGTAATTAAACTTGCATACATCAACACTACAGAATTCTAAAAGTGCATACAATTACAATCTATCAATAACAATGTTACTTTTATCAACTTATCTAGATTATTTAAGAAATATTTAAACAATTGTTAAGTACTAATGAAACATAGAGTTCTACTTCCATTTTTAGTATCCTTGATTACTAAAATTCAAATTTAGAATTACCATCGATAAAAAAGAAACATTCCTCATTCAAGGGACAATGCATGTTCTTTTTTATTCCTTCTCTTACATAATATGCATTTTTATGTTACTTCGGGTAACATTTTAATCCATCTACATAAACTATGAACATTTTCTATCACTTTGGCCGGAGACTGCATAATGACATGAAAATAAAGAATTACAAAACGATTTCGACGCGCGCATGACAATAAATAAAACTGTGGAACAATTTTTCACCCTTGGCCTTGATCTTGAAAACACCAACGCAGGCTTTTCACGTAATAGTACAGCTACCACCACTTTCGTCCTAAAGGGTGAATTAGCTAAATCATTACAAACCAGAAGAGGGGGGGGAGGCAGTTTTTTATTTGGCAACTTCCGTTCTGTCTCATCATCCTTTTCCTCCCTCCACCCAAACAAATTTGCTACAATCGAACGTTTTTTTTATATTATTCTTCCATATATTTTTACTTGCAGTTTTGGAACAGAAATCTGAGGTATAGCAATGCAAATTTTCGAATCATCAAATTATCCAAATGTTGGTTGTTAAATTAATGCCTTATGTAGGATTTGTTTTGCATATCACTGAAAGTGAACACGTAAAATAAATACACATTAATTAAGATTTTTTTTTCTTTTGTACGAGCATTACATGCAAAGTGTCATGATTAAAAATTAATAAATGTTAAGTCAACTCCAAAAACAATAAATTACGCTCGTGTAAAAACGTATAGCCCTAATAGAAACGCTAACGTGTAATAACATAATGCTAAGCTAACGTATAATCGCAAAACGCTAATTGTACAAAAGTTAAGTCAACTCAAAAAACAACAAATAACGCTCATGCAAAAAGATACTGATTTTGAAAAATTCTTTTTGCTCAAGCATTATAAATTATAATTGAATAACATTAATTGTGCAAAAGTTAAGTCAACTTCAAAAACAATAAATAACGCTCGTGTAAAAAAGATATTGCTTTTGCAACATTGTTTTTGCAGAAGCATTATGTTCAAAAAGGTTTTTGCAAAAAATTTTGTGTCCGCATGAAGAGATCTTTTTATTTTCAGTGTATGGCTGTTTCAATACAATTTTCGAATGATAGAGATCAGCTATCAACAATCTATTCTTATTTATGTATTATAACTTTTTGTATTACTGTATTTAGTTTTTTTCGTTTAATTACATTTTATTAAATTATATTTTTAAATATTTTTATATATATGCTTATATCTTTGTATACAAGAATATAATGTGGCTGATGCATTGCAGTGGAAATCACTGAAAAATTCATGTAAAAGGAATGCACATTCACCGAAGTTAAGAATTATTTTGTAAAAAAAGCATGAAAAATCAATAATTTTGTTATATTTAACCTCGTTTTATCCAATGAAACCTAAATAAAACAATAAATTTTACAGATCATCAGTTACTTAAAACCGATTAGACGAGAAACAAACTTAATTTTAGATCAATTAAACACAATCCGTAATTTACAAAATAATTAACGTTCCGATTAAATCGGAATAAACGGTCACATTACAAGATCGTTCAGTCGATAACTTCCAAACATTCTAGAAAAAAAACAAGCTTAAAAATAGAGAACTGATTTTGCTATCGGTTGAAAAATAATATGTCAATAAAAAATCGTACGACTGATTATCGCAAAAGTAATGATAATACTGCAGCGGCCGATTACCGAGGTTAAAGAAGTTCGAGTATCGCAGTATTTTTCATTAGAACAGAAAACGACGAAGCCGGTAAACATTAACTTGCAGTGGTCGAACCGTTTGTGTGTGTGTTTCAGCTCGCTTGGCGACAATCCGGGATCCAGTTTATCGAGTTTATCATCCAAAAGCAGCTGCACCGCGCATGCGTTGAGTTTCTTTATAAGGTCTCTCAGGGTTACCGGAGCGTCAGACGAAGATTGGACGCCAGGAAGGAATGAGGTTATAGCAGCTGAAGAGCTCTTTTGCTAGCTCCTAGCCGAGCTCTCTCAGGCTTTATAGCAAGCTTTCATCAAGCTTAGCTATTTTGTTGGGTTTACCATCGGATTCTAGATCTGTTTTTTCTTTGTTTTGAGATGAAGTGAGAAAGGTTTTAAGACATCTTAGTGAGAAGAATTTTGTTCCGAGTTATTCCGCAGAATTCCTGAATTTAAAAAATTTATTTTCTTTAATATTTCGTTCTAAATTTTTTTTTTCTTTTAACCCCCTCCGTGACTGACTAGGCTTTTTTTGAAGTCTTGTCAATTCAATTCAAATCGAATTTCGGCATTCCTTGCAAATTTTTTTCGAAAGTATTTGAGAGACCCTTCTAAAAAAAAAAAAAAGGACAATAATGAAGACCGAGGTGTTTATGGGTGGAACCCCGGGCATGGGGGAGAAGACCAACATCCATGCCGAACCCAAAGCTGTGGAAGATCCCGTTACAATATTGTTACTGGACACCCCCCAGAACACACCGGTTGGAACTCCTGGCTCAGATAACCACATTTCATCGGGTAAGTGAAAAAACCGTTATTTTTTTAAATTACGAAGTTTTATAAAACTTATTTTTAGCACTAGAAATCGTAATATTGTATGCCAGTATAATATAATTCAGACGCACACATGCGAAAAAATAAATACAAGTGCATTTTATCTTTTTTAAATATTTTCTCAGCATTTATATTTGCAAAAATAAAACTTTAAAAAAATTCTATAATAAATAGGTGCATATTAAATTTAATTGTAGATTAAATGTGTTTATATTATGTTTTGCCCATTTGGATTTATTTTTTCAACGCGCATTTATTTATAGTGCTTTTATATCTTGTTTTGATTGATGCAAAAAATTGCATCTCCCATCAGTCGATTTTTCAGTTCGATCTGGGATGTCGTAAAAGAGGTTTGCCCTTATTTGGCGAGATTTGCCTTTGGCGACACAGCCGGGTACTGAACTGCTTCTACATTGTTGTGTTTACAATCCGGACTTGATACATGAATGAATGCGATATTTCTTGCTAATTGTTTAATATTATCCTTAATTTTAAGTATTTTTTGGAAGTATAATTGAATTGTCCATTGATATAATTAGAGTATTTACTGTATAAAAACGTGTAATATAATGTATTATATAAACTTACACATTTATACAATTGCAATACTTTATTATAAATTATCTACATTGCAATTTGCAATAAAATGTATAACAAATTACAGGATACTAGAATAATACAACGATGTTTAAAATAAAAATATAACATTCTTTGAGGTATTTTTAAATTGGTTTGAATTGCACACTGTAATTAATATTTAACTTATTGTAATATTAAAAACGAAGAAAATATTTATGAAAGATTATCAATGCATTCTTTATGGAGGTTTAAATGAAATATATTCAAATCCAATTTACCCGAGGGTTAGCTTCTCATGTCCTTAAATACGGATCCGAATCCTGATCAAGTTAGATATTTGATTATTTTATTCCAATCATAATCGGGTTTGATCTTTTTAGTTTTTTCTAAAAAGTTGTATGGCTGCAAGATAAAAATAAGTTTAGTGCTAAAATCTAAAGTTTTTTTATACAATAAAATTCTTGATTTGTCTATAAATTGCTTTTCATGTTAACATTTGATTTATTGCACCTGTCGTATATTTAGTTTTTTTATATAAACCGTTTTGCTAGTTATATTTGATAAAATTTTTAAATGTCTAAATTCGTTAATTTATTATCTCTCGTTTATCGTTTGTATTTTTGAGTCAATATAAATTTTCTAATATAAAAATATTATTTATAATATTAAATATTTATAAATTAAAAATATATTTTCTAATAATGTTGAGCTATAAATGAAGTATAATTAAATTTATCAATGTTTCATTAGAATTTTTAATTTTCTTGATATTTTAAATAAACTTTAAAATTTAAGTGGGAGTAGTAATGGGGAAAAATATTTTCTTATTTTGAAAAATCAAATGTGACTTGTTTTATTTTTTCAAAAACATGTCCGATGAAACCTGCATTTTTATTTCATCTGTATCTTCAAAACGATTGAAATGAGAAATAGAACTTGGTTAAATGGAACTCGTAATTAATGTACAGTAGGAAGGAAATAAATCTATTAATCATTAGAATTGACAAATGTGGGTTAATGTTTTCTTTAGAAATTAATGTTAGAATTGTGCAGAAATTATTAATATGCAAAATTAGTAAAATTTCCAAAATTCTAAAGTAATCTGATCCTTTAATAACTTTATTTCTTAATCGGTGTCTTAATGTCTATTTACGAAGAAAAAGGAATATACTAACTGGCTACTGTTAAAAAAAAAAAAAAATTGACGTATTGAAGAATGTTATTCATAGTCGTATCAACGATTTAAAAAAAAAAATTGATTAATAGTCAGTTATTTGTTTATTAATGTCTCGCTAGCGGTCATGGTTATTTTCAAGTTTTTTTTCGCCACAATGTTATATTGCAGTTTCTCTTTGCATCTAATAAGCTTGTGCAGCCTTAGCCCATTTCATGAATCTGATCTTTACCACGTTTTTACGCACGTGTGATCAGTAAAAAATAAATAAAACGAACAGAGGCTTGCTTATTGTGTTGTGGGCGATTCTGGAGCCGTGCTTTTTTAACTCCAGTAGGAAATCACGTTGCATTGGACTGTTGTCATTCAGATTATCGTGTATCATTATTTTTTTTTTATCCCTCACTTTGGAGGAAAGTTGCGCAAAAGATACGCTCGTGTAGCCATTTAAAAACATTGAACAGTCATTCTAAATAATCACGAGTTTGTAGAGTAAGGAAATCTTATAATATACAATGAATGTTTTTAAATATTTTAAAGACTTTTCAGCGCAGTTTTTTTAAAAGATTTATGTCGATCAGCAAAAAGCCGTGAAACAACTGGTTTGGATTTATTTATTACTCATAATAGCGTAGATGAAAAAAAGGGTATATCAGTGAATTCATTTCCTCTTACAAGGTAAAATCTAATGGTATGCAGACTATGATTTTGAGATTCAATTTCTTAGTGGATATAGTTAGCGTTTCTTATAAATCAATTGCAAGTATGCAAATAAAAATTTAATGTATCCAGGACAATCTTAACATTACATTAAGGTCTCTAAATATGCTACATAAAAGTGCTCCTACGTTTCCTTTATTTAGGTTTTTCATACTAAATTTTATAGTCTACTAATACTAAATTTTGATGATTATCATAAAGGATTATACAGAATCAAAATAATCTTTTGTCCTGCCATGTAATGAATTCAGAAATGACGCTTTTAAATGTTGGTGGTTAAAAAAGATTTGAAAAGTGAAACTAAAGACAAATCTAAACTTTTTAAGGAGTCCTATTTCTAGTGTGTTAGTGGTTCAAAACAGCCTCTTGACATTTGTATAAGAAATACCTGTTTATTCCGAATAAGATTTCGCTGCCTGATGGTCAAGTGGCTAGCGCTCTGGCCTTTGGTATCACAGGCTCCAAATTCGATTTTTGGTGATTGCATGAATGTTTGTTAGTTCGGAATTTACTTTAAGCTGTAGGTTCTGGTCTAATTAGCTCTAGTGTGCAAAAAGTTACCATAGAGCGACAAACCAAAACAAACAAGATTTCATTTGCAAAATTCAGCACCTATAGTAATAACAGGTTTAACTAATTATTACATTTATTTTGCTTGTCGTCATAAGTAGTCAGTGGATTAATAAGAACATATCCCAGAATTCTAACGGAATAAATGTATTAAATTCATTTAATTCTCATTCTCAGAGTTGTAGTCCCTTAACGAGTTATAACATGTCATATAATTAAGATTACTCTGCATGCATGTTGATAGCATAAAATTTCTTTCTGATGTTATTTAAAAAGTAAATATATTATAGAAAAATCTTTTCGATCAATTTCTTTCAGCATCTTTCAAATTCGATGTAAAGATAAGATGATACATATTATAAAATACGTACCAAAACGTACCTTAATAATAATAATAATAATAATAAAAAATGATCCATTTCTGTAAGTTACTGAAACAGTGACTTGGCTAAATTAATCTATCGGCGAAGAAAACTAATTAGTAATTTGTATGGGTTTTTTCTGAATATTAAGATCTTCCTTTTGGAAGGAAAAATGGGCTAGAAAAACCTTTTTTGAGGCCATTTCCACCCGTCAAACATAATTTTGATAATCAAAATTCATTTTTATTGAAGATTTTTCCTTGAGCACTTTCTTTAAGTCCGTATAGCGTCATTTCTGTTCATATAACAGTTTCCCAAGGGAACAAGCACTGGAAGCTCTAATCAGCACTGAAAGTGTACTCTTTAACGCTTGCTTGCGCTCAGCTGGATTCTATTTACACTGCCAAGACTAAACTAACTTAAGCGCGAGTAAATTTAGCATTACTACTATAGGGAGGGAAATGTTTGGGAAGTCCCTCTTTGACTTAAGTTGGGTTGAAGCTCTTGTTGCTTTTTTTGAGCTACATTAAGATGTTACATATGTTTGCAGAGTCATTGTAATGGCAATTAGTGACATATTCCAGAATTTTCATTTATAAATTTTTTTGTAAAAGAATATTTTAAAAAAATATAAAATACTATAAGTACTGCTTGATATTTTGTAATGGAACAAGTTAATTGAGATGATAATTATTACATTCACTATTTTCATTTTGATAAACTTATTTTAAATTTCATGTATTCATGTTTTTAATCTAACTTACAAGAAATAATTATAGAATAGAATTTTTTTAGTTTTGTGAAAAAATGTATCTTGTCACTGTAATGAATTAAAATTTTTTTTTTCCGTCTAAAACTTAATTGTCCTAAGTAAATTTCTTTGAATGACAAAAATCAAACTTGTCAATTTTGTCTTTTTCGTGTGTGGGTGGTGGGAATGAATTTCTTGTTATGCAACATTCAGTCGATGATACTTGATGACTTATCTAGATTTTAAAAGAAAAATGAGTTGCTCTTTTCATTATATGAAAGATAAGGTAGGTAAGTTTTTATATTCCAATAGTTCGTAGGGGTTGCAGTTTGGCATTGACCAATCGCTTGTAAGAAACACTGGTAAGAAGCCAATCGGAGCGCTGGTTGGGTTAAGATCTTGGAAGCCATTAGGGAAGATATTAAAATTACTTTTAATTGCATGACGATTATCAATATATTATGTTTGACAATACTGGTATAAAATCACGTTGCAACAATTAAATGAGGATGGATCTGGAAGAAAAACGACATTACACTCCGGAGTTTAGATTTGCTACACAGTCGTTGCTGTCTTTTATACAGACAAATCAGGGATTTATTGAAGTAGTTGAGTTTTTAGGCAGTCATTTCATTGCTGAGTGGATGTTTTAAAGCTCGCATTATTAACTTTAGTAAGATTAGTAATAGTAACTTAATTTTTTAACTGATCTCAGAGTTAGAGAGATTGTCGAACTCCGGCCAACTAGACTAATTCAAAAGCTTGCAAGGGTTAACTATTTTACATATGAACTTTTTAGAAACGTGTACTTTGAATGTAGATCGCACTGTTGAAGCTCATATTTTTATACTAACTCCAAGGGAAATGCATATTTGGATCAATGCA
This sequence comes from Caerostris darwini, assembly GCA_021605075.1. Classification (NCBI taxonomy): domain Eukaryota; kingdom Metazoa; phylum Arthropoda; class Arachnida; order Araneae; family Araneidae; genus Caerostris; species Caerostris darwini. The sequence continues at coordinate 381,962 of BPLQ01015115.1, read as the reverse complement.
GGTAAGTTTCCTGCTTTAAAACTGTATTTTATGTGCACAAGAATCGATTGTTTACCCCTTCACAACTTTTAAGGTAAGTTTAATAATTAAAATAGAGAATATTATTTAATGATCTAAATTTAAAATGTCCTGTTTTAAAATAACTTACTTGCTACCTCCAGATTATCCTTTTAAGTCTGATATTTTAAAGTTGTAATAAGGAATGTAAAAGGATTCGCTTGTTGAGAAGCTTATCTTAAGTTGTGCAACATATAAATTTTTATTCTTGGTGATTGTTTTAAATTTATTTTGCCGTAATGTTTTCTTTCAAATCTGCATATACATTGTCTAAACGTTTCTAAGAACAGATTGATTGACATATAATGTTGCTGCAATGCTTATTTATAGGCGTTTATGCATGACACACATAAGGTCTGTGCATTTTTTTCCTACGTATAAAAGCTATCGTGAATAACTGTGTCAAGGGGTCATTCTTCAGGGCATTCCCCAGACTGTTTGCTTATGCGATGACTCACTACTATAACAAATATTAATCTTATTTGCATTAATTTAACTCTTTATCGTTATTTTAGTTAAATAGTTTGGTTTTGGCTCTTAAACGTTATTTTGATTAAATGGTTTGGTTTTGGCTCTTGAACGTTATTTTTGATTGTATATATTCCTTTTAAGACCTGAAATTTTTTATTTTAAGTTTTAGTAGACATCGACTCCAATGATACTAAAAAAAAAAATTAAAATGTATGCCCTCATCCAAATGCAGGGGGGACGAGATTTATATCAAGATTACATTTATATGATGAATGTAATAGCACACTTTATATGTTCCCATTTTCAAGTCAAGTACTTTCGAATTTGCACTTGTGATCGAATCATTAATGCACAGATTGCATGCAGTAGCTGTAATTTGGCCGTGGTCCATATACAAGAGTTCGAAAGTTATCTAATAAAATGAAAGAATAAAATGAAAGAATAAAACATTCAATGGATAATATATTAACTCTTTATATTTGGTTCGATTTTTTGAGTAACAGATTAGTTGAATGGTTTATTTATCAATAATTTTATCTTCATACTTAAAGGATCGTTTATAAACATATTGGTCTAAACGCGCTTTCGAATGTTAACGTATTATTCAGTAACAGCAACTACTCTGATTAGCGTAATTTTAAAATGAAGTGTTTTCTGCAATAACAAAGATAATAATAAAAAAAATGTGCACATAACACCCTGTTTCCAGCATAGCATGTTCTTGTCAAAGGATTTGATCTTCTAGTTTGCGATAAATAGAAAACATTATTAAAATGAGATGGGCCCATTTCGATCTTTCATTAGTCTTTTTAAAAAAAATTTACCAATTATATCTTTCATAGAATGGGCATATGAAGAGTGCTGTGCGTTTTTGGTCTAAAACTAGTCAATGCTATCTTATAAAATTGAGACTTTAGCCAACGGCCGTACCATGCTGAATATACCGGTTCTCGTTAGATCACCGAAGTGAAGCATCATTGGGCGCGGTCAGTACTTGGGTGGGTGACCACCTGGGAACACTGCGTGCCGTTGGCAAATTTGGGACCTGAATGGCCGAGTGTCTAGCGCTCTGGCGCTCGGTGCCACAGGTTTCGGGTTCGAATCCCGGCGGTGCCATGGATGTTTGTAGTGGTTCGGAATCCACTTTAAGCCGTAGGTCCCGGTCTTCTATGACTGTAAGAGCGTCACGGAGCAAAAGTCAGGCTTCTACCTACGGGTGCTCCATCACAACAGAAGATGCTTCCTTCCCCTTCAATCATGAGTCCATATGGGCTCGTGGGCTTGGCCAGCCAAGTGGGATAAGAAACAACAAACAACAAACAGACTTCATTTAACTCGCATTTATTTTTAAACGTCGTAAAATTATTGACAAGATTTTTCAAATTGTCCTTAGCCTTTGAATATTTCGTCTGATTTTCTATGCTGTTTTATGTTTAACTTAACTTTATATTTGTAATTACCCCCAGAGGAAACTATTTGATATTAATCAAATTAAATGATTCTTTTAACTTATTGACATGGAATTTTGATATTAATTTTTAAAAATAAAATAAAAATTTTAAATTGATGATTCTTTAAGTTATTTTTGTCAACTATAATTTTAAGTGTTAGTTCATCAAGTACACTTTTGCAATAATTCTTAAGTCACTTTTCTACAATAAATATTATCTGCTTCAAACTTTAAACCGTAGATCCCTGTCTAATTAGCGCTCGTGTTCACAACAATAACTGTAGAGCGACAAACCAAACCATTCGCTTTAAAAAAGATTTTACTAAAGATACACAAATTCCAATGCTTTGATGTCCAATCTCCTTCCAATGGACGTCTAGTCACTCTGGGCTAGGAAAATTTTCATGTGGTCTGGCAGAACATAAGGGAAACCACACATTAATGTTTCCTTATTTTTTAACTATCACTTAAGTTTTGTTCAATCTGCATCTTCTAGAAATGGTGTGACAATATTGTATCATTAGATAACTTGCAAAACGTATCGGAAGATTAAAAGTCGTATTTGTTTTTTCTCACTATTCTTATTCTAGTCATATAAATCGGGTTTAATCTCACTACCAGACAAAAGTTTAAATTTCTGGCATATAATGCAAGGTTTTCGACTCGGCGAAGTTTGGGTATGTTTCGATTGCTCAGAAGTTGTGCAATGGTTCGTTTCACCTCTATTCTTTCACTCTCTGGCTGAAAGTGAAACGGAACTTGGTTGTAAGCTTGCCAAGTTCGTAACTTCTGTAGTCGGTTGAACCACCTTTTTTTCCCCCAAGACTGAATCTTTATTTCTTGTTTGTTGTTGGCGTACTCTAAGAATATCAAGTTTATTTTACTTTTATTTTTTTATTCTGAAAGCAATGCTATTAGCTCTCCACTACAAATGATTATACTGAAATTTAATCTGAAACTTTTCAAACTTATATTGATCTAAGATTATATTTATCGAGTTATGCTAGTTTCATTTTATCATTACTTCTGTACTGAACTAAATTGCTACGACTTAAATAGTTCACTTTATTAATGACTCGCGTTTCGATTCGTAATTCTTTGCCTTTCTGTATATGGAGTGGTGTAAGGAAAAGGTAAACGAATCACAACAGGCCAATTATTATTTTGGTTAATTCATTTACAAAAGCACAAATGTTTAGCGAAATTAACGTCACCGATTGCATTTAAATAATTAGCAACTATTTAATTCCACTCTTTATTGCTACAAAATTCAATCGCTTTCGTAGCCAATAAAATTTATGTTTGAATGTATATTTCAGTTAATTAAACGTAATTTATTAAATTTATTTCAAACAAAATAAGCAAACATTAAAATTGTGGCTGTATTGATCGAAAAGAAAATATTTTGATAATTATTTAAATAATTATGTGTAGATTATTACATATTTAGAATACAAGATCGATAAATTCAGAATGAATACATAAAGTCAACTAAATCTTAAAAATCGTACATTGAATGTTTCGTTATGCGTAGCATTTACTCTTAATATTTATGTAAAAACTAGATGACTATATAATAACATGATTGCAGTTCCAAACATAAATAAAACTTGATTACATTGCTAGGGGAAAAAAGCTGAAGTCAAGAATGAAAACTTCAATACATATGCTATTCACTATTATCTGTATAATATCAAATGATTTTATTCCTAAAAATTTTCTTGTTTGAACAAATATCAGAAAAAAGCACTTTTTGTGAACTATTTTTTAAATTGAAGAATATATGAAACTCGTAGTTATTATATCCATAATTATTTTCATTAGAAATTCAAGATTTGTTTTATTCCTAAAAAAATTCGATTAAAAATTGGGAATAAATTCTTTTCTGACAAATTTCTTGTACGAGAGTCGAGAAAAGAACATTTTGAATTTTTTTTTGCTAGTCATTGAAATAAAAATTTATTAAAGTACCTATTTTGGTTATCAAACATTCTCCTTCAATACATTTCATATGCCGTTTACATATATTTATTTGAACATCCATTTTTTTTTTAATGAAAATTTTTCTGCTGAAATGAAACATACAGTTACTCATAAGTTTAAGATCAATATTTAAGTAGATCTTCATTAAAATGTAGGACAAGCCAGCTACAGACGATCCTACTCATTTTATATGGCATGACCTAGTTTTGAAGCTCATTAATTCCTTCAGTGAATTCGCTACAATATAATGTTAAGATTTGTTTATATATAGCTTTAAAGTTTTAAATTTCAAACTTTAGCTATGCGTTTTATACGAATTGGTTTCGAGATTAATCTTGCATTCCAAGTTCTAAATTAACACAAGATCAAAATATTAACTTACCCAATAAAATTTAATTTAATAGCTTGTACTTTAGTCAGCTGTAGGAATTTATTCCCGTAAAAGTACGTTCGCAGTTGCTTTCCGTTAGCAATGTTATGAGAAACATCATCGATTTAATGTCATCTTAGGGCGTGGGACAAGTGTATGTTTTGATTTGCGACTTGGCCTCTTTGCTATTATGGACGACGCAAGAACTTTCTGGGTAGACTATGTCTGATACTAGAATGGAAAGAGGGAAAAAGGACTTTGATACGAGACATGTTACACTTACGGAAGTAGATTTCAACGAAAATTAAGGAATTTTATCGGGTGTTCTAATGCTGTCTAGTTATACTTAAATTTATCAGCTTACGATAATTCATTACCAACATATTTTCCTGCAAAGTTAAAAATATTTTGAGGAGCCGATTGTTAGTGTAAAAATTAAAAAAAAAAAAAATAAATAAATAAAAATTGAATTAAAAGTAAAAAATTAATCCCATAAAGTCTTCCAACAGTATCTAATTAGAAAAAATAAAATATAATTACTCCCTTCCCCAAGTTATGAAAAATTATTCCCCTTCTTAGCTGTTCTGCATTCTTGGACATTTTTCCGCAATTTTTATGGGTGCAACAAGAATTATTTTAATGTCGTTTAGCCTTTTTAAGTATTAAAGAGAACTTTAACTATAAATTATTTAACAAAATAATGGCTACTGTAACGAATTTTTACTTATGCATTTGAATATTAACTTGCTTTTTCCTCTGCAAAAAGTAGCGTCAATTTTATTTAACTTATAATATGGGTGTTCATATTAATATTCCTATCGAGAAAAATGCATTAATTTAAATGTATTAAAACGCAAGATCCTGGTGTCAAAGAATGCTTCCAACACAAACGGTGCAATTTCTGGACCATCCTTTTTAACATCAACAAAGTCCTATCCCGAAAAAGTAGGGGGGCAGATGTTCAGAATAACTTCTCTAGTCAAGTCAAATGAAGTATAATATTCCATCTCGCATTTAATCTTAAACACGATTGTATTTTTATCTGTTAAAACATGCAATTATGTAAACAATGATTCAGTTATGTTCATCTGTGCATATTTGTTAAGCTTTCGACTCAATACTGCTATTTTAAACTATCCAGATTAAGCTTTTACATGAACCTTTATCAGAATAGTTTTCATTTTTAAAGTAGCGTTAGCATTAGATAAAAGTTAAATTGATGGTGAAATCTTTACGACAGTTATACAGTTTTTGAAATGGCCTTGATTAAATTTATTTTGAAATCGTCATTGGATAACAGAGAACTTTTAGATAATCTAATTTGAAGATACTTACATCGGTACAATCTGACATTTTTCGTAAATTGGCGAGTTATATATTTTAAATTGATGAAAATGGCTTGTATTTGTATAAGATTGTTTATAATAGAGTAATAACGATCTCCTTCAATCTTAATATGTTTTCTACTTATGTTTTTGATCAAATCAAAATAAATTACGGATTTGTATTAATTTTTTTGATTTTATGTTGTCATCCAAACTTTTTAGATGTTATTAATATCCAAAGAAAAACACTTCAGAGGAAAGGAGCGATTTGTGGTTTTGAAATAGTATGCCTCAATTTCGTCAGTTAATTGAAGAAAAACCGATTCACTCTAAAATATAATACTTGCCATATTCGTAAAGTATTGCCAAACAAAATTAATCTTTCTTAATAACGGTCTATTAATGTAAAATCGTAACCTTCAAATTATAACTATCTTATTCTGGGTTTTGCTTTCTGCAATTCAAAGTTTTATTGTTTTAATTCTTGTGTAACTTGCATCTTTCGATATCAACAAATAAATTTGGAAATGTGATGTATTTTTATCATAACTTCACAATGAACCAAGTCATGGGGAAAAAAAAGTAATATCTCGTAGCCACGCGAGTATGAGTCATTTGCCGCGTGGCTGTAAAAATTGAAAGTGAGTGGAAAGATTCCAGGTGTTTCTTACTTGAATGATTCGATTATCTTGTGGTCGTTCATAAATCACGAGACATCGAACACAAACATATTATTGAAATACTTGTGCGTATGTTGGAATAGATTGTGTAACAGGTGGCTTTGGGTAAAGTAGATTAAAGTGATACTTTTAGTCTTGTTTGTTTATCAATTGATATTACGATTATTTTATATTGAAGGATTTTTTTTTCTCTTAATAGCAAATATTTAGTTTTACAATTTTGTTTGCAAAACAGAAATATCTTTAAAATTCTCACTTAAATTAGTTCTTAAATTTCTTTCTTACCGGCGCAGCATTCTTAAGACAGTCTGATCAATAAAATGCATAAAACTGCATTTTCTTAAACAAAACTTTCGAAATCTGTATCTTAACGAATTTTAATCTTTTTTAAGAGAAAATATTGTCGTCGTCCCTCCATTTCTCTTGTTACATTGTACATAATTGAATATAAATTCGTAGACGGTCCTGATTTTGTGTGAAGATATCGGAGGTTATTTAAAAATATTATATTCTGGAATGCTTTTACTTTATAGCTGCCAATAGAGATAAGTATCTTTGAAGGAGGGGGAGTTATTTAGTGCTTTTGACTTCGAATATTTGTTTTTATGAATATAAAATTTCCATTTTAACAAGACTGTTCGTTGAATTATTTTTTTTATGAACTATAAAAAGTATAATCAACGAATTCTTATTCATTTAGAGTGTTCTCTTGCTATTCTTCTAGAACTTTATCTAGTCGAAATATTTGGCTTTTCTAGGTATTCTGACGAATTTCGTAATTTAAGATATATTTTTCAGAAACTTTATATCCTCAATAATAAAACTGCCTTGAGAAAAGGAACTCTGAGGAATTTTTAAAAATTGAAAACTGATTTATAGTTATCCAAGAAATGTACAGTGTACCCTTTTAGTATATCCCCTCCTTCCATAGTTTGAGAAATACTATTAAATTTCATTGTATAAATTGAATGTCTACGTATAGTTTTATTAAATCGACGTTTATCAGGAATTAATGTACTGAGTGTGCTAAATTCTTCTGAAGGCTCTTAATTAATCAGATAACTTCTCATAAAGTAGGCAATGAACAGTGTTAACACGAATTTCATATCTTTCTCATTTGAAATTTTAAAAGTGCAAGTCAAAGACGAAAAGTGAATCTTCATTATGCACGTCCTTATGTTTATAAATATTGCCTTTGGCGAGACTCTTTCTGCATAACAAAAACTGAAGAAAATAGGCTAGACGCACTGCATGGTCTCCGATGCTAGTAAATCCTATTGTCATGCTAAGCGATGCGGAAGTTCGGTGCCCTCGTGTCCTTGCTCGCCGCGTGATATCGCAGCTGGCCGTTATACCATGTTTCATTCGTTCCTCTGCAATAAAAAAATAAAAACTATCGGCTGTTGAAGATCGAATGAAGTTTTAAAGTAAATATACAGAGAGTGAAGGGGGTAACAGAAAAGTTCGCTGCGGTTTTTTATCGCCCTTATTTTTATGTTTATAGGAGTGTTCTTCTAAAAATTTTAAACCAAATTTAATTCTGACACTAAAGTAATGAAGAGAGAAATCATCGGCATAATGTACTTAAAATTACATTCATGTATTCATATTTTTGATTCTTTTATTTCCCTGGAATTTCGATTTTAAGTTTTTGTCGTTAAACTAACTATTAAGTCTGTTTGAGTAATTTTCAAATGTCTATAAAACCAAAACAGTTTGTGGTGTCCATTTTTCAGTCTATGTAGTAAATAAATACTTAATAGTTTAAAAAATATCGTATATTGATCACTTATCTTTCTATTAATTTAACATTTTTTAAATTTTACAAAAAGTACAGATTTGTTCCCTTACAAGAGGTGGAGATTGGATTATTATTTAATTTGGAAGATTAGTAAATATATTAATAGCACATGTAATATACCAAACAAAATTTTAAATTTTTTGCGATTTTTAAAGTTATATCAAGGGTTATGTAATTTATCAACATGCAATTTTGTTTTAAAATAGATTCGCGTGTATTAAATTATAAGATAAAAATTTATGTTTTGCTTAACTGAGGATAAGAATGTGTGTTGAAAATACAAATAGAAAATAAGTAATAAAATATTTCATCTGAAGGTTCTATAAAAGTAAACTGCCATATAAATGACATGGACTGCGGCTATTTTTACTCGTATTGATTGTGTAATCATTCCAGTTTAGATGGATTGCATTCAGAAAAGTTATGAAAACTCATTTTAAAATTTGCAAAACATTTTGAAAGCAAGAATAATATTGAAGTCGTGTAAATTTAAAAATTACCTCGTCTTCTTTCACCTCTGGGTTTTATGATTTATTATCATTCTCCAACAATACGACTATGATAAGGCATCTCAGACTGGCAGAGTAATACACGAATTAGGGTTATTGCAGCGTTTCAGTTGAAATCATTCGTGCAGTAAATACGTGCATGGGGTTAAGTTTGCGCCAGAAAACATGTAAGTGTATATAAAAGTACAAAGGCAATTGCGATCGACGTTTAATAAAATGCTTTCTATAGACTTAATGTTGGTGTTTAAATTCAACCAGCTGTGTCAATGTATAGTACGAGTCATACTCGAACGAATTTTATTTTTCTTTTCACGATTTTTTTTTTATAGTCGTCCATTTCTAGTTCAGTTCGAGAATAGTATGTATCCATTGTAATTGTTTAGTCAGGTTTACTATTGGTAAAGATGTAGCTGTGTTTATAATCTTGTAAACTAAATTACGCATTTATTTTCTAAATGCAATAATTGGGGGGTTGTACTACATTACTAGTTTTCTGAAACTATTAATGGTTTAAAATATTTACATCAGTTGATTTTTTTAAAGTATTGATCAATTCGGAATGAAAATTTAAATGGATTCGCCTTTTTAAACATTATAAGGAAAATTCATTGACCAGATTTCACTCGGATCTTAAATCTCAAGTTTGCATAGAATAGGTTTCCACCATGCCATTCAGGTATTTAATTTCATTTATTCTGACTCTTCTGCTATTTCTGAGAAAATGCGTGATGCAAGTTGAACATAACCATTTAATTCATTAAATGTTTCGAAATATTCTTGAACAAAACGTGCTTCTGCCTCGGCAATCGTAGGATTGCACCACAAAGTTCATATTTACTGAAAGAATGTGGTTTTGTGTTCACAGGTGTTAGTTTTTGTGGTACACAAATGACTCGTATACGCTACTGATAATTACTGAGTTATTTATATAATTTATAAATAAGTGCAAATACTGAACTTAATTTAAATCGGAATTTCGATTATACATTAGAACTCGATTTTTGTTAAACAGTTTCCGAATGAAATCTTGCGAATACAATTTTTTTCAACTGTAATTATAAAAATCAATTTTTCTCTGGCATCTTGGATTAATATTCAGTTTTTGTAGCAAAATTGAGAGCTAACCAATCGGGTGTTTCCTAGCTGTATTGATTAGGAATGACGTACGCTGTAGCTGTTGGATTGAGCTGGACTCTTTTCTGCATGTCGATTATCTAAATATAATGTATATCTTCCGCTAACACAGGAAGATAAACATACAATGTTTAGTGTACTTGTGATGTTAGACTAAATATCTTGCTGGATTTATCTGTGTAAATTTTATAGTTGTGATAAATATTAATCACATTGTTAAAATTTATTTAGAATCAAATTGTTGGTTTCGTTTTAGTTTCACTTCTGTTTTCAGTTTAATGCTCAAAACACAGATGAATCTTTCAAGTTGTTCAGTTATTTTGTATAAGTCCAAATATGAACTCTTTTGAAGAATCTTAAATTAATAATTTAATGATTAAAAAAATACGATATTCGTAAAAACGATTCAACCGAAGATATTAACTTTTCACTTTTTAATATTTTTAAATTCGTTTCATCATTTCTCTTTTTAATTAATATTTTTTAAAAAAATTAACTTCCTTATATAAATACAGTTGCTTTTAGTAAGTTTTGAACAATAACGAATTTAAAAAGTTTATTTTTTTTACGCTGAGCTTTATACTTTCATTAACTGTGATTTACGGATTCGTTTTTTTTATCGGATATGGGATCTCGGGTTGCACTATTCTAACCTTACACCCTAAAGGGGACTCTTGTGGAATTTTGGGTCCCCACCTTAAAAATTTGGGCGAAACCACGGAAAATATTGGTCTGAGTTATTTATAGTTTAGGAGCAAGACATTTTGTTCTATTTTTCTTTGATTATATGCTTTGTGTAACAAAATGTCACTGTAATTTTGAAGGTTGGTTGTTTTAAAGTTTTGATTTCTAAACGCAGAACTTTGCCGACGTTGACGAATTTAACTTTTTTAAACTTTGCTATAAAATTATCCAGTTTTTAAAATATTCCGATTAAATTGTATAAAATTCGTAAATGGCATTAAATTTAATTTATGAGTTTAATACTTTTTATAAACGATTTCAACTGAATATTTTTCTTTTTAAGAATAATCTTGTTTCTGTTTGACATGTTTGTTAATTTCTGATATTCATACAGAAATTTATTTTTTATAATTTCCAATACGGTATTTTTATTTGTAGTTTTATTTTTATCTGAAGCAATTTTTTTTCCAACTTATTTCAATAACTAATTACTGCAGCAAAATTGAATTTAATATTAAATATTCTGGTTCGACTCGCGGTCAAGTGGTTTTCTTGCAAATCTACTACTGTTCGATTCCTTTTGGTGTCAAGTTCATTCTAATTGCTTTTAGGGAGAAAAAGCGAAACTGACTCGGGGTTGATTCGAGTTAATTTTCGATGATTCCTAAACTGCTATGTTAGCTATTCAGAAAATCTATCTTCTAGAATGTTTATTTTTCCACATCGGAAATAAATATGCTTAAAAATGTAAGAAAATCGGATTTGTGATACTAATAATCATTCCTGGGTTGACTATCTTTTCTCAGACAGGTTTTTTTTTTTTAAGCCCTGTCATTTTTAATAACTTTGACGAAACACTTGCTGTGATCCCTTATTAAAGTTTTCATCATATGATTAATAATTAATCATCATATTAGCAGGATTTCAAGTGACTGAAATTGCCGGATATAGGGGAGCAATCTGCGCTTTATTAAAAAATAAATAAAATAAAAAAATTGTAATACAAATTTTATTTTTATTTTTAGATTTAATTTTACAATATTATTCAATTTTAAGCTATTACACTTTTCAATGTCCGACATAATTATGAGAATCCACAAAACTTTAATTCAGTTTCTTAAAACTTTTAGATTTTTAATTATAAATTGCATAATTAGCAGAAAATTATTTTGATTGATGAAAAAAAATATTAAATGTTATCAGTATCATAAAAACATATTAAAGCTGCAATTATAAAAAAAAATGAAGCAATATCTATAAATATATTTAATTCTAATTTTTTAATCGATCGCTCGTAATTAATTAATCGATCAAGTAAGCTGTGCAACTAATTAATTGTTCGTTAGTCAAGATGGAGGAAGCTTTTGAAAAACTGAAAATCGAAGAAACCGATTCGAAAAAATCGGAAGGTAGTAAAATTTACATTTAAATTAGTTTTATTTTTTTTCCATTTCAGGATTGAAAATTTATTTATGAAACTAAATCTACCAGCTGCTGGTTTTAAGTTATAAGTCTTGCATTTTATTAGAATGCTGTATCTCGTATCTATTTGGCTGGGCATTAATGTTAACGGTATTCAAACTTCTAAAATTTAAGGTTTCAATTGTGAGCTTGTTTTTAAAAGTAATGAAAAAATGATTAAATATTTATAAATAGGCAGTTTAGTTTTATAGTAAGTTTCTAAATTTATTTTAACATCCTTACTTACTTGATAAATTAGTAAAGTACATAATTTTTTTAATTTAAAGTTTTTTCATGCTTGAATTATTCGTTTTTTTTTAAATTTTTTTAATAAGGGGATTTGATTTATATTCAGAAACCTGTTAAATTTTTTAATTTTATTGAGGTGATGCTACTTGAGCATTATTCTTTAAAGAAGAGATGTTAATTCAAGAGGATATTCTAGAGCCTTGCAAGTCTACCATTAACTACATTAAAAAATGAGCAACTCAATATGAGATTTTCTTTAAGTCAACTTAAATGCTATGTTTGAATTTAATCATTGGATATGAATTGGGTGCTTTTACAAATTTCGTATTAAAATTTCTCAAATATCTTGAGCTGTTATTACACACAAGAAAAGTCATTGATGTGAGTTGGAGAGTAGTCTGTTATAGTTTAAGATTGTTTAAAATGTGCAAGCTTTCACTAAATATTTTTCTTTATATAGATGAAACTGCTGAAATTGTGGAAACTATTGAAAATGGGGAGTCAACTAGTAGTAACACAGAAGTTCTGCGGTCTGCGCCAAAGATGATACAAGCTCCTAGTGCACGAAGGCTGCGCAGGAAAAAGAGACGCACACGTTCCATATGTGATAACTTTACAGGTAATTAAAAAACAATTTTGGAACTTTACAAATAAATTTATTTAAAAACATGAATGCCTGATAACATCTATGCATACAATATAACATAATAAATGAATTACCAAAAGTTTATTTCATCTATAATTTATGGCAACAAAGTTACATACCAATTCAATTATATTATTAATATGAAATAAGTATTTTATGAAAACAAGCAAATAGGGCAATGCCATTGCATTAAATCAAAATGGACTTTAGGTATGTTTCAGAGATCTGCTAGGCTGCTTCTATCTATAATTTTTACGGCTGGAGCAATTAATTTCAGTTAGTAAGTGATAATATACTTTATGTTCAATTTATGTTCCTGGCCCCATCTTAATCTATTTTTATTTGCAATTTTAAATATCCTTATGTCATGTGACTAAACATTGTTGGAACAGTGTGTTAAAGGAAAAGCAGTTTTTCTATGCAATCTGGTCAATAAGTGCAAACAAAAAGAAAAGCACTTTTACATTTTGGTACACTTTTGTTTTTCAAAGTCTGATGTTCAGTCTCCTTTGTAATCACTGTGGCCAAATCTGATGAATGCAGTGGTTCCGTCAACAATTAAGTAGACAGCATGATTGCATTTGTTTGCATTGTGAGTCATTTGTAGGGTGGCTACAAATGACTGCAATTTGTCAGCGGACTTAAAAGATGGTACTCACCATGAATAAACTTGCTTTGATACTAAGAGTGCTTGCTATCTCTGATTTTGAAAGTACTTACTGAACTGCTCTCGTATTGTCTCGGATTTAGTGATTTCTATTGAAAGAACCTTTAGTTTGTAACAATCATAATTATCCCCGATTAATTTTCTACACCATACACTATGGTAAAATTCAATAGTTGCATAATATATTACAGATCTGATTCTTTAATAAATCAAGAAGTGAATTTTTTTATTAAACTGATTATTTTAAGAAAATTCAAGTTCTTTCTATTTTCAGATTTATATCGATTAACAGATGAGCTTCTTGGTGAGGGTGCCTGCGCCTCTGTGCGAACTTGTATTGAGATTAGTACAGGAATAGAATTTGCAGTCAAAGTATGATTTTTATTTTTCATTTATAACTATGCACTAAAACTATTTAACCTAATTACTTGTTAAAATTATGCAATTTATTTCTAGTTCCTAAAGAATTTAAAAACAAACTTATAACAATTCTTATGGGTATAGTATATATAATTATGTTATGAAAATTCTACAAAAATTTTGATGAAATAGTTTGATATTAACACCACTAAGTATAAATGTTTTAGTAATAAGTGCTATTTTGTTTTACTTTGTCACTATTCATGAATTGATATAGCAAATTTTTAAGTTTTCTTGGCAATTTTTGTGTACTTTTATAAATTTATAAACTTTTATAAATTTAAGCAGTAGTATTAGAAAATATTCTAGGTAAATTTTTTTTCATTTAAATCCTTAGTCACTTCCTTGTATAATTTTAAATATTTCTTTCAATATTTTTATGTTTAGTAATTTCTTGACTAGAGCTTCGTTAAACTCTAGTTTTTAATTTATTTATTAATTGTCATATTAAGAGTTTAACAAAAAACTTAAATTTTTTATTGTTAAAGTTATCCACAAATTTCAGAAATATCAAGATTTTATATGCTTTATAAAAGATTAGAACATAGTTATTTTTTGCTTTGTATAAAATATTTTAAACCAATATATTCAAAAAAAAATATATATAAATTTTTAATACAGCCAGTAAATTAATACAATAATTTGATAGTCTAAATAAGGTAGAATTTGTTAAAATATTTTATTTGATTAATTCATGAAATTGCCGACTATATAGCAAATTTATCTTTGTAGATCATCAAGAAAGACTATAGCAGCACTAGGGACAAGGTGTTTCGAGAAATAGAAACATTCCATCAGTCCAGAAATCATCCTAATATAATACACTTGATGCACTTTTTTGAGGAAAGTGACAGGTAATTTTGCTAAATAAATTGACTAACAACTGACTGTGAAAAACATATTCTGACTTTCCAATACAAATGTATATCTAAAGTTCAAATTCTTCCATTTACTGTAAATTTGTTTTTTATTTCATCTAATCAGTTTCTTTCATTTTAGATTTCTTCTGGTTTTTGAAAAGGTTCATGGAGGTTTGTATTTTTTTTTCTTAATTTTTTCTATAACCTTTTTTGCATGCAATTTATAAAACTACATAAGTATCAATGGTAATTATTAATGATTATTAAATGTCGTTTTAGGTCCATTGCTTGGTCATATCCAAAAGAGGAAAAGTTTTACTGAACACGAGGCTAGTATGATTATAAAAGATATAGCATGTGCATTGATGTTTCTGCACCAAAAAGGTATGTAACGTTTTTGTATAATAAAATTTTTGTGAATAAGATTAGCTGAAGTGTTTAAACAAAATTCTATAAAAATAAATTATGGTATCTTAACTGAATTAATATAAAACATCATAATAAAAAAAAAACTTAATTCTTTTTTATTTGAATAATCTATGACAATAAAGATGAAAAATGTCAAATTTTTACTTGATTTTACATAATAGATATGATAAAAAATTAATATAAATATTAAGTAATGCAAAATACTTCTGCTTATCCAAGTACATTTCTTATATAAGTGAGACAAAGAAAATATGACAAATAGCATTACGAGGAAATTAAGATTACGTTGTGAAACTTTTAAAAAAAGGACTGAATGGTTAAAATCTTTGGATTCTCTTGCCTCTAACATTTGCTGCCTGTAATCTGGAGTATAGATCTATCTACCAACCCTAGAAGTTGCCTTAAAAGTTAATTTTTAGAGAGCCCAACCTTAAAATGTTATCCCCCCCCTCCCCATTAGATATTTACCAGAGTACAATAGCAAGAATAACACAAAAGCCGAAATATCAAGAATTTATAAGAACATAAATGTGAGCAAGAAATGAAAGAATATAACATTTTATAAAATGTGGCAATATTAAATTTTCATTATGCACTAGTGTGGATAAGACATGTGATAAATTATTTATTCAAAATTTCCTAGAATGCTTAATATTCAAATTCTGATCAAGACTTCTATCTCTGCCAAATATGCACATATTATTGGGGAAAAATCTATTACATTTACGATCATTTTCCACTATTTATTTATTTATTTTTTAGTTTTTTCAATGAAACATTCACCTGATTTTAATTGCACTTTATTTCTATGAAATATATAATTTAACTCTTTATCATTTCTATATGCATATCTTGATTTTCACCAATTTAATTACAAAATATAAAATTTGTCATGGCATAAAAATGTCTCTAAAAGTAAATCTCGTTTGTAGTTTTAAAATTTTAATTCTAGGTAAAAAAGCAATTTTATTTATACATGGGTGTTAACTGGTGAACAGGAATGAACTGTCAGTTATATACATAATACAGATATTAGATCATTTTCTACTGCTAATATGTATGAATGAAGTAAACTTCAGCAATAGAACCATTAATTCCCTTGTATTGTCATTAAATTTCATAAGAAAATAGTATAAGACATGCCATTAGTATAATAGAAGTTGTGAATAACTTAAATTTATTAAACATGCATATTTAATAAATCAGTTTATAGATTTGTGAAAATCTTTACTCTTATAATTATTTGTCTTTAATTTAAGAAATGTTTATTATGCAGGTATTGCTCATAGAGATCTAAAGCCAGAAAATATTTTATGCTTCAGCCAGGATCAAGTAAGTATTTCAAAAACTTTTAAAAACAATACCTTATATATACAGCATTATACAAGTAGCAATATCAAATGTAAGATTTATTTTAATATTGTTGACTACTTGTTCTGTTACTATTGTATATTACATTATATAATAAAGGAAAAAAAATTAATTAACATTTTTTTATAAGGAAAATTGTAATTTTAAAATCTGTTTCAGTTTTAGAATTTCTTGGTAATTGCAATCGCTAATTTCATTATTTAGCAAATGTATATGTGTAAACATTAATGAAAATATAGAATATATGAAAAAAAATAATTGACTTTCTAGTTTTTAGTGCTGTAATTCTTGTTTTAAATGGTTATAATTTTAAAATTATGGAATGATATCTAATATATTCAATATGATCTCTTGGTCTGATAGTATTCATATATTTTTTCATTGCCTACCTATTTAAAAATATAATCAAATATTTTGTGCAAGTATAATTAACGATACTGAAGAAAGATTATTTGTATCTTTAAAATGATAAAAAAAATTTTATTACTGAGAACAGACATTTTAAGAAAGTGGTCACGAGGAAAAATTTCCATATTTAAAAATGCTTGTACTCTATTGGCATTCTTGTATCTTTATGAATGGGTTTAAATACTTAATAACTGTTAATATTAATTTAAGTATTTTTTATTTTGTTTGATTCTAAATTTTCCTTTTGTAATTATACTTAAATGTTTCTGTAGGTATGCCCGGTGAAAATCTGTGATTTTGACTTGGCAAGTGGCAGGATTTATAAATCTTCAACTCCATGCAGTACTCCAGAATTACTCAGCCCTGTTAGTATTCTCTTTTAAAATAAAAAAAAAATTTAGGGTTAGCATAGTACTTAATCATCAGCTTATTTCTAATATTTATATTTAAAGTAATTTTTAGAAGACTGTATTTTGTATCTTTTAGTTATATTGTTATGCTCAGCAAATTATATTGGTCTCTTATTGATGAGACATTATTTGTTTATAAGCATTAAAAAGAAAATCTCAGCATTGAAGACTCTTAAATAAACTAATTTGGAAATCGTTGAGAAAAAATCTTTAACTACTCCAAGAATTTTATAACTCTCCTTCCTTTAGCAGCTAGTTATCTTGTACTTCTATACTTATAGATCTCTAATTTACATAATTCTTGACACAATTTAAATGAATTGACTTTTTCTATAACTTATCTAAATTTGTGGTTGATACACACATTGATATTTTACATTAAGCACAAAAATGTCAATTATATTTGTCTCCTTAGGTTGGCTCTGCTGAATTTATGGCTCCTGAGGTTGTATGTGGATTTACTGGAGAAGCTACTCCTTATGACAAAAGATGCGATTTATGGAGTCTTGGAGTCATTATGTAAGTTACCATAAAGCCTAATTTTTGTTTCTTTTTCTTATGTTTAGGCTATGCCTGTTATAAAATATATTATTTTATTAAATGTATTTTTCTTGTATTTATATTAACATATGTAGCTTTATATTTATATTAACATGTCTAGCCTGTACCTTTCTAGGTATATTTTGTTATGTGGATATCCTCCATTTTATGGTTGTTGTGGTGCCCAATGTGGCTGGGAAAGAGGTAGTCCCTGTGAGGCATGCCAAGTAAGTTTTTTAAATATGCTTCATTATAAATATATTTAAGCTTTAAATTTTTCTGTAGCTGCCTAGTGTTCAAACATTTAAATATTCTTTGATAACTTGTTTTAAAAATTTTCTTTAATTTATAAATTTGAATTTTTGGTTAAGTTTTAAATTACATGCCTAAATTTTCTTTTTAGAATCAGTTATTTGAAAGTATTCAGATGGGAATTTATGAATTTCCCGAGAGGGAATGGGCCTACATCTCTGCTGAAGCTAAAGAGTTGATTAGTCATTTATTGGTGAAAGATGCTAGTCAACGATATTCGGCTCAAATGGTTCTGAATCATCCATGGGTTGCAAATGGTGGTCCTGCTACTCTTTTGCATACTCCTCTGATAATTCGAAAGTAATATATTTGTACGACTATTTTATTTACACAATGTAATTTTTTTTTCTCTCATGTAAATAAATGCATTTGTCATTTTCAAAAAATTGCTCATCTAATAATTAGTAGTATCATATAGGCCAGGGGTCGGCAACCTGCGGCTCGTGAGCCACATGCGGCTTTTTGCATGTGAAGCTGCAGCTCTTTAGTTCCATACGCAAATATTATTTATTTTTGCAAAAAAAAAAAAAAAAAAAAAAAAAAAAACCCATTTAAAAATCGTTCTGAATCGATTAACGAGGATTATGCACAGATTCTATCTCTCAGCCACTTGTACTCGCACACGGGAGGCGACCACAGATGCGACGAAACTATGTACTTATAGTCAATCAGTACGTGAGAGAGTGAAACAAGCAGTGTTTCGTGTTTACATTATTTATTTTAATAATTAAATTATTAGATAATTATTCATTTTATTTAGGTAAGTATTTTTAATTGGGAAATATCGTTGTAAAATGTTTTTGATAAATTATATTTCATTATGCCCAGCTTCTCGTATGTATTTACTTAGGCATCGAGAATTCAATCGGGATTGGACGGAGTCGTTCGCTTTCATGTACAACTCTGGCCTTCCGACTCATTTGCCACGAAAAACTCCACACAATAGGTATCACTATAGGCTTCGCGGTATCACTAGAAATTGCAAAAAAAGGCAAACCATTCACAGATGGTGAGTATGTCAAAGATTGCTTCATACGTGCATCTGAAGAACTGTTTCATGAGTTCAAAAACAAACCAGAAATCTTTAAAAAAAATCAAGGATTTTCCACTATCCGCTAAAACAGTAAAAGATAGAATAACTAAAATGTCTTCAAATGTAACATATTTGCAGGTGGAAGATATTCAACTTTCTTCTGCCTTATCACTTGCTATAGATGAGTCTTGCGACTTAAAAGACACGCCACAAGTTGCCCTTTTCGTCAGGTATGTCTTCCCAAGGTCCAAAAGAATTTCTAAGATTGATACTATTCTTGGGACAAACTAGAGGGGAAGATATAGCGAATGCCGTGCAAAAAATGCCTTGAAGACAATAAGATCGATTTAAATAAAATCGTTTCAGTAGCAACTGATGGAGCCATAAGTATGACAGGAAAAAATAAAGAGGCAACAACGATTCTTCAGAGCAAAATAAACCAAGAAATTCTCCCGTTTCACTGCATAATACACCAAGAAGGGCTTTGTGCCCAAACATTGTTTGAAACTTAAAACAATAAGTTATGAGCCAAATTTATCCAAACTTTCTAAAGCCATGCAAAGTAAACGGTCCCATTGAATTTGTTTGCTCAAATGTATGTTATTGTTTTTTATTTTAAGTACAAGTTACATTGTTCAGTAAAGTTTAAATTTTCTACTTGAATTACCATGCAAAGCCATCGCTCCCATTGAATTTGTTTGCTCGATTGTTTGTTATTGAAGTACAAGTTAGTGTTGTTAGTAAATGTTTAATTGTTTTAATTTTTTACTTAAATAATAAGTAATTATCTAATAATGTCATATATATAATCTAATTTGTTGTGAAAAACACTACTTATATATGAATAGATATTTTTTCTTATGAATAAATATATTAGTTTTTTTTTAATTTTTTTTTTTTTGTTAAAAAAAATTTATTTATGCGAGTACTATTTATTGTTGGCAAGAAAAAATTTTGTGGCTCTTTAAAAACTTTGAAATTTTGTAAATTGTGATTTTGGCTCTTCCGAGTAAAAAGGTTACCGACCCCTGATATAGGCAATTTATGGATATTACAATAAGGATATTTCACTATCTGCTACAGTAATTTGGGCAGAATTCATATGGTTTAATTTTATATTTCACGTTTTTGCTTGCTTAAATACAGAAATAAAATGTCTGATCTCTGTGGGTATTATTCCTCATCTTAAGAAACTTGTCTACAGGGGAGTACAGTTCAAAAGTGAAAAAACAGATAGTGAATGACACCACGAGTTACAGCATAAAGGATACACATAAGTGACAGCATAAATTACTAGAATCTAAAGCTTATGCAGGAAATTCCTTTGTACAAGGTTGCACTCAATCTGGAAATTGGGAGAAATCGGGGAAAACCAGGAAAAGTTAGTTTCCAGTTTTTCAAAAATTTTGGAAAAATTGAATTTGAAAATGATATTCCAGGACAAATAGAAGAAAAGTGAATTCTTCGATGATTAGTTCTCAGTCACGAAACCTCAGTTTCGCGCCACTACTGTGCCCAAAAAGTAAAACCAGTTTTCAATTTAAATTTCCCGGGGCATATGGAATTTCAATTTTTTTTTCTTCTTTTTTAGGTTGTTGGCATTGTCCTTAACATCTGTGTGAAATTTGACGTCAAAATATTCATTAGTGTTTGAGTTACGCTTGGCTTTTTGATACGCTAAAACAGATTCCGGCGATTTTTGAAATGTCTGAATTAATTGAGCAAAGAACTTGCATTAAATTTTGTTTGCGGAATATTCGTGTGCGGAAACTTATAGAATGTTGCAGAAGGCATTCGGTGAGCATTTCTACATCGGAAATAAATGTTTAGAAGTGATATAAATAGTTCAAAGAAGGCGGAGAACGCGTTGAAGCCGAAGAGCCCCCTGGTCGTCGGTGAACCTCAACCGACGAATCTCGCGCCCCAAAAATGAAAGATTTAGTGCTTGCAAACCGTCGATTTACAATTGGAGACCTTGCTAATGATGTTGGAATTTCAAAAGGATCGGTTAATTCCATTTTGGGCCTCAAACGCGTGAAATCTCGATTGGTACCGAAAACACTGAATTTTGTTGGAAAAACATTGTCGCGTTGAAGTGTGTGAAACAATGCTTTCTAACTACCAGGGCAAGTTGAAATGCATGATGAGATGAGACTTGGATTTATGCTTACTACTCAGAAACAACCGATTAATCGAGCGAATATCGTGAGAAAGGGGAAGCAAGACCGAAAAGAGCATGCCGAAGTCGCTCAAAAATCCAGGTCATGTTGACTGTTTTCTTCGATTACTGTGGTGTGGTGCGGTGCATTATGAATTCCTTCTGCCGGGCCAAACTGTCAACAAGAAATAGTATTTGAGTGTTATGCGTCGTTTCCGTGAAGCTGTTAGCAAAAAGAGGAATTGGAAAGTCAACTCTTGGTTTTTGCATCACGATAATGCGCCAGCTCACACTGCGTTGATTCTTCGTGACTTTTTCCCCAAAAATGAAACTAGTATCGTTCCACAACCACTGTATTCATACGTGCGACTTCTGGCTATTCCCTAAACTCAAAAAACCACTCCGGGAACACCGTTTTGAGTCGATTGAAGAGATTCAACGTGAATCTGCGCGCACTCTGAAGTCCATCTCGGCCAATGCATTGAGGATTGGAAAAAGCGTTGGCGTAAGTGTATTGTGTCCGGAGGGTATTACTTTGAAGGCGGTGAAATAAATTTGGAAGAACAAATACTTTTTGAAAAAAATAAAAATTGGTGCTACTTTTGGGGCACAGTAGTAAGATGGCTATAGCTAAAGTGGTGGTTCAAAAGTAACTTTTCCTGGCCTAATCATACAAATGTTGATGTTATATTCATTTATTTAAAAGAAAACGTATAACGTATGCATGAGTACATTCTTTTTAATGAAAATCTTATTTTTTGGGTATATTCAATTAGTAGCTATTTTTCTAATATAATTTAATTCCTTAAACTTTTTGACTTATAAAAGAGTGTTTTGTTATACTGTTTGAATGATTGTAAATATTAGCACACGTAGTTAGCTAAAAATTGCATTATTTTGTGTAAAAAAGAAAAACTTTTAGTCAAATATGAAAATCTATAACGATCTTCTAGATTTTAAGTTCTAACAATCTATTCGACATTTTCGCTTATACGACGTTCATTTAACCCATAATTGTT
Source organism: Caerostris darwini (assembly GCA_021605075.1). Lineage (NCBI taxonomy): Eukaryota > Metazoa > Arthropoda > Arachnida > Araneae > Araneidae > Caerostris > Caerostris darwini. The sequence continues at coordinate 359,515 of BPLQ01015115.1, read as the reverse complement.
GACGCCCAATTGGAAATATTGGTTAAATTTATTACTTTTTACAAGGTTTTAAACTTATGTTATGAAAATTATATTACAGTGATTAATATTTGTGGAGTTTTTAAAATGGCATATATAGTGTACCTGTTTTATGTGAATGACATGGAATTTAATTTCACCTGAAAATCTGGGAATTTTTCTTTGACTGAAGAGTGGCCACCCTGTTGTAGAATAAGTTAAATGTAAAATAAAGCAATTTTATCTTTACAAGTATAGCAATTAAAAAGCTATTTTTATGGTGAGAAAACCATTTAAAAAAAATTCAGAATTAAAATAAAATTCATGCTATAATGATGTAAGAATTTTGAATAAATGGGTTTTAACTTTGAAGTTATTAGTAAAGATATTAGTAAGATTAGCTCATTTTTATTCATTTTTAAATTCCTATATCAATGTTTCTACTATAATGGTATTGTGCAACAGTAATTTGAAATCACAATAAATTACCCTAGTGAACTTATAACAATTATATAGTAATTTTGATGAACAAGAAAAGGATGTAATAAAATTTGAAAGGAGAAATTTATTTAATTTTATCTTTAAGTTCTAATCTGTTATATTCTGTTGTTTCTATATATTTCTTGCCGTTTTTAGTGCAGTATAAAATACTTACTCTTTGGGCTATAAACATAAATTAAATTGTATATAAATGTACAACCATTATAAATGAAGTAATAGAATATTTGAAAAGATTGGGTTATAATCTGAATGATTTATTTCTCAAAACTAATCTGTAGCATAATCTGGAAATATTTTTAATTGTATCTGTATACTTTAAAATACAAATGTAATTTATCAAATGACTACAAGGAACAGAATGCTATATAACTACTTGATGTAATATTGCTTTGTAGTATTTTGTGTGATAATTCCATTAAAACTACTTTAAAAGATATTTTTTTATTACTATTGTAATGACAGAACTACAAACATTAGAATGCATGAGTTCTCATAAATTAATAAAATATTTTTATTTCTGTTACAGGAATAATAGTGCTAGAGATCTGGCTGTATTTGCTGAAAATGCTAATGCATATAAAAGATTGCAGTTTGGCCATAGCTTGGGAACTCCTATGCCAGTTCAAGAAGAAACTAATTCAAGCTCTGCATCCACCAGCTCATCTATGGTCTTCAGTTTATCTCCATTAAGTGATTCATCATTGTATATGAGGCGCCGTGAAAGTCAGTCCAAATAAGAGCTTGGAGCCATTTTAGCAATTTTTGAGACCATATTGTTTTCGGATTATAAGTCAGGTATTTTGTTTGAGGGAAGGGAGCACATTTGTTTCATTAAATAAAAACCTTGCCTAAACACAATGTTCAGATCTGCATGCCCATAAAAAAAATCAGTTAAAATTTTTCTTGTTATCAAGATTAGTTGTATAATTCCTCATTGGCAGAACAGTGTAAATTGAATCATAAAGTGACCTTAAAATTTTAAAGTTGACAACTGTAGTGGAGAGTTTTTAATTATCTAATCTGATAATTTTATATACCTAATTTCAAAAAGTTTACCATTAAGTAAAACTAAACATTTTAATTCAATGAAATTCTCAACTAAATTACTGATTATTTGTATATAAATTTTTTGTACCTGAATTTATCTATTAGTTATGTTAATATTCAAGATTGAATTGTCACTTAGTTTTTGCTAAACAATTATAAGATTGTTAAATGGATGTTTTTAAATGTAATTGCTGTTTGTGCTTTGAATTGGTATCTACAATGTCGGATGCTCGTTAACTCATAATTTGAATCGCCTAAGCTTTTGACTTAAGGTGTAATTAAAGACATTAATCAGAATTGAATTAGTTGCTTATATGGATGTAAGAGGACCAATCCTTTGTTTTTATTTCAATTTAGTATTACGCTGTGCATTATTTTGCATTTCCTCATTATGGAAAAATGTATTGTTGCCATTTACAACCTGGAATTTATTTTGATATGGGGAAGATGTGCTTTATGAAGAAAATTCCCTTGCCAAAGTTCAACTACTTGTTACTTCCACCGCTCAAGTGAACAGTTGCTCGAAGCACTGTATTTTGAATGTCCTGAGTGATCGGGAATGGTGCTTTTTTGTATGATTGAGATTGAAATAAAGAACCTATGTTTCACTTGATTTGTCTATTTTAATGATTTATAAAACTAATTCCTCATTAAAGTTTCTTTAAATTTGTATTAATTTTTTTTTTATGTAGACAATTTTTAATGTAGCAATATTTATACATTCAAAATTTCTTGATACACTTATAGTTTTTGTATGTCAATATTTTAAATAAAAATAATTAACTTGCAAAACTGAACACATTTTATAAACAGTACAAAAGTAAATTGATGTAAATTAAAATATCAAGTCTCTGTAGATATTAAGATTTCTACTCTTTGACTTGATATTTAGAAGATCAGTTGTATGTGACTTTAAAACCCTCATCATTCTATCTAATTGCACAGCTTGTAAACTTAAATAATTACCAGTTAAAAACTGCATGTGTAACATTATGAACTTTATTCTTCAAATGTGAAGAATTCTAGTGCCAAATAAGTGCTGAAATGTCAATTTTACTCTAATCACTTGCTTTCTGAATGAAATGAGTTAAATTGCTCTTGTAAATACTGCTTGCATTGCTGTAGTATAATATCAATAACTGTGATACTAATGTAAATAAAGGGTTTTAACTCATGATCCAGTCTTTACTGTGAACCCTGCATTCACACAAACTATGACATCGGGGCATTATTGCTACAATATTTGACATCTTTTTAAATGATTATGGGTGCTACTAAAATTTCTTGAATTACATGTTAAAATTTTGAGAAACTATATGAAATTAATTAGATATCGCATCACCCCCATACATGTACTTCCAGTAAAATTACTACATTAACTATGAAATAAAGCATCTTACTGTCCACTTAATTTTGTATTTTATTACTGCCTAACTTCTCAATCAGATCTGCCTTTTGCCTTTTAAGTCTCTATGTATTGAATAGGAATTGTAAGTTATTTGCATTTTTAAAATTTTAAAAATTAAATAAATTAACTAAATTAAATTAGAGAACTCCTAAATATTTTTGCATAATTAAAATAAATGTTTTGGAAATGGCAACTTACCAATTTTTCTTGTAATTTTTCTTCCGTACTTAATACTCTCTGTCCTACTTTCACATTGTAATATATATCAAATTCTTGGAAGTTGCATTTTTTGAAATCTTTAATGACCCTTTTTTCTTTATCAGTCATAACCTAAAACAAACAAATACAAACTCTTCAAAATGTCTTCAACAGTTTACCAGTAATATAAAAAATATAGGAATATTTTTTTCACTTTTAAAAATAAATGCTAATTGATGCAAAATAAAAAAGAAAGTGAATATGCCATTGGTATTGAAAACTGAATGTCTTTATATGTTTAGTATATGTTTTTGCAGTTAACTACTGGTTGATGTGAAAAAAATTGAATTAAAAATTAATTTTCCTAGTTTACTCAGCCAGTTGCACTGACTTTTAACAAGAATAGCTTTTAACCTATTTAACGAATTGTTTTTCATATTTATTTTAACTTACTGCTCTCCAATCATTAAAGAAATTCTCCTGGAATAGTGGTTGTGATGTGTATTCATTATCCAACATCCGACCGTAAAATCCTGCCATTTCTTCAGCTTCGTCACTCAAACGCATGGGCTTTCCTACACAATAAATAAAACAATATAGTTTAATAACGATTCAGTGCCTATTTTTCTTTAGTTTTACCATTTTTATTGATTAAGCTGTGAAACAATTAATTTCAATTTTATTTATCTTTCAAATCATTAAAAATTAATTTACATGGATTTATTTTACAAATATAAAATAGATGTTAATAGTAAAATTACTTTACAATCTTAAAAGCTAATGAAAGCTAATGACAAGGTTAAGCATTAATAAGCACCATTAATAAGAGCGTTAAACAATATAAAAAGCATTAATTAAAAAAAGCATTAAAGCATATAAGAAGCATATATAAAGCAATATTAATTCAAAAACATAAATATTTTTGAAAATGAATTAACAAATTTACCAGAATATTTAAATTTGACTTCATTAGGTACTCGTTCATAGGGTGGAGCAAACGCGGGTCCATTATGTGAGCATGTTTTCCATATGGCGGCAGCTTCCACATTTTGTTGTACTGGCCTGGTTATAAAAGCAAGAAAAAAGAAAATTTACAATCAATTGAAAATGAAAAATACCATAAATCTGACTTCAAACTAAAAATTTTTTTGTTTTGATGTTTTAAAACCGAAGTCAGTTTTCAAATAAATCAATGTAATTTAATAGTTTCATATAAACCTAATAAAAAATTTGAAATTTCCAAATCCTTAAATACGTTTTAAGTTATAAACATAATGTTTTAGGAAAATAATATACTAAATTTGTTTCATATTCCAATATATATCTGTGTTTATTAAATAAATTATTCAATTAGCATTATTTAAATTGAAACACATGGTTTCCAAGTTATAAACCTACTTCTATATCAAAATACAAGAAAAAGTTTTCTCATAACATTCTAACATCAATGTCTTAATTGATTTATTTTATACATGCAATATAACTAATTTAACCATTCCTTACCATCTCCAGACTTCGGGCTCCTTTCTTGACGGGCCTACTTCTTTCTCCTTTTCTGACGGGCCTACTTCTTTCTCCTTTTCTGACGGGCCTACTTCTTTCTCCTTTTCTGACGGGCCTACTTCTTTCTCCTTTTCTGACGGGCCTACTTCTTTCTCCTTTTCTGGAGGAGTATTTTCTTTTACAGTCATCTGATAAAATAGAAATTTTCAGCATTTTGTAAAAAATAAACATGTAATATAATGCATAAATATTAGTTATTTTACAATGTAAAAAAATATAGTATTAATTGCCGATGTTAACCGGCGTTCTAAGAACTATCACTTCATAACCTAAAACACTTCATAACCTAAATCACTTCATAACCACAACGAAAAAACAAAAACAAATCATTCAAAGTATTACATTTAATACATTACTAACAAATTTTTGAAAAGAAATACTTAAAAGATAAACTTTAAATTTGTTAATTACGAACATATTTTAAATATCCATACGTAAAATTTAAATTCACAACATTTGCAAAAAATAAACATGCATTATAATACATAAAAATTAGTTCGATTTCTATATGGTCTTCCTCTGATTCCCTATGGTCTTCTTCTGCACACTTTTAGGCTTAATAGATCGGAACCCGCAATTTAACATACATGCAAAACATATTTAGAATAACCATAGATAAAATAGAAATTTACAACATTTTGTAAGAAAGAAACATGCATTATAATATGTGCTAATTAGTTCGGTTTCTATAAGGTCTTCCTCTATGATTCCATCTATGGTCTTCTTCTGCACACTTTTAGACTTAATAGACCGGGACCCGCAATTTAACATACATACAAAACATATTTAGAATAACCATAGATAAAATAGAAATTTACAACATTTTGAAAAAATAAACATGCACTATAATGCATAAAATTTAGTTCGGTTTCTATAAGGTCTTCCTCTATGGTTCCATCTATGGCCTTCTTCTATACACTTTTAGGCTTAATAGAACGGAACCCGCAATTTAACATACACACGAAACATATTTTGAATAACCATAGATAAAATAGAAATTTAGAAAAAAATATAAAAAATAAACATGACATAATATGCCCCCTACGGTCTTCTGCACAGCTCAATTTTACCGGACCTGCAGTTAACGTGGATTCCGAACCACTACAAACAGGCACCGGAACATAAATATTGGATATCTATTAAATATCAACCGAAATTCTAAAATATTCCCCTTATTAAATGAGAAAGCCCCCAAACATTTATTCAAACTATAATTTCTAATACACTGAACAAGTAATTCATAGAACAAAACATTCAGAGAATAAAAACAAAACTTTTTTACTATGATATCTTTTAAAAAATTGGATCACAATGTATAGATACAACTACATACTTGTAAGCAGTATAGTAAAATAAAAATTAGGTAATATGGAATAAAAATATTATATAAGAAAATGATCATTATAACGGTTACAAGATACAACATGCAGAAAGTATGCTAATACGCCATAATGTAGCTGGCAATAATTGCACAAATTTTATTATTATTTAATTTGATTTTTACTACAAAATGTTTAATTATTTAGAAAAGATTTTTTATTCTTACTTTTGTCACCACGAGTGCTTTTTCCATGTTGAAAACAAGTATCAATCAATACGAAAAAAGATTCAATCTGTTTACAAACGTACAAATGTACTCTGATGTTTAATCAGTAATGCCACATTCAAAATAATAAACTTTTTAATTCCATAGTGTAATTTTGTTATTGGTTGAATTATTTCAAAAATGATACGTCATCAGTTCTTAATCTTATAATTCTATTTTATTTTCAATTCGTTAATTGTTTTCCGTAACAATTTTTTTTAATTTTTGAAATTCCAAATTTTTATAAAATTCTCAAAAGCGAATATGAGGTTGTTCTAATTTTTTAATTTTTTTTTTTCAATTAAGAATGTTGGAAGTAATATTAGTATCCAATATTCTTATTATAGAAAACACGTATAAAAATATTTTTAAATAATAATTCTTATATCGCGTGCGACATTTAATTGTTTCTATTAAAGTGGAAAAGTTCATTACAGAAAATTTTAACAATAACCATTTTCTTATAACTGTAAAATCTTCTTTTATGATGTTTATGCTACTTTGAGTTTTTTAATTAAATGAATTATATTTTATATAATTTAATATGAAATTTAATTTAGAAATTAAATCATGTATTTGTAAATTTTAAAATAGCATTCATTTTAGACCATGCCTTTACAGTTATAAAATATCAAATTTCATGAAGGCTATTTACTTTTAACAAAAAGAGGATCATTAAAAACAAAATTAACTTTCAGAATGACAAAAATTCAGAAATTAAAAAAGATTTCAGAAATTTGAAAATTTCTAATTAATTTAGAGGTTTTGTTAAATTAAAATGAAGATGTTTGTAAGAGGTGCAAAAAATTTGATTTAATACCAAAATTTTCAATGTATTTTATCGAAAATTTTCTTATTTAACATTATTTTTGAATTTCAGGTTGGCTCCAGATGTAAAAATTTGGATGCAATTTATAAATTATAATTTCGTGAATTAAAATAAAATTCCACGTTATTTGCTAAATAATGTTCATTTAATAAAGTATACGTAATTTTCCCACTAGAACTTATAAAAAACATTTTGAATATCCGTTTTTTCCTTGATCAATTTTGTTTTCCGTTGAAACATTCTGATTTTGTAAGTATAACAATAATAATACAACAATGCCCTTCTAAGCATTGTTGATGCATACCAATAGAGTAATTCTGAATACTTCTCTAACAAGTCCAGAATCGTTCAAAAAACAAAAAATGAATATTGTTATAAAATAAGCATTATAACAAATGCATACTTAACTTATATTAGTTAGTCTAGGATCTTGTACTGAGAAGAAATGTGTTTAGATCTAATTAAAAAAAACATTTTTTAAATTAAGTTTATAAGTTTTAAATTAAGTTAATTATTAATTGGGCCTGAATGGACGAGTAGGTAGGGCTCTGGTGCTCGGTACCACAGATTTCGGATTCGAGTCCCGGAGGTGCCATGGATGTTTGTAGTGATTCGGAATCCCCTTTAAGCCGTAGGTCCCAGTCTAATATGATTGTAGAGCTTAGGGCTGACAACCCTACCCCTTAAAAAGACAACGTCTCGAAATCTGCCAGTAGGCAGACGGCCTTGGCCCACCATGGGGCTGTTGCGCCAATGATGATGAATTATTAGTTATGAAATTATTAATTATTAATATTTAAATTATTTTTTAGATTAGTCTAGGATCTTCTATTAAAAAGAAATGTGTTTTGAATTAATTTAAAAAAAAACATTTTTTATTTATCGGCGAAATCATAACGATGAAGAGCAACGAAAACACATATACGATCTTCTACGAATCACGAAAGTAAGTTTTCCAGTTAATTTTTAATATAAACAATAAACTGGAAAACATACTTTCGTGTTTCATAGAAGATCGTATATGCGTCTTCGTTGATCTTCATCGTTGATGATTCCGCTGATAAATAAAAATGTTTTTTTTTTAATTACATCTAAACACATCTCTTCTCAGTACAAGATCCTAGACTAAGCTAAAAAATAATTTAATTTATTTAAATTAAGTTTATGGTGTTTAATTTCTGTTTAACTAACGTCTAATTCCTGATCGTTTCATCAGTTTGCGGCCATGTTGGTTTTTCTTACGTTATCAGAAATGCTTTAAAATCGCATGCGCAGTAGTGCATATTACAGATATGCATGCACAATAGTATAATGTTTCCTATGAGCATGCGCGCTAGGAAAAAAAAAAATATCGGACGATAAAAAAACGTTATGCAAAAACTGTCTAATAAGTGTGGAGATAATTCTTAATTAAGATCGATTAATTCATTAGCGTAATTTCATATTTTTATTCTGAGCAATTATCAACCTTCCTCAAAGAAATAAAAACTCAATAAACAAAATTATTAGGGGCGTGTAATGTATTTACTTGCTTGAATATGAAAAACTTGTATTATATAAAGTTTGTATATGAAAAACATTTACAGAATGCTAAAATTATTTAACAACGTAAATAAAAATATATAATATATATGCTATCATTTAAATTTTTTACTTTGAATCTCTTTTGCCACATAATTATTTTCTAAAATTGAATCCTCAAAGAAATAAAAACACAATAAACAAAATTATTATGTAATGTTTTTACTTTTTTGAATATGAAAAAACTTGTGTTACATAAAATTGTATATGAAAAAATTTACAGAATGCTAAAATTATTTAACAACGTAAATAAAAAATATATTATTTATGTTGAAATTTAAATTTTTACTTTTTTTAAATATCTTTTGCCATATAATTTTTCTAAAATTGATTTTACTTTATTATTTGAATTTTACATACATGAATGTAGATGGCAGCACCAAATAAATTTTTTCCCCAGTTTCTTTTTAGGCCAGTGCCAAGCAAAATGAGCAAACCGTATATGGTTAATGATGATGATTTTAATAAAAATTGTGCTTGTTTATGATTTTAATAAAAATTGTGATTGTTTATGATTTTAATAAAAATTGTGATTGTTTATGATTTTAATAAAAATTGTGATTGTTTATGATTTTAATAAAAATTGTGATTGTTTATGATTTTAATAAAAATTGTTATTTAAATATATCGTGGTCCATTGTTGATTCGCAAGAGGTCGAAGATTTGAACATGTTGACATGTGTTTCTAGTCACCAATTTCAGAAATCAGAAATCAGTACTCGATGTACGAGAGTCTCGCATCGACAATTGCACTACTCGGAGGGAGTTTTCTGGATTTTCTCCTAAATGGCACACAAATGTTGGGAGTTACACTTGATATTTTTAACATTAATTATCTATACCTGTTAGGGGTCTACTTGAACAAGAAATCCCATATTTGTAACATCCAAAACCACATTTTTAAAAAATCTTTTTTCTCATTTTATATAGAATGAATCTAAAAAGTTACCAATTTATATTTACATTAACTAATATATAAAATAATTTCAGATTTAAATAAAATATGCCATTTTTAATTTTCTTTTCTTTTTTTTTTTTTTTATTAAACAAAAACCATTTAATTTTTTTTGTCATTTTATGTATTTTTGATTGTATGTTAATTATTGGAACAATTTATGTTGTTGTGACTAATTCTCAGTGTCCGGCAGTGCCGGATGGATATCCAATAAATAGTCTAATCATGGATGGAGGGAAAGGGGTCAGCTTCTGTTGTGATGAATCTCCCGTAGGTAGAAGTTTAACTTGGTTGCGAGTCGTTGAAGAAGGAGGACAGTGCCTTCCGGAAGGACTTTTAAGGGGAACTACCTCGCATTTGCATATCATATGGGAGAAAACCTGGAAAACTCCCACCAGGTAGTTTGACTCACGAGGCAAGATGCTGAACATCACAAACGCCATCGAGGTTCCTCGTTTTTGAAATAGTGTCTACTACAATGCCGCGAGTGGATTGAACCTCAATCCTAATGTTCACCAGTGGCGCACATTACCATTGAACCACGAGTCGGGCGAAACAATTTATGAAAATATTAAAACAAAAATCAAACAAACCAATAATTTAAACAATTCCTTAATATACGATGAAGACATTGGAATTGAACTCTTTTTTATGTTGATATCTATCTATATTTTATGATTTATACAATGTCTTAGAGGTACTCTGAATACTCATGAATTAGATAATTCAATGTCTTTGAGTTACAAATTCATTTTTATTTTTGGCACAGGTAATAAATATTGGCATAATAAAGGTTTAATATTTACATTTGCTTCCTTTTAACACAGTAGGGTTAGGGATCTTATTTATTTTGTACTGATATTCTGCCTCTACAGTACAAATTTCACTTTCAGGTTATATATATATATAACCTGCAAGTGAAAATTTGTTATTATTGCTGATCTAAAAATATATTTGCAGAACAAAGTGCATTTGCCTCATAAAAGTGTTAGTTTTTATTCGTGGTAGGATTTATATTTTTGTTAAAAAATCATATTACAAAGAGTTATACTGTATACCCTTGCATAATATACTAGCAGTATAGAGCAGTGTGGTTAACGTGACCATTTATTATTTTTTTCCTCTCAAAACTTGAGACTTACTAATTTTTATTATGTGTTTTCAAGAAAATGCATATTTCTTCATAATTTTTATTTAATAATGAAAAGAACAGGAACGAATAAACAATTTATGTTGTCTTATATTTTTCTGAAGGACAAATTTGCTTGAGTATCGTAAAAGTAATTTCAATTTTAAATTTAAGTATCTTAAAAAGTATTTGAGAGACTGCATGGGACAAAAATTCGTGAATTTTCATTAATATAGTTGATTTATAATTGGTTTTCTTTATTTTTAAGCAATCCCAAATACTTCAAAATAAAAGTTATTCATATATTCTCAGTTTATTTCAAAGCGTGATGATAAACCACGCTTTGAATTTTCATTTATTTTTATTTTACCACTGCATGCTGAGCGAGCAGCTGACCACTTCAGTTATTTCCGAAAACATTAGGTCAGTGGTACTCAAAGGATGATTCCTAGAAGATTTCCAAACACGCTCTGTGGTGTTCCAGAGAAATATGTGTCCAGATAAAAATATTAATCTAGTTATTCTTTTTCTTGTCAGTTTTCTCGTTCAAAGCCTGCTTTCATTATAAACAGCTAACTTTTCTGACTGTTTTTTTCTTTTCTTATTCACTTAAGAAGCACTAAATAGCTGTAACGCTCCAAAGAATATTTCCTAGAATCTAGGATGGTAACTTCCATGGTTGGCTACTAGAAACGTTAGATGTATGTGATTTTTAATGTTGAAAATTTTCCATTGTAGCCTCTGAGACCACGATGTCTGTAATTAACAGTCTATAAAACTGAGCATCTGGTTACAAAACTATGAGGTATTAGTAATGGATCTATATTTCTCAAGAAATTTGTATACAGTGCGTCTATAGTTGTTTGTAGGTTTTTAACAGTACAGACTTCAGAAAGTTTGAGAACCACTGATTTAGAGGACACAAAATGTAGTTTGAATAGTGGCCTATGAGGCTCCGCAGTCTGTAAATAATACTCTGTGGAGTTGGTGATCTAACATTAACTGAAGAAGAACTAGTAGTAGTAGTATTAAATGCCCCCCCTATTTCAAAAAATTTGAAATCCATTGGATTAGGGCAATGTCAACAATGAGATAACATTGAAAATTTCCATCAATCTTTTCAATATTACTATTCACAAATGAACGAGAAAATGTTTTTTTTTTACCCTTGGCACTTTTAACTGGGCATTTATCCACGAATGAAGATTTATTTTCTTTGATATCAAAATATTTCTTTTTATACAAATTGCCTTGAAATATTTTCTTTCTAGGTCTTTTACAAGAAGCTAGCTTAGATAATGAAGAATTTATCATAAAATTTCAGTAATAAAAATTGAATAACGTAAGAACAAAAAAGAATCAAAATTTGTGCTATTCTTATTGTAGATTATTACGGAGATCCTTGGCCGCGTAGCGGCCACTAGCTCCTTCATTGTAAAATGTTGAAACATAGCGGTGGTCTCATGCCCTTTGAGTTAATAAGCAAAATAGATAATTAAATGCCCTTTTTTTATAAAGAATTATTTATTTAATAAAATTATAAAATGAAAAAAAATTCCAAAAATGTAGATGTTGATGAAATCAGTTGCATGTAATAAAACAGAATGAGCAAAGGTTAAATTAGGACTTTGTGCTACTTAAACCAAATATAAACAATAACTGCAAGTGTTAGGTTGAGTTGTTCGAGTCCTTCTCACTGTTACACAACTGAAAAAATAAATTACAAGGTTTTATTGAAAAAGAAAGAAAGAAAGAAAAAAAAAAGATTTTTATCGAAAATGAAAGTATAACTAAAACATGAGTGAGATAGCTACTATCCTAATGGTGAATGTTGGTAAACATTGTTTTACATTCTTTTTAATATCTTTAGAAGTTTTTGGCATCTTATTATTGAAATATTCAGTATAAACTAGAGCATAACATATATATTTTTTTCAAAAAATCGTAAATTTTCAAGTTTAACATTTGAGACCCTTTATTGTAAACATTTTAAGAATTGGTTAAGGGTGAACATGTATTAAATTAACTATTTTTATATATAATATACACTGGTTATACAATTCAAATAGTTATCTTTATTTATAATTAGAAAATTCTGCTGAATGTTTGCAAAAGCCTTTTTCTATATTAAAACTTTCTTTTATATAAATTGCCTTGAAATGTTTTCTTTCTAGACCTTTTAACAGAAGCTAGCTTGGGCAATGAAGAATTTATCGTAAAGTTTCAGCAATAAAAATTGAAAAATGCAAAAACAAAAAAAAACAAAAAAGAATCAAATTTTGTTCTACTTAAACCAAAGATAAACAATAACTGCAAGTGTTAGGTTGAGTTGTTCGAGTCCTTCTTACTGCTACACAATTAAAAAAATAAATCATAAGATTTTGTTGAAAAGTAAAAAGTAAAAAGAATTTTATTGAAAATGAAAGTGTAACTAAAACATGGGTGTGATAGCTACAATCCCAATGGTGAACGTTTGTAAACATTGCTTTACATTCTTTTTAATACTGCTACACAATTAAAAAAAAAAACAAATCATAAGATTTTGTTGGAAAAGAAAAGAAAAGAAAAAAAAAATGGTTTTATCGAAAATGAAAGTGAAACTAAAATATGGGTGTGATAGCTACAATCCCAATGGTGAATGTTCGTAATATTGCTTTACATTCTTTTTAATACTGCTACACGATTTAAAAAAATAAATCATAAAGTTTTGTTGGAAAAGAAAAGAAAAAAAAAATGGTTTTAATCGAACATGAAAGTGAAACTAAAACATGGGTGTGATAGATACAATCCCGACGGTGAATGTTTGTAAGCTTTGCTTTAGATTCTTTGGTATTCACATTTATGAAGTTTTAAGTTTTTGGTGTTCACATTTATGTTTTCCCAAAAAATAATAATAATAATAATAAATCGTAAATTTTGCAGTTTAACACTTTTGAGACCCCTTATTATAAACATTTTAGAAATTGGTTAAAGATGTACATTTATTAAATTAACTACTTTTATATATAACATGCACTGGTTATAATAAAACAGTTATCTTTATTTACAAATAGAAAATTCTGATGAATGTTTGCAAAAGCCCTTTTTGTATCATTCCAAATATTATTTTTGAGCTTCATATAAAAATCATCAGGGATACACATATTCTACACAGAAGATCATAATGCATATGGAATTAATTTTCTGCTATTTGATGCAAATTTAATCGAATTTTTTTCTAATAATAATGACGGTTTTACTTTAATAAGCATCAATTAATATATATAGATTAATTAATATTTATTATTAATAATAATTCTTTAATTTTTTTCACTATTTACTCTAATATTATTAACATTAATAAGTATTATTGTAGAAATAAATTATAGTTTAGGGCATGATATGTGTAAATAATTTTAAAGTACTAATCAAATTCATTTGGATGTTTACTGTATTTAAAAAACTTTTTTTTTCATGTATAAAAATGTGAATAAACAATACACAGTATAAGTGAAAAGTGTTTTATTTATGCAGGCAACACATACAAAAAAGGGTGCCATACTTACATATTTGATATAAGTGAAAACAATATTTACACAGGCAGAATTTAACTTTGAGTGATACAAAGAAATGTGCCTTATGTACATATTTGATGTCAGTGAAAAAAATTTTGTTTATACAGATTGTATTTAACTTTCAGTAATATAAAGAGATGCAGCTTATTTACAGATCTGCAAATAGATATGAAAATGACTACAATATACAGTTTGGATCCACGATTTCTTCTGTATATTCAATATAAACAGCTAAATGAAGATAAAAAGAATTTTGTGACCTGAAAAAAAAATTAAGGGATATAAGGGATACAAACTTTTGATAAAAAAGACATTAGTGTCTGAAGTCATAAATAATTTAAATATATACTTTAGCAATAGATATCTTGAAATAAAATAAATTTACGCAATATATTCTCAGTTTAAATAATAAAAAATTACATAAAGTGTAGTGTGCAGGTTGGGCAACCAGGTTCTAACTGAGTGGGGTGGGGTTGGGTTGAGATACTTGAGGCACAGATTGGAGAACTCACAGCTTTATTTACACACGCACTAACACACCACGCACATACAATTAGAGTCATACAATATTTAACACATTTAAAGTCATATAATTATAGATTTGTGGAAGGATTTCGCTTCTAAGCCGAAAACTCGATATTCAGTTAAGCACAGGGTGCTCAAAATATATTTCCTCTCCGGGTGAGAGTCTGTAGGCCAACTGACCATTTTTCCTGAACGCCACTGGGGGATCTCTTGTCAGTGGGTAGAAGGAAGCATAATTACAAAAGTAGAAATTGTATCGTTTTATTATTGTTTTAGTTAAATGTGCTTGAATATACGAAAATGTTTTATATAAAATAGTTGCTGAGGGGGGCGCTTTTGGGAAATAAAATGTAGAAGAGTATATATTGTAGAAGGAATGATATATGATGTCAATTTTGTAATATCAAATTATTCGCAATTTTTCGAAGTATTGTAAATCTTTATTTGACATAATAAACTTTAAATTAATTATATTAGTATAAACTAAATATTGTAAAACTTTATTCTTTTTTCTACTTGGTGCATACGTAAAAAACTGTTAAGAAGAATTGTATTATTGTGCTACATTGTGTTCACAAAATTTTTTAAGAAGAATGAATTATTGGCCTACCATCAAACGAATTGCTCAAGTCGAATTACATTTCTGTAATTCTTCCCATAAACGATCTTGAAAATCATGTAAATTAAAAATCATCCTTACCTCTTTTTATTCCAAATGTCACACTCAACATCGTATTATGCACAGTCTTAAAATTTAAAACAAAATGATTTATTTCGACTTACCTTCTACAGAGAGGCGAATATTTGATATTATTTGAGAAATTTTTATTTCTATTAAGCCTACATTGAATTTTTTCTACAGTTCTGTAGAATAGTTAAGTTTCAATTGATTCGTAAATGCATCTCTGTGCAGTATGGGTTAACACCCTACTTTTTTATTTATTTTACAAATACTGCAGAAATTAAAAAAAAAAGTACTGGATTCTGTACTGTGTTTTGTTGGGCTGTATATTCTGTCATTGGAGATAATAATGCAACCTAAATGTTTGTGATTTATATTAGTATGTTTCAAAAATCAGATGCACAGATTTCTAAATATTATTTTGGGATGTATTGCAAGCATTTTGAACAGCAATGACTAAAATTACACTTTAAAAAATTTATACCATATTACTTTTGATAAATAATGCTTTGAAAAAGTAAGAGAACATACGAAATATTAGAAGAAATTAAAGAATAAAACGTTTCATGTTTATTGCTTAGAAATGATTATTTTAGATTTGGAAAAAAAATAAATAAATAAACAAATAAAAACATTTAATAGTTAAAAGTTGCTACTCATTAACTCTGAATTTATTTGAAATGGGAGAATTAAGTATTTTGAATGAATGATGAAATAATGAGAAGTATTTCATACATTAAGAGCCAATTTTGATACTAACTTTCATCTTTTATTTAAATTTGCTTACAATTTCTCATTTTTAACAGAGTTAAAATGATTATTAGTGATAAAAAATAAATGTCATTCAATTGTATTTATTTATTGAATATTTAATTGTTTAATTTTGTTATTTGTTTTGATTGTTAAAATTTTAACTTAAAATTTTAAACAATAATTCTTATAACTTTTCTCATAAACTATGAATGATAGTCAATAAACTACGAGGATATATATGAGGACATATGTTCAGAAGTAATATTAATATTTGGAAACATTGAGCAATGATGAGGACAAAAAAAAGTTTGCGATTTAAGAAATTTAATTCTTATATGTTCCCTTTTATGAATGAGGTTATTGGAATCTAAATACTTTACCTCTATTGATGAAGATGAAATTTAATATCCTCCATGTCCTCCATGGAGTCCGAAAGAGAGTCCACCACCATGTCCACCACCATATCCACCATGTCCTCCGTGACCACCTTCATGTCCGAACAACTGGGCTATATCAACGAATCGTAGTTTGATGAAAGGAAGAGGAATTCCAATGCTGATTCCATGATGTCCAGCCTCGCAGAAAATCACAAGGCAAAAGAAAAAGCAGAGGGACACCTAGCAAAACAAAAGAAAATTTAGAATACTTAATGGTTGTTATTTCAGATTATACAAGATCGCTATTTATACAAGATTGCCACTTATACAAGATTATTAATTCAAGATTGTCTCGTATAGAAGATTATTAATACAAGATTGCCCCTTATACAAGTATAAGATTACTAATAAGATTATTAATACAAAGATTGCCCCAAGATTATACAAGATTTATTAATACAAGATTACCCCTTATACAAGATTATATAAGATTGCCATTTATACAAAGTTATTAATACAAGATTGCCACTTATACAAGATTATTAATTCAAGATTGCCACGTATAGAAAATTATTAATGCAAGATTGCCCCTTATACAAGATTATTAATACAAGATTACCACTTATATAAGATTGCCATTTATACAAAGTTATTAATACAAGATTGCCACTTATACAAGATTATTAATTCAAGATTGCCACGTATAGAAGATTATTAATACAAGATTGCCCCTTATACAAGATTATTAATACAAAATTACCACTTATATAAGATTGCCATTTATACAAAGTTATTAATACAAGATTGCCTCTTATACAAGATTATTAATTCAAGATTGCCCCTTATACAAGATTATTAATTCAAGATTGCCACTTGTACAAGATTATTAATACAGGATTACCACTTATTAAAACAGAATCAGTTTGAACAGTTGGCAGGATTTAGTTCAATTGTATTAAAAAGGAAACAAAATTTAAAAAAATATTAAAATATTTAAAGTCATTACATAAAAGAAAAGTTAGATATTAGACAGTTTACAATATTTATTTCAGGAGCAAAAAGAAAATTGCATTTCTCAATAAAAAAGAAAATTCAAAGCAGTTGATGGCATTTATATTTGAAAATAGCAAACATTTCAGGAATGCAATGTATAAACCAACTCTTGATACTTTTTTTTTGATGATTTTAAACCACCATCTTAAGATATTTCTAAGAAATTGAAATAATAAAAAAATTGGGAACAAATATTTACAATATTTTTTTGCTCTATGATTAAAATAATAAAACTGATTCAAATTTAATCTGTTGTTTGTTCTTAAAAGTTTTAAACTTTATACTTACTATAATGTATCAACCCAAATTTAGAAGCTTATTTAAAATTTTTGAAAAACTGTGAACTTAACAGAAGTGAATTTTTGAACTTAACCACATAAATAGTTTTATCCTTAAAAAATATAAACATTTAAAGTATAAAAAAACCCAAAAATTCTAAAAAAATAATGATAAAACAATTCTACTTAACGGTTTATTTGATATAGATAGATTAATAATAAACAATTGCTTTATAATTTTTTGTTTGATATGCCTTTTTTTGTTGTTGGTTGAGTTAGAACTGGCGTTATCTATATTAACAGATGACCAAAATAATTATAAATCAAAATAAAACAAAAATATTATCAGTTTAATCCTGATCTTACGTTCAGTAAAATGGTTTATAATATATAACATTTTAAATTAAAACATTGATAGTAAACAATGTCAACAATATTCATCAATTTAACATTAAAATAATCAAATAGGACAAAAAAAATTTAGTATTAAAGATTTAAGGTGATAAATTGCAAGATAAACAATAACAATTAAAATAAATAAATAATGAAAAAGCTTTTTTCTCCAAAATATAAGTCTATATTCAGTTATTAGATTTATCATTTACAATAGCTAAATCATTCAAATTCTTAGCCGTTTAATTTCTTTCTTAATTTATTTGATGCATTAATAAATAAAATATAAAATATTTCCACCCTGTCTACAATTATTAATTTAAAAAGAAGGCAGCATGTTGTTTGAAAATATATTTTAGCAATGAAATTTTTTTTAAAAATCACAACAAAGCTGAAAATGCATAGAAGAACGATAAGTTCCGCTTTTAAGATCATATTTTCAGCCAACTGCATCATAATTAAAGTCAATAACGTTATTTATTAACGTCAGTCAATAAAGTTATGTATCAGAAAAATAATTACTTCCTAAAGAGAAAGTTGACAAAATAATAAATTAAAAAAAATATATATTTAAAGAACAACGTTAAATTAATTAATTAGCACAAATGAGGGTAAAAAAGTTTACAATTAAATTAACAAATAATTAAAAGTGGGCAAAACAATTTAAATTTCAGATCTAAATGAATTTACCAATTAAAGTTATTCCGTATTTACGATAGTAACAATAGTCCTATTCTATAAAAATATTGAACCACTAAAATAGTAATAATGACTACATATTTCCAAAGACCTAAACTAGATAATACGTTATGGCAATTATTTTAAATGTCTTCCGGTTATCCATTTTTGAAGTATCCACATGACTAAATAGGCACTCACCAAAAATTTCATCATGGTGAATTCGAGTTAGATATCCACACAGAAACGCTAAGAACAGAGAAGGTCCGAAACAGATGTGTTGACCATTGGAGAGACGAGCCTCTTATATATACGTCCTCTCGTACCTTCTGCAGTGCAATTAATCCAGATAACCAAATAAAAAAACAACAACAGAAATCAAGATTAGTAAATACTTTCCCTTAACCTACACCTTACGTAAAGCCTTTATCGTTTACCACTCGTGCAATTGCCCCCAGGTTTGGATGGGGGGAAAGAAGGGGGGAAGGAGTGGGTCACTTCGAAGGAAAGGAAGGAAGTTCGAAAATAATAAAGGGTGAGAAGAACTAAGGTAGAAACAAGTTCGAACATTATGTAAAAAAAAAAGTCATTTAGGGCAGGAGAAAGTAAGGAAAGTGTTCTTCATTTTCAATGGACTTATCATCTGATGATCTCACGCGCCCTACTTTTGTTGTCCAGACACTTTGTTGATGGATCTTATTGATTACAAAACTCGTGAACGATGGATTGCAACAATTGGAGCTTAAAATAGTGAAGAATCTTAATCTCGTGAATCCTGTGGCTTCTTATGGACTCCTATCTATGCTTAATCCTTTGACAGAAACAATTATCAAACAATCATACTTAATAGCAATATAAGTGTCGTTTTACTGATGACTTTTTCCTTAATTGGAGTGGACTTAAAGAATGATCATTGTATTGATGATGCCATTTGATAATCATGAATTTCTGATGTGATCATAAAATATGCATTCAAGTATAATGTGTTTAAATTTATAATGGTGTTGCTTCCTCTGATTGATGTCTGGAGATTTTTTGAAAGATTTTTATACTCCATTGACTACTAGACAAATCATCATCATATCTGACTCAACAGCTCATGGTGGGCCATAGCTTTCTGCCTAGTGGCAGATATAGAAACATGAGAACTTTCTCTTTTTACAAGGTAGGTTTGTTATCCATACGCCCAACTCCCTGGTTTGTCACTCTACTGTGATATTAGTCAGGGACCTACAGTTTAAAGTTAATTCCGAACCACTACAAACATCCATGGCATTGCTGGGGCAACAATTATCAAACAACCGTATATAATACAAATAAAAGTGTCACTTTACCATAACTTTTTTCTTAATTGAAGGCGACTTTAAGAATAACCATTGTATTGATAATGTCATTTGATAATCATGAATTTTTGATGTCAGCTTGTTTAGATTTATAATGATATTGCTTCTTCTGATTGATGTCTGGAGATTTTTTGAACGATTTTTACACTGCATTTACTACTAGACAAGTCATCCTCATATTTGGTTCAACAGTTCATGGCGGGCCATGGTCTTTGCCTACTGGCAAATTTCGAAACATGAGAATTTTTTCTTTTTAAGAGGTAGGATGGATTTCAATGGATTTTCTACAAAATACGTTCCATTAAATATATTTAAAGTTATCAATAAGTTCAAATAATTCTGTGCCAATTGTCCATTGAGAAAGCATGGGAGGAGGGAATTTTAAACGGAATTGCTTGCATATAAATGCAAGATTTATGAAAAAATCTGTATAGTATCGATATTTGGTTCAACAACAATTAGGGAGATTTAAGATAAAGTATTTCTTAACATATAAAGTCAAATAAAATTAACATAAAGTCAAATAAAATGTACTTAAATAAATTTTTTCATACAAACTGTATCAAACGATCGTTTGTAAAGATATTATTTAAATGCATTAATGTGTTTTGTCTTTATTTTTATATCAATGTAGTACTTTCGTTTTCTTCTGGGTAAATCTATAAAACGGATAAAAATATTAAAAGTAAATTTAGTTTATAAAATAGAGATATAAAGAAAATAGAGATATTACAATAAAGAATTATAATAAAAAAATAGAGATAATATAATACAGAAAATAGAGATAATATAATAAAGAAAATAGAGATATTTTAAATAACCAAGTAAAAACAAGAAAAGCAATTGAAAATTGGAATCAATTGATGTAAAGGGTATTCCCCTGACATCATTTAATTCCAATTTTTGCCAGATTTTTTAGGTGTTTGCCACATTTTTTAGTATAGGAAATAGATTCATGTATTTACAAAAATATCTTAAAATACTTAAAGGAGATGAAATCTTAAAAAGTTAGGGCCGGATTTGCGTGTGGTATAATAAGTATTCACAAAATCATCTTAAACAGCCAGTTCGTCTTTTGTACCCTCAGTACGGCCTGGAACCTTCATTCTCTCTTCATTCTTTATCCCTCTCCCATTATCGGCTCCAAAGTATATCGGGCGAAAAAAAAATGTACAAAGTCCAAAATCTAACGTAAGGGTCAACACGTCCTTGAAAGGAACGTTCAAAGTCCACAGTTTAATGTAACGGTCAACTCGTCCTTAAAAGGAACGTGCAAAGTTCAAAGTCTAACGTACGTATCAACCCGTCCTTGAAAGGAGGATCTATCAACTTCGAGTTCAAGATTATAGCTTTTTGTGGGAATGCATGGTGAATCCATACTCTTCTTATAGCTATGAATTACCCATTTTTTGTGAAAAAAAGGAATTCCAACTCTAATCATTTTAGAAGAGACAATATAGTTATTTTTAGTTTAGAAACAGTTGTTTTTGAGATTTTAATCATCACACTACGCTTTCTTATAATAACATCATCCCAAAAATATCACACAAATTAAGAGAGTAATTAAATACGTAAATATTTAGCATAATTAACGGATTTAAATAAATAATCGTCTAAATGAATAGTCAATTATTAATAAGTGAACTGGATAAAGAAATTAATAAATAATTTGTCGAAAATATTAAATGAGAAATCGTGCTGTAAATATCACAAGCCTTTAAAATTAATTTTAAATATTCTGAAATGTACAGTATTTTAAAATTTTTTTAGTTATCTACCATTATTATTTATAACATTGATTAACTATTATAAATGATAAATTTTCGATTTTTAATTTTCGTAGAGAGAGAAAAGTTTTTAATTCAATTTTCGTAAGTTATATGTGAAATATATTTTTGTATAATATAAATCTCGACTACGACTTAAATTATTTTCTGCTCCCATTTGAATTAAAATGGGGCAATGTAAAAATGAATTTTGATGAATGTTGTGCATTTAAAAACTAAAAAGAAGCTTTTCATTTCAAAGTAAGCTAAACTTTTCAAGAAAAATAGTTGAATATATGTCAGTGGAATATTTGTGAGGATGTCATCTTCTTCAAATAAATTAAAAATCTTTGTAGATTGAACAAGTTAAGATGATTTTATGAATTGCCGTTCAGGTAGATTTGGCATGTTAAATAACAGGCATGTCCAATATAATTTGTAATGCTCCAATTATTATTATTTTTTTTATTGTAAAAAATAAGTCAAAATAAATAAAAAACATATGCTTTTACAAACATGGAAATAAAGATAAACGTATAAAAAACCCATTTAAAACTGTGATGAACAATTCACATACACACTCAAAGTTATTAAAAAGAAGAAAAATATGCACTCAAAACTATTAATCTTAAAATTTCAGAAAAAAAAGTTTAGCTTTGTTTTGAACTGGAACGCAATGAAAAAGTAATATTCAAAGCTTTTAAGCACAAAAAAGGTTTAAACTAAAAGTTTAAGGAAGATAAATGTTCTATATTTTGCACACTTCCGATACTACAAGAATGTAAGACAATAATAGACAACCCAAATAAGAATTAAAACTACTATGCCATCTTAAAAGCTTTGCGGTTTCAAAATTGAAGACAACATTTTAGTTGTTAAAGCTGTGAATGCCATCTCCTTTGATAATTTAAAATATTATGCTAATGATTGAAATGATAATGAATCATATTCTTATTTTATTTTCGTATTAAATAATGTAAATCAATATAATTTTAATGTAAGATAATATTGTTTGAGGTGTTTAATTTTTTATATAAGGGTATTTTTTTGCTTTAATTAGTAATAAAAATATTAAAGATAGCTGTCAATAACTAGGCCATAGCATTATATTAGCTATAACAGCTATCTACAGATAGACAACAAATAACTATAACATTAGGATTATAAATCAATAATTTGATTTTTTGATAAGATTATACATTTTGGGTACGTGATACTTCCATTCATATTCTCCATTTATATATATATAAATAAATAAATAAATAAAATAAAATAAAATAAAATATATATATATATATATATATATATATATATATATATATATAAATATATATATAAATAAATATATATATATATATATATAAATAAATAAATATATATATATATATATATATATATATATATATATATATATATATATATATATATATATATATATATATATATATATATATATATATAAATATATATATATAGGATATAATATGCTGTATATATATGATATAATGTATATATGTGTATACAACAAATCATAAATTGTCAAAATATTATATCATATATATCCATATATATGATATAAAATAAATTATTGTGAGATCCTGCTTTAATATATCATTTTATTGTTATTAAAATTTATTGTGGAGTTATTTAATCACACTTTTGTAGCTTTGTAAATTCTTTTTTGTAAAGAGATTAAGGATAGGATTAACATAAGAAATAAAATCTTATTTGCTTTGGGGAACACACTACACGAATAACTAAGATAAAATTTCCAGATTCCTTTCTAATAAATTTTAAATTCAAATTAACTGACAATGTACATATATGATATAATATGTTGACATCTTATGATATTGTCAAAAATTGTGAAACTTTAAGAATATACATTACTAAATCATTTCATAATAAATTATTGTGAGATACTGTTTTGATATATTTTATTGTTATTAAAATTTATTGTGGAGTTATTTTATAACACTTTTGTAACTTTGTAAACTCTTTTTTGTGTAGAGAATAAGGAGGAAATTAACATAAGAAATAAAATATTATTTTTGAAGACTTCATGAACAGTTTATTTTATTGTACTTTGTGAAAGTATTTGTTATGTGAAATTGCAGTTAAATTTATAAACAGCATTAAGTTATCTTCCATAATTTATGTTAAGAAAAGCAAGCTTTTGCATAGCAACGTCACGTTAGAAAAGATCGTATCCCAAGATTTTTCTTTGTAAATTTTTGCTTTTACAGATGCATTACTTTAAATTACG
The DNA here is from genome assembly GCA_021605075.1 of Caerostris darwini. Classification (NCBI taxonomy): domain Eukaryota; kingdom Metazoa; phylum Arthropoda; class Arachnida; order Araneae; family Araneidae; genus Caerostris; species Caerostris darwini. The sequence continues at coordinate 335,054 of BPLQ01015115.1, read as the reverse complement.
AAAAGAAATATAACATATGAACAAAACAGTATGAAATAAGTTAACATTTGTGTAAAGGTAAAGCCTTATTGATGCACATTTACAACTTTATTTAAAAAAATGTTTCTCTGATAGAAAATGTCTTTTCAATGTCATTAAGTTACCTAGTTACCTTGGATAAAAAGTACATCATTAGCGCATAGTTATATAAAACATACGCATTTTATTATCTTTTTTCTTGAAAAAAACCTTAACTTCTCACAACAACAAATAAATAAATAAATAGATTAAACTCATACGATCTATAACCAAGAAAATGAATCCACTCTTTGCCAAGCCAAGGTGAGAATACCGGTTCAAAATAAAACAACGAATTCTACTCTGATAAAAATTGCTGCAGTGCACAAATCTCATTTCCGTGACTTTCTGGAAACGCTAATATTACCACTCACTCTTTTTTTTTCTACAGACCTGCAATGGAAAGCTTTTCTTTCCTCGAATATATATGTAATTGCAGTTCTCTATATTACATTTCTGATGGGCCGTTGAACTTTGGCTGCAATAAAAGCAGTTTTCCGTGTTCTGTTCTCATTTTTCTCTTCCTTTTACTAGATTAACCAGATATAGAGCGTCTCTTCTATTGTTCTTAACAGCTTTGCTAATGAATGAGCAGTCTTAATTGCTCGCTTTATTATAAAATCTAGAATTGTTAGCCATATAGATGGATTATTATCGTATTTTATTTATTTTATCCATTGTTATGAATTTAGCATTCTTCTGCTAAGTATTTATTTGTTTAAATGCAGTGATATATTTAAATCTGTTAATTAGACAGAATTAGACAAATTAGACAGTTTAAAAAGTGCATTGTTTGGTATGTTAAGGAAGACGCTGAATTCTGAATTTTGTCGCGGAAGTTAGGAAGAAGAGAAGAACTAGAAAGAGAAGAAACTCGTTTTGGAGGCGTTAGCCAAATCATAATTCGCACAGTTTTTATCATGTTTATTCTGATGGGTGTATCTATGCTTTCAATGTAAAACAAAAGCTCAAATAGAACATAGATTTAAAATCGATGTCAATTTAGGGGAAATTCTTAACCTTTTCAAGACCTTTCCCAGACCTCTTTATTTACTGTAAAGATATTCATTCCAAATTGCTGTTACACCTATACAATTTAACAAATAAAGAATGGAATAATTACAATGCCTTTCTTTTAGATGTCTTTGCTCCTTTAAAACACATTATTTTTCTCCTTATCGAATTTTTGCACAGGGTACAGCAGACATACTTTCTTCATACCCTTAGGGGTTCTGAGTTACTTGAAAGGAATGGATTTGTTACTTGAAAAGGAATGGATTTCTTGCCTAGATTTGTATAGAATAAGTGGGATGAGACATAACTCTTTCCTTTTCCATTATTTTTCCATTGCAATAGGACTAGCTAAAGTAATCGGTTTCAAATCATCGTACATATAGTATTAGACGCATTTCAAGAACAAGGTGTCATATATATAGGAAAAAATAAATAAAAATATACTTTGGAAGAACATTGGAATATATTTTATTTTGTGAACTAATTGTAGCATATTTTATTTTATAAACTAATTGGAATATATTTTATTTTATAAACTAATTGGAATATATTTTATCTTATAAACGAATTTCATTGAATAAATAGCACTTTAAACGAGGCTCGTGGATCACACGCGAGAAAATATGCATCAACAAACATTCGTAAATTTACAAAATTTATGATATTAATATTAAAAATACTGGGCCTGAATGGCCGAGTGGCTAGCGCTCTGGCGCTCGGTACCACAGGTTTCAGGTTAGAGTCCCGGCGGTGCCATGGATGTTTGTAGTGGTTCGGAATCCACTTTAAACCGTAGGTCCTTGTCCTAATAGGATCGTAGAGCGTTGCGGGGCATTGTTACTCCACGTCCGTGGCTTATCTACAAGTTACACGCGCCCCCTGGGTAATGCAAAGTGAGTAACGTCTGTGCAGCACTTGCCTTAAGGCATCCAAGACCAAGCTGTCTAAGTGTTTCCCAGCTGCATTAGAACAAAAAAAAATATTAAAAATATTACTAATGCAATTTTAACTTGCTAATTTTAAAAGTGATGACTTTTTATGTCTAACACACGTCTTAGCATGAGATTTATAAAATAATTACATTTCTTCAAAATTTCCATCCATGTCAGTAATTTTTCAACATAATAAACAGTGCGCTAGTCCTTTTGCTTTCTATTTTTACCACACAATAAATGTCTTTTTGAATGTGTTCCATGAGTATACTGGCGCGGATTTCATTATGCAAAAGTAGACAGTCAAGTTGACATCGCAGAAAGATTCAGATATTAAATGGGTTTGTGGCGAGTGTAAGAGAGTAAAACGTCAATATTATTCATAATATGTTTTATACTTAAATTTGTAAATGATGTACGTCTCTAGCTGTTTAAAAAAAAATGCAAATTTTGTTTATTTAATTATTAAATCTTGCATTCCAATTTTCAATTTAATTTTTAAAAAAAAATTCTATTTACAAAGATTACAATTTGAAAAGGTATTTTACTCAACAACTTGCTGCGAAATTCGAAATTCTCTTTTCTGTGTCAAGGTAAACAGAAAAGAGAGAGCTAATAAATGTCTATTCTTTCAACAAAGTTTTTATTAAGAAAATAGGAAGTTAAACTGATTCTATTATAAGTATTTTAACATTATGTGGTTGTAAACCTAATGTAAAAAAATCAAAACCATATGATGATGGTGAATTTGTTTAACGATGTATGAAAAGCGTAATACATATAATCTGCCCTTTGCATATAATTCTTCTTTAGACATAGTACATATAACTAAGGGCAGTAGTACATATAATTTACAATTAAAATGTTTGATTTTATAAAAAATAGAGGATTTTATTATAAATTTTATGATTATAATTATTTATTATAATTTTTTTATTTTACCAGATTGAATTAATGAAATAGGAAAATTTATTAACAGAGGTTTGGAGAGTTAAGCTGCTAATTTTAAAATTTTGTTCTTAAAACGATTTTTTAAAAGATTATTTTTTTATACAATGCCCCAGCGATGATAGGTATAGAAATGGAGAAAGAAAAAATTATAGGAATTGCTGCAATTGCTTTGTAAAATTTACATATGCTGCTGAAATACACTGAAGTGACAAAAGTCATGGGATACCTCTTAATATCGCCCGGCGAAGTGCAGCAACTCGACGTGGCATGGACTCAACAAGTCGTTGGAAATCTTCTGCAGGAATATTGAGCCATGCTGTCTCGATAGACGTCCATAATTGTGAAAGCGTTGATGGTGCAGGATTTTGGGCACGAACAGACCTCTCGATGATGTCCCATAAATGCTCGATGGGATTCATGTTGGGCGATCTAGATGGCCAGATCATTCGTTGGAATTGTCCAGAATGTTCTTCAAACCAATCGCGAACAGTTGTGGCCCGGTGACATGGCGCATTGTCATCCATAAAAATCCCATCGTTGTTTGGGTACATGAAGTCCATGAATGGCTGCAAGTGATCTCCAAGTAGCTGAACATAAGCATTTCTAGTCAATGTTCGGTCCAGTCGGACCAGAGGACCAAGTCCATGCCATGAAAAAACATGAAATTACGGAACACCATTACGGAGCCACCACCAGCTTGAACAGTGACTTGCTGACAGTTTGGGTCCATGGCTTCGTGGGGTCTGCGCCACACTCGAACCCTACCATCAGCTCTTACCAACTGAAATCGTGACTCATCGGACCAGGCCACGGTTTTCCATTCATCTAGGGACCAACCGATATGCTCACGTGCCCACGAGAGTCGCTGCAAGCGATGTCGTTCTGTCAGTAAAGGCACTCGAGTCGGTATTCTGCTGGAATAGCCCAAGAAAGCCAAATTTCTCCGCACAGTTCTAACAGACAAGTCCCTTGTACGTCCCACATTGATTTCTGCTGTTATTTGACGCAGTGTTGCTTGTCTGTTAGACTTTACGACTCTTTGCAGACGTCGCCGGTCTCGGTCGTTAAGTGCAGGTAGTAAGTAACAAGTGCAGGTACGTTAAGTACCACTGTACTGTCCATGGTGGGATGTTATGCCTGAAATTTCATACTCTCGGCACACTCTTGACACAGTGGATCTGGGAATGTTGAATTCCCTAACGATTTCCGAAATGGCATGACCCATGCGTCTATCTCCAACTAACATTCCGCGTTCAAAGTCTGTTAATTCCCGTCGTGCGGTCATCATCACGTCAAAACCTCTTCACATGAATAACTTGAACAGAAATGAAAGCTCTGCGAAAGCACTGCGCATTTATACCTGTTCTACGCGATGCTACTGCCATCTGAAAATTTGCATATTGCTATCCCATGACTTTTGTCACTTCAGTGTATTGTATAGTGCGCGAAGAAAATTTACACTCAAATGCCTTAAAGAAAGACTACCTGTTTCAGATTATCATCAAGGCTGTTAATTTCATAAGGGTCAAGGAATTGAATCATCTTCAATTCCACGAATTGCTTAAATTTATGGTCTGCCTGTGAGGATGCCATTAACTTTTCGGAAGTAAGATGGTTAATTCGAAGTAAAATGCTGAAAATATTTTATGATTTACAAAATGAAATTGATGGAATCAAAAACAAAACTTGCACTAGAACTAGACGATGAAAACTGGTTCGTAGATTTGACATTTTTACTAAACTTTACCCCTCATTTACATTAAACATGCATCTTCAAGGTGAAAACCAGTTAATCAATTCAGTATTTCAAACTCTAACAGTGCAAAATAAAACTGAAACTACTACAGTCTCAAATTAAGGCATCAATGTTTTGCACTTTGACTTGATGAGTAAACACGGTCCAGTGAACAGCTTAAAATATTCATCTTTGCTTATCGATTTGATAAACAATGATATTAAATTTGATTTGATTTGATATGATATTGAATTTGATTTGATATATTCAATTTGATTTGATATATTCAATTTGACTTGATATGATATTCAATTTGATTCTTGATGTTTTTTACTTTTCAATATGAGAACAAATTTCAAAACTTCTGGAAAAATCATCTATCTTCTCGTATATTGACGACTTCCATTTTCAATCGACAAAAACATATTAACTGGCAATCAAAATTAAATTGCACAGAGCTAAGATGTGACATTTAATTAAAAAAAAAAGTTTGATTATGTCTCTTTATTGTGCTTCAATATGACATATCTCCTCAGAGAAAAATAACTAACGCTTCACAATTATGTTTAATTCATCTCATCTTATTCACACTTACATTTGTGAGCAGCTATTTACATGGAATCATGGACGACGCACATGAAGAAAAAATTTAGAACCAAAATATCTTATGAACATCTTGAGTGAGAACTAAGTGATAATCGCCAGTAAACAAATTAGTGTTTCAAAAACAATGCCCAACATATCACTAATTTCATGTTGCTTTTTTGTTTTTTACTTTCATAATAAAATAATTTTAAACTAAAGTTTAAATTTTTTAAATAAGTTAACGACGTTATATTCTACGTTTTTTACTCCTTAGGTATCGTTAGTGGTTTTTTTTTTTTTTTTTTTTTTTTGTCTAATTTGTACTTTTTAGTTGATGTATAACTAGTCTTCTTCCAATGTGGTACAAGGAATCTAAAAGGTTGAACATTCATACTTTAAATAAAAACAACTATGTATAATCTTACAGCTATACATCTTTTGTGGAATGATACCGAAATACTTGTTTCGTAAATCTAATAATTAGAAGTATTGAAATTTTAATTGTAGAAACAATTAGGTTTTCATATACAATGCAGCTAAAATTCAGAGGTTATTTGGAAGATTTATTTATATGTAAATATTTCAATTCAAACAATATCTGATGATTATTTTATTATTTCACTCCAATTTCTTTTCTAATTATACATAGAAGCAATTGATTAATTTATGCATTAGACATTACTTACAAATATATATTTTCTCGTGAGATTCTGTAATTACGTTATTGGATAAAACTTGTGACGTAAAGTAAACGAGTTTCATTGGTTTCTCAATTAATTATTGTCTAAATTTAGCTCCGCTCCGTTTTTTTATGATATAATTTTTTTTTTCGTGACTTTTATTAGACTAAACCTGGTGCCGCAGGTTCACGCGACCTCGTTAAAAATCTTAATAATACATCGTTCATTTCTTGGTTTATTCGTAAGGATATCTATTCAACTCTTAATTTTTAGAAGCTGAATATTTTATATTTTAGCTATTCAACTCTTTCATTTTGTTAAGGATTTCAAACCAATGACCTCCAGCGAATTTTTGTGTAACTTAAGGAATATGAAATGATGGTAGTTTAATTTAAAAATAATCTCTTTCTCAAGTCGTGATTATCTCATATTTGTTGTGTTTCCATAACATACAAAAAACACATTTTTTTTAAAAAAAGATTTTCCTGGAAATATTCTGTGCATTCAAATAAATTTTAAATGAGAGAGTGAGAGAGAGAAGTAGAAAAATAAAGGCAAAAGTACTTTTTAATAAATTAAATCCCCTTCATTATATTTGAATAATTTCTTTTTGATAAAAATGATTGACATTATTCACGAAATTGAAATGCATACATTAAAATGGCAATACTGTTTCAAACTATCTTAATTTTACAGTTTGAAACTATTTAATAATTATCATTTGAAATTATCTAAGATCTAAAATAATTCGAAATGCAAGAAAAGTATTGATTGTGCTGATACGACAAATCAGAGGAATTTAAAAACATACTTTCTACAAAATTAGGTTTAGAGTAGCAGGTTTCCATGCTGCATTGAATAATGCTGAATTAGCCATTATTAGTAGTGAAAGATATGAAACCAAACATTTTGAACTTTCACAATAAAGGTAAATTATGAAAAATAATATAATGCAAAATATCCTATCAAATATTTCAGTTTATCTTTTTTGTCAATTGGTGGAAAATAAACAATTAAATTTTTATTCCCATTTATTAAAAGTTTGAGCATATAAGTATTGGGAAAAAAAGAACGGAAGGATTTTGATAAAAATTTATAGAAAACATTGGAAATATAAATCATTCTGCTCTAAAATTGCCTAATTTGCTTATTAATTGAAGGAGACATATAAGAATATATGTAAAAACTAAAAAGTGAAAGCTACTAATTGTTGAAACAAAATATTGTTTCATTTCGTCTTTTTTTTTTTCTCGTCAAATTTTTTTCTCGTCATTTGAACGCGGCCTGATTGCCAATTGACTAGCACTCTGGCATTTTGTACCACAGGCTTCAGGCTTAAATACTGGCGGTGGCATGGATGTTTGTTAGTGGTTTGGAATCCACGTTAAACTATAGGTCCCGGTCTAATTAGCCCAGATTGTGCACAAAATGACCGTAGAGAGACAAACCAAACCTACCAAACCTTCCACGAGACCACACGAGTTCTTGGACTTGGTCTAGATCTTGTTGTCTACCAAATGGGATAAGAAGCAACAACAACTACAAAACAAAAAGATCTAAAATTCACAAAATACACTAAACTTTCATATTAGATTTTCTTACCTGAATACAAGGCAGTGAAATAAGATATTAAAAAAGTAAACACGGGAAATACATTTATTTTGAAGAGTAATTTTATTTTTTTCATAATTTTGTTACATCAGAAAATAAAAGGAAAGTGAAAATGTTCTAGAAAAAATGATTCTCAAATAAATTTCTTTACATAAAATTTTAAAGGAAAGTAAATTTAATCCACTTTTCTAATTAGTTTATGCATCGCAACAGCCATGAATCGAAAAGTGATGACCATAAGTGATTCCCATAAGCAAATCATTTGTGCCTATCAGACTAGCGTAATTGGTTTCATACATTACCAGTATGAAATAATATCAGATGTACAATTATGATGCCATGCTTTTTTTGAATAAATAAAAAATGCATGTTTGTTTATTCAATAAAATACAAATTTATTGAAAGTATGCACCATCTGGAACTAAAACCTTCTTTCAGGCAATTTACGGATTTCCTCATTGAAAAAGTTTGGTTCCAGTTTTTCAGCCAACTTTCTATACTTTCGTAAAAAGTTAACTGTGTTTCTAAAAGGTCTGACAGAATCGATCTAAACAAATGGTAGCTTAAAGTTCATTGTTTGGTCAATACTGCGGGTGGGGTAAACGTTTATCAGTTATGCCCTTATAAGTAGTTTTTAACCGGTTCAGCAGCATGCAGTCTGGCATTGTTTTGGAAAATTAATTTGTTGTGTCTATTCTTTCATTATGGTCGTTCATTTTCTATAGATCGCTTCAAACGCATTAGTTGTCGTCGATAGACAAAGACAATAAAAGTGAACTTTGTTTCTAAAAGGTCTGGTAGCTTCGATCTAAACAAATGATAGTTTGAAAACTCAATGTGTGATCAATACAGTGGGTGGGGTTTAACGTTTCTCAGTTATGCCCTTCTAAGTAATTTTTAACAGGCTGAGCAGCATGTGGTCTGATATTGTCGTGGTGAAAAATTAATTTGTTGTGTCTATTCTCCCGTTATGGTCGTTCATGCTCGATAGATCGCTTCATACGCAATAGTTGGCGTCGATTCTCTGCGTTTAGGATTCTCGAAACATATCCATTTTTCATCATCAGTAAAAATCCGACACCAAAATTTCCTTTCTTTTTTGTCTTTAAAGCAACATTTCACAAAAGGGTACTTTTCATTTTGTTTTGCTTAACTTTAGATGATTTAGATGATTATTAACTATACATTATATATATGTATTAAATAAAAAATAGAATGAAATATTATAGTAATTAATCTTTGCCCACAATTTGGCTACGCAGTCTAACATGCCAGTTGATGTACAGGATAATATGTCAGAACATAAGGATTCGATGTCTCTGACAGGGTGTACATTACTATCTTGTGATTGTGACAGAGAATGTGAAGGTCTTGCATCGATAACAAGGCTGATTGGTGGAAGTTTTCATTGTTTCTTCCTTGCAACACGTAAAATCAAGGAATTTACCCATAAATTCTTCTAGAAAACAATAAATCTGCTTCAAATCATCACCTGTTCATGGGATGTAGACAAAAGTCATTTAGGTCACGATGACCTGACGTACGAAAAGATAACAATTTCTTTCTGGAAGCCAATTTTTTCTTCCGAGTTCGAACGTGTTCCCTCTTTCCGATTTCCGAATTTGGCAATCATGCTTCCGCAACATAAAAATTTCATTTTATCTTTTTCCATGTCGTTACGAGGAAGAAGATTATTTTATGTTGCAATGAATGGAGTAAAGAGCGATTTCAAAATTTTTTCTCAGCAACAAGAAGAATATTCTAGCTCATTTTAATTAAAAAAAGCTACAATAAAAAAAATTAGAATGAAACGAGAGTTAAAAGAAACGATTTTTTAAAGCAATAAATATTTATCTGAACAAAACAACTGCGATTATTTTTATAACCTATTATGTATGAACATAAAATTAAATAAAAAAAAACTCTTAAAATGATTTAAAAGGTTTGCCAGAAAAGTTTTTTTTTTATCTTTTAAAACAGAGTAATAATTAATATAATACAACTAAAAGTTTAAAAAAAAATTCTGATAGTAAAACGAATAATAATTTTTTTTCACAAAGGAAAATGTTTTCATAATAGATAATAGATATATTTAAGATCAGAACAACAACAAAGAAGGACAAGATATTTAAGGGTTGTTCAGAACGAATTTGTTATCAAATGCAGCAAAATATCCTTATTTAGTTCAAAACTTTAAACATCATATTGTATTAATAACTTATGTTAATCTTCTCAAGTTAATAACCTTGAAAACTTTTTATCTTTTTAGACATTATTTTTTCTTTATTATTTTCAACGATAAAAGCAATTTATTTATGTTCATAAATTATTTTTTTCAAATATATAATGAAAATCAGCTGCATTTTCATTTTAAACTAAAATAACTGGGATCTAGTATAAATATTATTTAATTTTTTTTTACATAGACATTAGACATTGTTAGTAGCAATTATCTTCTTAAAAACATTTTGTCTTTTTAGATATTATTTTTTTCTTTATTGTTTTTAGGGATAAAAGCAGCTTATTTATGTACATTAACTATTTTGGTAAATTATTTTTTTTCCAAACATATATTGAAACTCAACTGTATTTTCATTTAAAACTAAAATAACTGGGATCTAATATAAGTATTATTTTAATTTTTTACATAGACTTTGTTAGTAGTATTTATTATATATACAAGGCATATATTCCTGTTTCACTTTAAATTTTTGAAATATATATTAACTATAAAATTTTTTTTTTTTCATGAAAGAACTCCATAATATAATAAACGCTCTTTTTCGAATTAGAAAGCAATTTGTATTTGATATTGTTACTTTCTTTCTCTTTCACGTTTATTAAAACTGTAACTTATTGGCCTATACTAGACCTATAATGGCTTCAAGAAGAGGGCCACGTTCAGGTTCGTGGGAGCACTTTAATTTTTATTTACAAACATTAAATATATATACAGAACTCTATTTACATAAAAAATGGAAATTAAAGGTAATTTGATTCACAAGTGTAGTTCAGTCCAATGTCGGAGATTTTAAAAGTTCTCGAGTCTACAATGAATCGAATTGCCTGGGCTGCGACAGACCTTAATTATCATTCGGTATGATACAGAAACCACAAGAGGCTCACTTTGGACACAGGCGGAAACTCCGGCCTGTTCTTTTAATTCAGAGAAAAAAAAAGAAAACAACATTCTTTGTCGACTCGTCGCAGAACTCTCCTTTTCTTCTCCTAAAACCTCTCTTTAAGAAAATCCGTCAAGAGAGTGAGGGTCAGCTTCCCTCACTTCATTAGAGTAGACACTTCCTCAGCCCATGGACCAATCACGATACAACAACTCATGGTATAGTCCATATTCCATCTGTAATTGTTTCGACCTGTGAAGGTCGCACAAACAATTGCTAATTTCATGAGGTCTCATTATCCATGACACTGAATATCTGCTATCAGATTTGAGTGACAGGTTGTTCTCATGTGCAAAACATTAATTGCATTTAATATAACTATCCACAATACTGCTTGCGTGGTGTCAAATTTGAGTTATAGGTTGTTATTATGTACTTGTTAAAAAATATACATTCCTCTCTCCTGGGAATGAAATGCTACAACTCTTCCCTGTGGGAAAAATGCTACAAAAGATGATATATGTAAATTTATTATATAGCTGAATTTCAGAAAGACCGCAGTGTTTTACCGGTATATGAAGACAATTTAAATTTAGTAAATCATGTTGAACTTTATAAATAACTTATAACAAGCATCTTAACTTGAAAAAAATAATTATTAATATAAAGCTGCTTTTGGTGTCAAAAGTTCAAAAAAATCAATTTTTATAACACTTCTAAATACACTGTTCCTTCAAAATAAAATATACTAATTTTTTATTTACATCATAGAAAAGTATAATCTTTTCATCACAAAAGAAAAAATTTCTATAATAGATTATGATAAACAAAGAAAGAAAAAGTTTTCAAAACATATCTGTTAATAACAATTGCATTATCATTCGAAACAATACAGCTTATTAATTTGTTACGATATACATTTTTTTAATGTAGCAGAATATTTTTAATAACATCAAAATTTTAAACATCAAATAGTATTAATAATTATGTTAATCTTTTCAAGTTAATGATTTTAACACATCTAATAACTTTTTTTTAGAATATTATCTTTTCTTTATTATATTTAGCGATAATGAAACGAGATTAACAAACTTTTTAAAGAAATGATGATATGTTACTGATAACCTTCATATAGAGGGTAATGAAATATTGATAATCTATACAAAGAGGTAAATTTAAAGCAAAAATTGTCAACTTGTTTGTATCTAAGAAAGACAGGAAATTTTAGTCACAATCATCTTTTTATATACAGACAATTAGTTTTGTTTTTTTCTTTATTGTATAAGTGATACTATACAAATTTAAAATTTTGCTAATTCTGGAAAAATAAAGGTACAAATGTATTGCTGAACGATTACTGTAGTTTAATAAGAGAATAAGATAAATAATATTTGTTATGTAAAACAAAAAGCATATAGATTAAAGCAACATAATAAATTTGCTTACAAATACAATAGAAATTGTTTATTTATAATAATTTGTGTCTTCTAGCTTAGGAATCATGTTTTTTTTAATAATTTTAACTATAAAAAAATGATTCACATTATATAGATCCCGTTATATAAATAATAATAAATGTAATCAATACACTTTTTAATATTTGAATATTTTTCAAAAGAAAAGGTATTTCCAAAATGTTCTTCTTCGTACAGGTAACTTATTTTCTGGCTTTTAAAATTAGATTTTATAAGATTGCTGAGTTGTAATTTATCTTCATAAATAGATTTTACAGTACTGGCTGTATGATTTTGCACTCTAGAAGTACTTCTAGACACTCGCCGAAGTACTTCGCCGAGTACTTCAATACTCTACAAATTTAAAATTTTACTAATTCTGGAAAAGGAAAAGTAGAAATGTAGTTTAATATGAGAATACGATGTATAATATTCATTATGTAGAACAAAAAGCATATAGATTAAAACAACATAATAAATTAGCTTACAAATACATTAGAAGTTGTTTATTTATAATAATTTGTGTCTTCTAGCTTAGGAATTACATATTTTTTTAATAATTTTAAAAATAAAAAAATGATTCACATTATATAGATCTCATTATATAAATAACAATAAATATAATGAATATACTTTTTAATGTTTGAATGTTGGTTAAATATTTTTCTCTAATGTAAACTTCACAAAATTGGGTGTATTATGTTTATACTGTAATTTTTTTAAAGAAAAAATATATATATTTTACAATACTTCAAATTTTTTCCAAGAATAACTGAAAAAAAAATTCAAATCGATACCGAATAACTATAAAAAATTGAGCACAGAATTGTAATTTATTAAAAAAATAGAAAGGAAGTGTAAATGTTATAGATGTTTTAAATTTCCGCTTATTCAATCTCACGCCCTAAAAGACGAACACTGGATTTAACTGGAAAATCACTTTTAAATAAACTACTCTTATATCTGGACTCTTTCATTTTTTTATTCTCACGAATATAATATTCATCTTGAATTGATTTGCCGACTTCATAAGCTACCGAATCAACACTTTAAATAGCTTGATCGCCATCTATCAAGTAACAAAGCGCACTTAGCCCAAAGATTGAACAGTGACCTAATAATAAAGCCAAGATAAAAGTAGCTACAGCTTTAGGCTTCTGACCTCGTCCATCTGACTGGATACTGAGTTTCCTTCCGTATTTAGAGCGGTTTTGTATTTATTTTTTTAAGACTGTTTTCGAATTATCTCCTTTCTCTCTCCCACGGCTAGGGGAAATATTTTTATATTTTTTCCTTGAAGCGTTCAAGACGGTGTAGGATGGTGAAACATGTGATTCTACCATATCTCCTCTAATATTAATTGGGCACAAGATATCAATTTTCAAGTGTTGCCGGTAATTTGATCTACATTCACAGCTCTAGGGGCTTCCGCCTAAAAATTGCCTAACCAGAAAAACTTTCACTTTATAAGATAGAGAATTGCGCAACCAGACTCATGATTGCCGTAGGGTTATGGCATACTTCGAAAAAAGGTTGATTTATTTTCCCATTCTGTTGGAAAAAAACGCTGCTTGGAGGAATGTTGCTGGATAGCTAGTTGCTTATGTACTATGTTTGCACTTTGAACCATCTGCGAAAATCTTTACACTTATGAACAATCATAAGCGTTATTAGACACAACAAACTTCCATGTGCTCCAAGTGGTTTAGTCTGCATTCACAACTTCAGAAACTTCCGCCTAATTATTTCCTTACTGGCACCTTTCTCTTTTGAATACAATCAGGCAACTCTGCACAGTAAGATCGTGACATACATGGAAACCATCTGAATTACCATTCGAGATTGTTGCAGAATATATTGTTCAAAGAAGATTTAAATATCTGCAGCTTACTACGCTTTTCATACTGCCAGCTTTAAAATTAGAATTATGGATGGTGTAATGAAATATGGGCTTCGAATCAATATCAGAAAGTTCAAGAAAGGTGAAATATGACCCTAATTACCTTTGACTTATCGATACATTTCGTGATTTTTTTTTTATCTGACTCAAAACATGATTGTAGATAAGGATTCCTTAATAAAAAAATTAAAATAACTGTTAGTATCTATATATAGATGCCCACAAGACGCAAGTTTTTTTCTTGCTTACGGCATCTTCATATTAAAATACTTACCTCTATTAATAAATTATCGAATATTCAAATCTAATAGCTTAATTAAATTTGTATTTAAATATTAATATAAATGGGTTTGAAATGTTGAAGGTCACGCCAAGTTTTATGTGATATCGAAGGATTTCATGCAATTGTAAAATAATTCGATTCTAAATTTGGAAGCAGTAAAAATATATTATGTTTTTATTTTTATTTATAGATATTTTATAATGATCTATACTTGAGAATAGCGAAACTGCTGCTCGTTTGCTACATGTGTTTTTTGATATCATTTTATGCCTCTTTTTACACTTTTTTTGTTATTCTAATTATTAGGCTTTCCTCATTATTTTTATGCGAATGTCACATAAATTACCTTTCTGAATTTTTTTACTTATATACGAATGTCACATAAATTACTTACTGAATTTTTTTTATTTATATGCGAATGTCATATAAATTTCTTACTGATTTTTTTTTATTTATATGTGAATGTCACAAAATTACTTTTTGATTTTTTTTACTTATATCCGAATGCCACATAAATTATTTTCTGAATTTTTTTTTACTTATAAGTGATTGTCACATAAATTACTTTCTAGATTTTTTTTATTTATATGCGAATGTAACATAAATTACTTTCTGAAAAAAGTGAAATAAAACAATGTCCAAACGCCATTGTATTATTTCATCTTTTTGATCTCCATTTAAAATTTAAACTACAAAATTGATAAAATCAGCTAAAGGAGGTAAGAATTAGGATTGATGTAAATAAAAATTTAAAGGAAAGAAAAAGGAAAATTTCTTCTTTTTAAATGAATTTAAAATAAAAAAAAAATGCTATTAGGGCTTTTGTTTACTCATTTATAAATCGGGGACACATTTACACATTCTCTGAATAATTCACTGAAGAGTAGGGAAAGTGATGCCTTCTGGGAGGGCTTTTAGGAACAATTATTCCCTTAAAAATCCTTCTCTTGATAAGATTGTGACTGATTTATGTGTAAAAAAATTTAAATAATATTTATTAAAAACTTTTTTCACATAATTAGCAGTTCAAAGAAATTATTCAAACTCTTGAATGATAATTTTAATAAAAACATTCTCATGATTGCCTTTATATAAATGGAACAGTTTTTAATTTGCTTTCAGATTTTCTAAGTATGTAGAAATTCAAAACTGGTTCTGTTTATATTGGTCTTTTCTGATGTATATTTTTTAGTTTTATTTTAAAAAATTTTATAAAATATGATATTTGCATTTCTTAAGGAATAAAAAAAAGGTGATATATTTCAAAAAGGTCCAACTGTATTTTAAAAAATTTTATAAATAAAAAAAAAATTTTTTTTAATAAATTTATTTTTAAGACGAAGATTTTTTTTTATTTGAAACCTTATATTACCTTGCCTTATATTGTCAATGGAAAAATTATAAATAATTTACAACTTATGAATTATAATTTAGGAGATGAAAAATTAAAGTATAATGTTATTGTTAATAATGCATTTATTTTAATTTATTATACCTCCCTCAATAACTAATACAAAATTCAGTCAATTCTTCCTGTTATTAATAAATTATATAAATTACAATTACAAATCTACATAAAATGAAAACAGATAACGAAAATTAAATTTCCGTAAGAAGACCAAATTAACTTTAAAAAAGTGAATCTTATATATAATCATAGTTATAATGAAAAAACATATAGCTATGTGATTTATTTCAGTTCTAATTTCATGGTAATCAAGCCGTCAAATGAGCTTTTTATTACACAAATGAAGAAAAAAACAAGGCATTTTTAATAAAATTTTATACTGTAGAGTAAGTAGTTTTAAATTTAATAACATGCTATAAAATTATTGAAAGATTGGTGAAACGATTCATAAAATGCATAAATCTAAAAAAAATTAAAAATATTCCTTTGTCTATTTTTAAAATTAATTTCTACAGTCTTATTGATTGCAAGGAAAACAAGGCATTTTTAATAAAATTTTATAGTGTAAAATGAGTTAATTTTAAATTTAATAACATGAATTAAAATGGAGGAAAGACAGGTGAAACGATTCATTAACTGCATAAATCGAAAAAAATTAAAAATATTCCTTTGTCTATCTTTAAAATTAATTTCTAAAAACACATTAATTGCAAATAGCAATTATTATAATATTTATGTCAACTATTTTGATTAAAAGCCCAAGCTTCCTATTATGTACAGTTAATCTGTCGTTTTAAACAGGTTATTTCGGAAACTTAAATTATATGTTAAGCTTATTTCTAAGCAGTAACTTGTTAATTTTTTTAAACTGAAAATGTAAATGGAATTCTTATTCTGTTCTTCATAACGGGGCTAATTAAACCATAAACGCTGTCCTAATAAAATCCGGAAATTACCGAACAAATTTTTACATTTATTATTCAAATTATTTAGCTTGCCACAGCATCATCATTATTAATTCGCATTTCTGCCTCATTCAATTCAAATTCAATTGATGAAAATCAATTCCTTAAAATTGAATTGTGCGTACCATAAACAATACTTCATTTCCTGGTTGGTGCACAGATGAGGAAAACCAGTTTCATTATTTTTATATTGACATAAAATGAGGATTTTTTTTTTCGTTACTGTTATGGCATTCAGGTCAATTCCGGAGTGTATGAAAATAATTAATGTGTATATTCACCGAGCATTTTAATCTACTGTCCGCCTGTATTATTTAACTAACTGTAAATTATTTAGCTTACGTTTAATGTTCTATTTGCCTTAAACTTTTGATGGCTAATTTTATCTCAATCTTTTTGTCTTCCATGATAATGAATCTACTTTTTGCAAACAAAAGTAAAAGTGAAAGAAACCGCAGATGTTTTTATAGCAGATGTTTTTCCCTTTGGGCGATATCTTTTTTTTTCTTTCTATAAATATTTCTAATATACGTGACTCTCAATCGTCATTATTTATAAACTGTAAGAGGCAAAAGTAAAACGTTGAAATAAACGTATAAATCTGAGTATTGCTATTAAGTGCTAGTGTTCATAAATTTCAAAATGCTTTAAAAATAGCACAAAAGAGAACTTTCCCAATTGAAGAAATTCTGACCTAATTTCATGCAAGGGTGCTGTCTTAAATTTAACATCATTATCGAAAAAAATCTTTTTTAAAAAGATTTAAATTGTATGAATATTTCAATAAAGATCCACAGATTTGTGATTATCAAATACAACACATGTTCAAAAACAAATCAATATACTCATTGAAGATTGACTGCGGTTATATGTTATGTTGTTTATCATGTACAGTGTGCCAACTAAAGTCTTACCTCACTTTAACGTGATAACACCTACTGGTATTAACTGGTGTCTAGGTACAGTGACTATGCTCTATGCAATGATATCAGTTACAGTGCCACCTGGCAGCAAACAACGGAATTATCCTTCCCATCTCAAAACGGGACGAGATATTGTAAAAAAGTCAATTGCAAAGTTGTAGTGTCCTTGATTTAGTACAAAGAAACACCTTGCTCACAATAATGTTAAGAACAGAAAGTGTAAAATCCTGGTCAATTTGTTCTCAATTTCTAACATTTTTACGCCAGTAAAAGCATTAGAAAGGAAAAAGAACAACTAGTTATCGGTGTGTATCTTTATTTTCAGCATTCAATATGCTCTCCATCAGCTACAATGCACAACAGGACACTTTTTTTATTTTTTTATTTCAGGCTGCACACTCTGAAGCGTATCAAATGAGTCACTATACACCGCAATGTTGACAGAGGGGTCATATACACCCGCTGTTTGAATTATTCCCCATAGAAAAAGGTTTAATGTTCTGCAGAGTGAGCATACCCGAGGATTTGATTCTGGAGTGTCTCTATCAGGTACTGCTTTAAATTTAAGGTCTTGTGCGGAGGGGAGTCATCATGTTGGAACCATACGTTTCGGAATTATGAACCAAATTAAATATTATTTAAAGCAGAAGTTCCAATTATAATACTGTATTACAGTTAACATGACTTCGTAAAATACATGACCAGTCAGTTTGTTATTAAAAATTTATTTTCAAATATTAATCGACCAGCATATTTGATATCGAACTTCAACATGCATGTAAGATTTCTCAGAGCCCAATAATGGACACTGGTTATTTTTTCGACCTAAATCAAAGACTCTCAACAATTTTCTAATTGACTTTTTTACAGTATCTCGTACCTTTTTTGAAATAGGAACTCTAACTCAGCTGTTAGTTAATTGAGAATTGCAATCTTAAATAAGAAAAATTTGTCGAATTCCTTAAAAATTAATGATATTTTAGATTGTTTGTAATGTTATAATCCCTACTTTCCTGGTTATACAAAAGATGAAAATAATTTTTTCCTCCAAATCCTACAAATCAAAACTTATCTGACACTCCTTTCTCAAAAATAAAATAAATAAGCCTGGAGATATTTAGTGTTCCATAAAGTTTCCTAATTTGCACTATGTTAAATTATAGTTTCTTATGATCTCCCAACAAAGGTTAAGATTGAAGGTTTTTTTATCATTGCTTACTAGGCAATATCATATTTATTTTGATCACGTAATTGTAAGATAGAGCAATGGTTCTCAAAGGGTGCGCCCTGTTGTATTCCAAACCAATATGTGTCAAGATATAAAAATAAACAAAGTTACTGTTTTTCTTGTCTTGACTTGTTTCCTGTTCAAAGTCAGATTTCATTACAAATAACTAATCTTTCCGGTTGCTTTTTTTTCTGCTTTTGTTCACATAAGAAGTATCAAACAATGATAATGGGTCACAGAATATTTCCGAAAAACTAGGAGGGGTATCTTCCATGGTTGACTTCTAGAAATGTTACAATCTGTGTGATTTTCATTGTTAAAAAAATTTCCATTGCAGCCTATGCAACTGACGATCTGTAAGTTGTGGAGTTGATCATTAAACATTAACCGAAGAAGAACTAGTAGTTATATCCACTGATCGTGGATTTACGACTAAATATAAGGAATTGTCTCTTGAAACTTCCCTTAAAAGCTATCTATTTCTACTACCCTTTCCGTAAACTATAAAACTGAGAGATTTTTCTCAGTATTAAGGCTTATTAAAAGCCACATTGGATCAACAAGGAATGTTAATAATACTGACATAATTACAAACACGTAGATTATTTTAACACAAATAAAATGGAGAGGAAAGTAAGTTGAATTTTTTATTCGTTTCATTTATTCAGAATATCCAAATTAGGATTATTGTCAGTTTTTTTTTTTTTTTTTTTCCCCAAGCTTTTTTACTTGAAACTTGGTGGAGAGGAATAAAACAATTTATTATTTAATCATGAAGATACGTAGAATACGATATATTCTGAAAGATTATTTTTTGTGATATCTAGACATACACGTTAGATTGTGTTCTTTTCGATGAGGCAATATCATCATAAATGTACAATAGATGGAGTAAATAACATTCAATATTATACTTGTTATCGAAAAAAAAAATGTTTCTAAAAAATTAAAGAAAAATGTTAAAAAATTTTAAATAAAAAATGTTTCTCTAACATTTACATTTAATTTCTTAAACTCTTGCATTTTTACATTTAATTGCTTAATTGCTCTTCTTGTATTTAATTTCTTCTTTATTTGCATTTAATTTCTTAACTTTAAAAAATTTATTATTAAAACATGAAACGTAGAGTACATATATTTTGAAATATTATTTTTTGTGATATCTAGTACACTACATTAGGTTGCGCAGACAATAGACAGGTTTCGATTAGACAATATCATAAATGTACAATAGATGAAGTAAATAACATTCAATATTATACTTGCTATCGAGAGTCTTATTTTAAAAATGCTTATCTAGCATTTGCATTTAATTTATTTATTCCCCAAAATAAATATTCGTTTTCTTATTTCATTTATTTGATGAATTCTTTCCGGCTGCTGATTTCTATAAAAAACACCTTCGTTAAGAGTTACTTTTTGTTGATAGAAATATTTTAATTTGCTGCACGTGCAGTAAAAGCAAGCCCAAAGTGATTATAAAAAAAGATCACGATTTTTCTATTAGGTCGTACACCGAAAAAAACTTTCTATCAATAAAAATGATAACAAATTTCCTTATTCCGTAGGCAGAGAATACATAAGTTATATTTTTAATGTGTTATTTTTCATGTTTTATTTTTTATGTAAAAATGTCGATAAAAAAGTGTGTTAAGAATTTGAACTATGAAATTAAAATCTATATTCATAAAATTCACAGGATAAATTATGGTCTTCAGAAAAGTACTCTTCAAATACCAACAATTCCGTCAATCAATTAAAATTTATTTTAAAGCAGCCAATCAAATTCATTATTAGATGAACACAGTTTAATTCATTATTTGTTTATATTATATAATTATTTAAAATTAAGGCAATTCTACTTGTTTCTAAATTGTAACCAAACTAAAACAAGATATCAAGTTCCTTAATGAAACTGGTAAATGAGTCACTTTCCAGTGTGTTCCATCACATGTTGGAATTAATGGAAACGAAAAAGCAGATCTTCTGGCAAAAAAAGAACAGAAGATGTTCCTGGATAGTGTCCTATCCACCTGGACTCTTTTAGGAGAACTATACGGAACAAAATTAAATCATCGTATATTAGTGAATTATTTTCTAACAAAGGAAAAGTCTGGGTGACAATCGGGGATTTAGTGGAAAAACTCGTAAAGAAGCTGTCGCCAATTTTAGATTAAGAACTGGACACGACTGCCTGGTCGAACATCAGACCAATAGGGATTGTGAACTCTGATATATGTGTATTATGTAAGACAGAGAAAATGAATAAGGCCCATCTACTTGTTTGCTCGGGACTGGACTCGAACTTACAACAGAATGGTGATTTGTGTACTCTTTACTGGAGGGCCACATAAAACATGCCCTGATCACATTTACTTTTATTTTGGTGCTTCTAGCTTTTTAAATTAATATTCTTAGAACATTTAACTTGTTTTTAAGGCCTTTTGGTTATTTTTGTTAAGAATATCTGGTCCTTTCCCTTTGTTATTAGTTTGATTTCCTTATATGTTCTTTTTGTTTCTACTATAAGTGGTCAAATTTGTTTGGATTGAGTTGCAATAAAGCCATAAGTAACAACAATAACTTGTTTTTAAATTATTATGAGATTTGAAGTCAACACTGCAGACTTCACTCAGTGTTAAGGATAAATAATTGACCTCTTTTTGTTCATACACAAAAGATCATTTTTTTTTCTTCTAATGCAGCTGGCAAATAGACCGTGATCTTTCGCCATAAGGGCTGCGCCGATGTTACTCACTTCGCATTAACCCGCCCGTGTAACTGGATGGTAAGCCACGGACGCGGAGTAACAATGCCCCCGCAGCGCTCTACGATCCTATTATTACCGGGACCTACGGTTTAAAGTGGATTCCGAACCACTACAACACCCATGGGTAACGCCGGGATTTGAACCCGATACCTGTGGTACCGAACGCCAGAGCGCTAGCCATTCGGCCATCAGGCCCCTTAGACAAAAAAATCCAAGCATCCGTAAATTTAATTTCGTTTTGAAGTGTGATTATTCAAGGAAAAACATACTTAATGAGTTACTCATTCATTATTCTGAATGTTTATATATTATATAGGAAAAAAAGAATGAGTAAAACTAGAGGTTTGATTGAAAACTATTTTATATGAAATCTGATTTAATTAAATTAATTATGGTATTCGTTGACGAATCCAAGCATATAGTTTTGAATGGGATTCATTCAGTGATACTATATTTTTTTTATTGTATCCACAAAACTAGATTATGTAAGCGGAAAAAAAAAAAACATGAGTAAATGAAAAAAGCATGAATGGAATGGCCCACTTAGTGGACCGTTAAATTTCATTCATTTATAAATGTCAACTATTTTGCATCCAATGCAATTTTCAAAAAAAAAAAAAAAAAAAATGGACGATGTGCCATTTAACCTTTTACCTTAATAATAGGTTAGAGAGTGTAAAGCGGAACGCTGGAACAATATTTGAAATTTAAAAAAAAAATTGAGATTACTTGTTGTAATAAAAAATTCACAATACCTTAAAATTATTTGCTGAAATAAATTTTAAATAATAATAATAATAATAACAATTTATTATTATAAAACAATTTTTAATTTTTAATAGAAATAATTTTTTAATTACATTAAACTTTTGTCATTTATATTTCAGGAGATGGTGCAAAATCCGATTGAAATAGATATACATTTAAAGCATAATACTTGAAGAATATGCATGCTATAAATATTTCTCCTATATGGTCTAATTAACCTATTATATAGCGCGTAGTATTTTAAAAATGGGACTACAAACTCAGAGCTTCCATGTTTGGATTCGATAGATCTGTAAATTAAGATGTCGTTTCTGGTGGTATTGTTGAATTGCCGTTGTCTCTCAAAATTGAGGTTGCAATGAAGTAGGCTATATCCTGGGTAACACTGAATTTGCTGTTAGTCTACATCTACAGTAGCGAATAACCTTAAATCAAAAGAATCAGGCATTCAAAAGAATTTTTTTCTTACAAAATTAGCCATGTCCAGACTAGAATGCGAGATAATCGAGTCGTTCTGGTGAGCCAATTATAAACCAGTTTTTCTCAGTGTTAATAGTAATTATTTAAAATAGTAATTTTTATAATTTTGTTTATGAAACTTGTCCTTATATTATGTAGTAATAAATATACAGAGAATGCGTAGATTTTTCACTTCTTTTCATATTTATTTTATTCCTTTCGAGAGTGATCAATAATGAGGATGTAATATTAATCTTGTGTTTTATTTATTTTATTGATGAAGTAAAAATTGTTGTCGAACACACTGATTTTATATTGTAAAACAAAAAGAAGTAATTTACATTAAAATACAAAGAAGACTTTTTATTTAGTTAATTAGTTAAGATTACTAACGGATTTTTTTCGGTTTTGCAGGAAAAAATAAAAAACATTATTCAAAAATAATTTTTTTTTCTAATTTAAACATTTAAATGTGGAACAAAAGAAATCAAAATTCCCATAAACAAAAATCTGTGCAAGAAAATGATACTACAACTCTTTTATCTGATCTAATTTTTTTAAACGTTTTTGAAATAATATAACAATTATAAATGCTATCTAAAGTAATGATGAAAAATGTAGTGAAGATATCAGTTTATATTTTTTATTTAAAAAAAATATAAGAATTTGAATTTTCATATTGAAAATTTGCGAAAGTTTTAAAATTAAAGTTGTATCGTTTCGCTTTCTTATCGCATTAAAAATTTATTTTGTTGTCATGACAACTGTTGTCAACCGTTGGTAACATACATAAATCTAGACTACTGATAAATAAATATTTTGATTTTTAATTCTTCTAAATTTCTTTGATTTAATAAATATTATTATCAACATTACGAGTCTCCTAAAATTTGTAAAATATCTCAAATCCTATAGATGATGATGAATGAAGTGGTATATGGGGATGTGAAGCAAAAAGGACTATAATCCCCTAATCACTATATATATGAACAGTTAATTTCTCCTTATTTTTAATATGTCACTCTCCACAACGCTCATGTTAGACCGGGACCTACGGTTTAAAGTGGATTCTGAACCACTACAAACATCCATGGCACCGCCGGGACTCGAACCCGAAACCTATGGTACCGAGGGCCAGAGCGCTAGCCACTGGGCCATTCAGGCCCATCCTGTAGATAAATCGACTATCTCGCATAAAAAGTCAATCACAAATACAAATATGACGTCCACCCTTTTATGACGTCCACCGATAAATTTCTAAATATTATTTATTTATTTATGAATATTATTTCACATTTATATTGGTTTATTTATATTTACTATTTTAAGCGCACTAATTTTAAAAGTGTTCATACTATTCTTATTTCTTGTCGTAGTTCCTTCTGAATTAAGTCGGATTTTAAAAATAGGTGCTGTCAGAGTATAAGAAACCAAAGATTCTTAATTTTACCAAAGACAAAAATATGTGAAAAATGCAAGACATAAAAGCCTAAACACGGAAGAAAGCACAGCACGGAAGATAAATAAAGCACAGGCTTCTGCCATAGCTGAAAAAAAATGAAAAAATAAATTTCAATTAAAAAAAAGTAAGTAATTTTCAAAGCAACAAAAGTGATTTTTGGTGACCTTTTTAAGAATTAAATTAGATCTATTTCAAAAATCCAAAATTAAATGAGTCCACAATAAATAAAAACTGGATTTCAAGCACTGGATGCATATGAGGTTCTTTTCCTGCATTTACTTAATTTTAAGAAAAATTACATGAGTTCTATTTTGATCCAAATATATAATTAGCTCATTTAAATGTGAGAGTATGCGTATTTGCATTTTGTGCATTCGGCTCATATTTGCTTTTACGAATTATTACTATTATGATATTTCGAAATAACAAGTCTCATTTTTTTCAATTAGTGATAGTAACGTACATTTTAATAATAACTCTTTTTAATCATATGATATTAATGCAAGTCTGGTGCATATAAATTCGTATTTCAAAAATATTAAAATAAGTTAATTAAATATTATAAAGTCTTAGTTTAGCCTGAGTCTGCTTAGCCTGCTTAGGGGGCCTGATGGCCGAATGGGTAGCGCTTGGTACCACAGGTATCGGGTTCAAATCCCAGCGGTGCCATAGGTGTTTGTAGTGGTTCGGAATCCACTTTAAACCGTAGGTCCCGGTCCTAATAGGATCGTATGAACGGGGGCATTGTTACAAATTACTATCCATAATGCAAAGTATAACATCGGCGCAGCCCTTATGGCGAAAGATCGGTCTATTTAAGCTGCATTAGTCTTAGTTTAAATGATTTAATAATTCAACTTTTCTGTTTTTCGCATATTTATCCATGAACTCAAAATAAATAATCCAGCAATATTTTTGAAATGGTCATATTTCTAATTTAGAGATGCACATATGTATACATGTCCACTTTATTTAAAAAATATGATTGGCATTCTTTTTTGAATGATTTTCAGATTTTCGTAAAATGCCCGACTCGTGGCCCAGTGGTATCGTGCCAAGTTGGCATGCAGGAGGGATGAGGTTCGAATCTACTGTTTTCAGAAACGAGGATATGATGTGTGTAAAATCATGTCGTATAGATAGTTAAGCTCCCTGGTGGAAGTTTTCCGGGTTTTCTACCATACGACACACAAATGCGTTGGTTTCTAATGGTAAAAAGTCCTCCAGAAGGCACTTTCCCCCTCACCTGCCGGTGGGTTGTCTAAATGAGGCCCACCGACGTTGCTCCCTCACCTTTTTAACTGATAGGGGTGCCACGTAACTCTAGGTACGAGGGGGAAAGGTGGCCTGTTTTGTCGCTCTATGGTCTTTGTTTGCACACTTAAGGCTAATTAGACAGGGACCTGCTCTTTAACAAGGATTCCTAACAATTAACAAACATCCATGCCACCGCAGGATTCGAACCTAAAGCTTGTGGTTCTACAGGCCAGAGCGCTAACTAGTCGGCCGTAGGCCGCGGAGAAAAGAAAGAAAGAAACAGAAAGATTTTGATTAAACACTAAAACAGGGTTTATGATCTTGGCTTAATTTAATTAAAAAGTACACATTTAAATATTAGAAAAATATTTTCATCTCTTTTATTGAGTAGAAGAGTGGATGATTTATCAACAATATACTATGGATGCAGGATTTCTATTTACATAATTTTTTGGATATTTATTTCCAAAAACAATTATTAAAATTGTGCTTAGTAAAGTAGATGTAGTTGTTGCTATATAATACATTGAAATGTGCAGCTTTCTTGGGTAACAACATATTTGTGGACAAATATTTAAGCCACAGAAATTTAATTTTGAGCCATCACTTTTGCTCTTGATTATCACAAAAATTAAATCAAATATTGAAACGCTTATTAAATTAATGCAATATCCCGCATCGAATGTTTTATTAGTTTTTTTTTAATTTATTATATAATATAATATTACTCATTTTGCTTTCTGCAAGACAGATCAGTGATCCCCACTCTGATATTTCTCAATTTCAGGAACATATTCATATACGCATATGCATTTAAAAAATATTCCATTAAAACTAAACACAACTTTAATAAGTAATTTGTATATGCTTTTGAAAATAACTTATTTTCCATGTGGTATATTTTGCCTTCACAGCATTCCTTTTTAATCATTTGTTTCTGAAACATGTATTATGTTGAAAATTGAGAATTCCGAATTCAATAGACATTTATATATTACCCAAAATAATGGTTACTACGATGCATAATGGTTGTTATGCGTGACCAGTTTAATTATCTTCTTTAGGTTTTGATACACAGCTGGGGTCGAGAGACCGCCAGAAAATTTCCGACTCCTAGACTTTTTTCTGTAATATTATGTACTATGATCTTTACTAATGGATTTAGAACAGTGATTCTCAAACTTTTTGAAGATGGGGCGCATTTAAAAACTTACAGATAATTGTAGGCTCACTATATACAAATTTCTGATAAAAAAAAGTATTCGGTACTAACGCTTCAGAGTTTTATATCCAGAATATCAACTCCACAGACTACTACTTACAGACAATGCAGTCTCAGCGACTGAAATGGAAATGTTTTTAACATTGAAAATCATATAGACTTCAGTGCTCCGAGTACAAAACATGGAAGTTACCTCGCCTAGTTTCTCAACCGTCTCTGGTCCATAATTGATGCGTGGCAACTTTTCATGTGAAGAAAGGAGAAACAAGTAATATATAAAAAAAAAATTTTAAGTCAATTCCTACTTTTTTTCTCACTATATTGCAGAAAGTTCTTTATAAATAATTTTCATTCATTTTTTTAAGTTTATCTGGCGCCATCTATTGGTAGATATATGCAACTTAAATGTAAAAAAAAAAATTAATTAATTAAATTAAATTACTGAATTAATATTTGAAAAAACTGTATTAACATCAAGTGTCATCCACGAACTTGAGTGGATGAATAAAAAGTATTTTATTAAAGATTGAAAATTTGAACAAGATATATATAGGGAGAGTGTGAGCTAATAGAAGGAATTGGAAAAAAGCAACCAGAAAGCTTAACCGTTTGTATTAAAAACTGACGCTCAATGGTAAAATTGACAAAAAAAAAAAAAAAAAAAAAAAAAAGGAACTCTATTTATTTTTTATATTTGGACACATATTTCACTGGAATACTAGAGAGCTCACCCGGGAATCATCTAGGCTGCAACAGTGCCCCCTGGTGCAACTTTGGAGAACCACTGATTTAGAAAAATATGTGAAATAAATTCAATTTTTATTGAACTTACAGATTTATAAAAATAGTTTTCTCATAACAAAGGATGTTTATCAGCTTTAAAGGTTAATATTTGTGCATATATCATTTTATTATTAGATATCCTTTACTCTAAATTTTATTAAAAAAATACATGTATCCTATAAAAATAACAGTATTAAATTAACAGACACCAAAGTATTATAGAATAACTAAAGACAGACAAAAGAAAATTGTACATTTTAATCACAAAGATGCTTTATATGTACTACATAAAATATTATATTTTTTTTAATAATAAAATAGTTTCTATAAGATCTTCTTTTATTGTTGATCAAGATAACTTTTTATAAACCTCAATACTGAGAAAAATTTCTCAGTTTCTATCAGTTTTATAGTCTACGAAAAACAATAGAAATATAATTAAAACAAACATCAACAAGAAATTTTATTAATTTTTCAGATACCTCTTTTTATTATTATTTTTTATTATATTTTAATAATTAAAGAAATGTTTTCAATTTTTTCATTTTTTTATATTTTAAATCTTTTTCATAATGAATTAAATGAAGAATATAGAAAAAGTAAAATTTGTAAACAAAATACAAATTCCACAAATAAATTTTTATTTATGTTATGTGCGTTATTATATGATAATATCCATTAAAAAATGTGTTATTATGATATAAATATATTTTTAATCATAATCAAAATTGGGATGGTCAAATATTAGTCAGAATAACTGTGTTATTATTCTGAAATTTAAGTTAAATAATTAACCTTCACTATTACTTTAAAAATAAATATTTTGTAAATATAACTTTTAATTTTTCATTTGTGATAATTAAAAATAATGCTCAACAAAGCCCAGATCTATTAGAATACAATCAAAAGATGTAAAATAAAGATGAAAATGAAAAGACTATTACGACAAATTTTCGAAAAAAAAAAAAAAAAAAAGCCTGGAAGTGCAATTGATTATATAATTACATAATAACAATATTTAAAATCAAAACATTTTTATTTAACTGAAAATAAATAGATTCTCCATTTTAAATGGAATGGTTTTTATTTTTTTGCAGAAATAAAAATCAGAAATTTCTATAAATGCAACTTTAATAATAAATTCAAATATAATATATTTTAGCACAAATATAATGAAATAAAAAAAACACTATTTAAAAAGTGTGAAATAGTAAATTACATGTCTATTTTATTGTTAAATATTATTTTAAGTTTTTTTTATTATTATTTTATATTTTGTGTGTCTTTAATTTTTTCTAGAATTTTAATTTTGAAAGATATAATTTATATCCTTTGAATTGCGAAACTATTTTACTTTTTACCTACATTTTCT
This sequence comes from Caerostris darwini, assembly GCA_021605075.1. Taxonomy (NCBI): domain Eukaryota; kingdom Metazoa; phylum Arthropoda; class Arachnida; order Araneae; family Araneidae; genus Caerostris; species Caerostris darwini. Next base: position 306,113 of record BPLQ01015115.1, on the reverse strand, counting down.
ATTTAAAAGAATACTCAAATCCAAATGTTTCTTGAAGGTTATTTTCAGATATCACTTTTGACTTTGCCACAATTTTCTACTAACTTCCTCGTGCTGCCATCTAGTATCAGAATGAAAAACAATTTGTGAGGCATTTATTTTCCTAGATACTTATTATACATAAATTATATCCCATTAACTTACTAGTCTATATTTAAAAAATAAAAAAAATGACAATGTACTTAAACTGTTTATAAAATTTTTATTTTCTTTCTAAGCTTACCAAGTTTAAAAAGATATTTTATTTCGTTTTGAATGTTGAAGTTGATCATTATTTTAAAGATAATATTACTAAATTACATAGAGAAAATTGACAAAGAATCCTTAAAACGTTAGAGTTGCTTAAAAATAAATAGAAAACAAACTCGTCTCGTAGGTCTTGAATGCATTAAATAATAAAATAAAAATCAGGAAATTCTTCGTATAAATTTGAAAAGTATTTAAAAATATTCAGCATGTACAAAAGATCGACATTTTCATTCCTTGCTTATTTTCCTTTTTTAAATAAAAGTCATATATACATATTCAATACACAACCACAATGCACACACTTCAATTCAATACACAACACACAATGCCCACATTTCAATTCAATACACACACACACACACAAACATTTGACAGCATTAATGAAAAGTAAATAATATAATGTAATAAAAATTAAATAATTTTATGTGGAACACTACATTCGTTCAATAAAATTTTAGTATTTTGTTCGATTTCAGTAGTAACCAAGCACAAAAATGAATATTCAAATAATTTCTATTTTTATAATTGTTAATATTCATGACTGCAATTATTTGTACACAAGAATATATTGAATTAAATAGGCTTGAACATTTTAATATACTATCTGGTAGCTATCACGACTACATTATTCAAGCAATTTTTTAAAATAAAACATGTTTATGGTATTCCCATAAAATATGTAATGAATTCTAGCTTATAAATTCAAATAATATATTAAATAAAGTATTTCTTTCTAATAATTAAGTGTTCTTTGTTATTAAACTAGAGTAGGTTTGTGTTCCATATTTTTCTCATTTATCAAAATTTGAATATATCCAAAAATTGACCTATAGTTTGATTTTTAAAATAAAAATGTCATAATGTGGAGCGGACCTCAATATAATGACAGGACCATGGTCGTGTTTTCCTATGCTAGGATAACGTTTGTATATGAACCTATTACTAATTTATGAAATTAAAATATATATAATATATATATATCTCTCTCTCTTTGTACATTTTCCATGTGGAAAAATATATATATATATATATAAATTCATATAATTTTGTAACAAAATAATAAAATGTAATGCACGCAACACTAGAGCGAATCCACAATCACTATTTTCAGAAGCGAGGATGACTCTATTTAACAGAGCGTGTCGGCTTGTCGAATAGACGTGGGCCTGGTGGGAGTTTATCGGGTTTTCTCACATATGACAAACACATAAGAATTTTCCAATATGTCAAGAAAACGTGGTTTTCCTCTTTTGACAAGCAAATGGATTTTTTAAATTTTCAGAAATACTTAATTTTTATCTTATACTTAATTTTTTAGTTTGAATGTAAAATAAATGAAACAATTCTGGCGTAACTAAAAGTTTTCCTTGACGTCAAGAAATTTCACTTCCCTTGGAATGTTTGGGTTGTTCGTAGAATATTATATGGAACATGACGCCATAGGTGTAAAAGTGAAAATAAATTAATAAATAAATAAAATTTAAAATGTCTTACTTGAATTTCCTTTATTTATTTATCTTAAAAATGGTATGTATACACTTTTTAATTTATGAATAATGAGAAAGAATAAAGACAAAGTAAAGGAATAATGAAAGAATAAAGACAAAGTATGATGTACAGGTGATTTTATTTATTTATTTATTTAGATGATGGCGAAAGACAGACAAAGTCTTTCAACTGATACATGTAACATAATGAATTCATGTTATTTTTTCTCCTTTAACGTGATGAGAAAAGCATGTGTTCGTCTTTCTCAGCACTGCATTGAAGTAATAATTAAAAAAGATAGAATCGGTTGAAAATAAACTACTCCTTTATAAAGAAATACTTACATTACATTATTTTTTTTTCTAAATGAAAAGTATAAATTTTTACTATATCAGAAATTGTATTTTAACAAGATGCAAATTAAGTATTATATTAATTGATTTCTACTATTAAAACGATGGCGGTTTTTTTTTTTTCCTTGTAGTCTATTCGGCTAGAAGGAATATTTCTACATGTTTTGAATTAAAATTCGTCGTATAGAATTTCTGAAAAAAAATATAGTTAGTAATGACACAAATTATATTTATGCAATGCTTTAATCTTATCTCAAAATAAACAGAATTAATATTTAATTTAAATTTAAAATAAATTAAATTATTAAGAAACTACAATTTTAAGCTTAATAGTGCTTCAATGGAATTTAATTTACTTTAACTTCCTCTAAACTTTTTTGGCTTGTATTAAAATTGAATTTTTATACTTTATTATACTTTGCAGTGGATGATATTAGATAATGACGAGATTATGAAATAATATTGCATTTTTATTAATAAATAACATCGTTTTAATTGTAAAGAAGAGTAATTATCGATATTAATAAGGTTATAATACAGCTGGGAATAATTTTTTAAGTAATCTAATTTTATTTGTAATTTTAATTAATAATTTTTAAATAATTAAAAAAATTATAATAATAAAATAAATAAAATTTAATTAATTAATCTTAATTAATATGCAATTTTATTTTTTTTACATAATTTAATTTTATTTGTAATTTTAATAATTTTTAAATAATTTTTGAAAAATTATACTAATAAAATAAATAGTTTTTTAATTAATTAATTTAAATTAAAATATAATTTTATTTTTTACGTAATATAATTTTATTAAATCATAATAATATAATGATAATAATATAATCTTTTAATCTAATTTTATTAAACCCTAGCAATTAAATTATAAATGTAACTTAAATAATCACCTTAAACTTATACTTAAAAAGACTATATATTCTTCTAAGCAAATTCATTCAAACATTTAAACGTTAGAGACCGTGGAAAATATTGATTTAATATTAAACTATCACCCAAACTTTTCTTTTAAAAGGACAAATTCCAAATATCTTCGTGCATTTTGTTTTTCTTTTCCCTTCCTGTCTGTCTTATATTGATCTCCTTTTTATATTGATCTCAAATTCTGCAGACGTTACCTTTTTTTATTTGTAAATAAAAGACCAATAGTTCAAATTTAGAAACAGAAAAAAAATTATATTAACAATTCCATTTTTGTGTTCACATTTTTATTCGTTTAGTAACTTCCTGGTCCATCACAGATTGATAAAACGACTATATAAACACGGTCTGTCTCTCGTATTGTCCTCAGTTTGTTGTCCTTTCCATGCGAAAGAGTCGTGCTTCTATTGTTTTTATAAACACCGCGTCTTTTTCCTGTTGCATGACTCAACGGTGACTGCAAAGTTTACTTCAACTGTGAACTTGGTAATAGTGATTCACGCTCAGTTGGAGACGGTCTTCAATCGATTCGCTGGGTGAATCACGAATGCTTTGGCCTTTTCCTTTTAAGATAGAAAATCCCAGGCTTTGGAAAATCGGTATTAGCTCAGGGTTTTTCTGAATATTTGGATCAATTGTAAAAAACCTTTATTTTAACAAAAAGTTTTCTTATAATTTTTAATTATTATTAGTGTTAAAACCGTTAGCAATTTTCGAAAAGTAATTCGGTTTTCGTCACGGTTTTAGTCATTTTTCGTAATAATTTTAATTTTAGTATTAGTACTAAAATTGCAAAGTAGTTAAAATAAAACGGTTAGTAGTAAAAGTAGTTAAAGTAGTGATTCACTCTTAGTTGGAGACGGTCTTCAATCGATTCGCTGGGTGAATGGATGCTTTGGCCTTTTCCTTTTAAGATACGAAAATCCCAGAGTCATCGGAAAACCTAGCTGTCTGTATTAGCTCTGGGTTTTTCTGAATATTTGGATCAAGTGAAAAACCTTTATTTTAACAAAAGTTTTTCTTATGATTTTTAGTTATTATTAGCATTAAAACCGTTAGCAGTTTTGAAAGTATATTTTTAAATTTTATGACTAACTAAAATTGCAGAGTAATTAAAAATAGATAATTAATTACCTAATAATTTGTAAATCGATAATTAATTAATTGAATCATTAAATTCATTTAAGAATTTTGGTGCAGTCGCTTCTTACAGAAATTGATCATGCAATGCATGTGTTGAGTATCATGTGCAAGTATTTCGTATTCCTGTTTGGGGTTTTTCTGAGTTTTCTTTCATATGGCACTCAAAAGTCGAGGTAATTTTCTATGAAAATCTCAACGAGAGACAGTGGGCTGTTCGTGGAAAATGAAGTCTCCAGCGTTAATTAAATATAATAATAACCTTCCATGAAGTATTTGTCAGTACATTTCTAAAGATTTGTTTACAATTTTATAGAAATTTATTATGATCACTAAAAGAAAAACATTTTTAATAAGATTACTTGATTACTTTTTTTTTTTTTGGCTCGAACACAATAATAGTGGAGCCATTATTCAGCAAGAAAAAGTCAGGTCACAGGTTTCTCGTTCTACTCTAAACAGCCTAAGTGGTCTAAACATGTTACCATGTCTGCCAATATCTCCTGGCTTGTTTCCCATAGAGCATGTCTCAGATATTATTAGCCGGAAATTTTGAAGGAAACGTTTATAATGAATTTTGGTAGTTTATGTGCCTAAGTAAATTCAGCATGGCGAAATACGCCCCATTAAAGCATTAATAATTTCATTGATAGCATGCCAAGACGTGTAAAGACCTGTATTTCATTACGAGGTGGTCATACCATTTTTTGATCATTTCAGCATCCCTAATATATGGATCATTTGAATTTGGATGCGTCTGATTACCTTAGTATTTCCTTCTAGGGCTTTATGGCATTGCAATATCATTGTTGAAAAGTATATAATACATGTAACTCATACGTTTAAACGAAATATGGAATAGAAGAAAGTTTATGTAATTTCTTAAAAGAGAATTACTTTAAAACAAAATAATTCTTTAAAATCGTAAATTTTCATTTATTTTCGGAAAGTTATAATATTATAATGTTAAAGTGGAAGATTTAATCAATTGTGGTTAACTTGTCAATTGTGAAGCAATCTTTCATTAGATTGCAACTGTTAGTTTAAACAAATAAGAAATAGTGACTTGGTGTAATTTAGATGATTCTTAATTTTACTGCAATGCTTTTGAAATTTTTTTGATAAAAGACATTCCTACGAATATATCTTTTCAATTAAAAATATATAAAAATTGCAATATATCATAGACAAAAGTTTATTATTGAAATTTTGGGCCTGATGGCCCTGATGGTGACTGAGTGGCGCGCGGTGCCACAAATTTCGGGTTCGAGTCCCGGCTGTTCAATTGATGTTTGTATTGGTTCAGAATCCATTTTAAACCATAGGTCCCGGTCTAATATGACTGTAGAGCGTTGGGAGTAAGGGTGACAGCCCTACCCCATAAAAAGAAAACATCTCCAATTTCGAAATTTGCCTATAGGAAAAAGGCCTGGGCCCACCATGGGGCTATTGCGCCACTGAAGAAGAAGATTTAATTTTAAAGTTAATTAATTTGAGGGACAAACATTGTAAATTTAATTAATATTTCTGTTCATATTTTAGGTTTACATATTAATGCAAGTCAATTTTTTCTTTTTAAAACCAACGAATAAACGACATTGTTTTATTATTGCTTATTGATTCAATTGATAGTCATTGCATTTATCTATGTCAGCATACATTTTTTATTTCAGAGTTTTATATGATAAATGAAATTGTAAACTTCTTATAAATAAGCATTTGTTTGATTAATAGTTTTTTTAAATTTCATTCAATTGTAAATTTTTTTCATGTCAAAATTTTTGCTCGTTTTTTGACCTCGATAAATTATAGATTGAAAATGCAAAATATTTTAAATCTAATAAATAGATCGCGTCTAATTTTTATACAGAAAACTCATCTCAATTACAAACAAATTGGCTTCATTTGTCACTTTTCCAGATCGCCATATTAATTTAATGGTCACTAATCCAGAAGTCATATGAGTCAATTTTTTCGAATTTAAAACTAACAAATACACAAATGTGTTTTTCATTGCTTATTGATTCAAATATTATAGATCCATCAAATTTATTTTTGTGGGTCAATTTTTTGAATTTAAAACTAACAAATACACAAATGTGTTTTTCATTGCTTATTGATTCAAATATTATAGATCCATCAAATTTATTTTTGTGGGTCAATTTTTTTAATTTAAAACTAACAAATACACAAATGTGTTTTGCATTGCTTATTGATTCAAATATTATAGATACATCAAATTTATTTTTGTGGGTCAATTTTTTGAATTTAAAACTAACAAATACACAAATGTGTTTTGCATTGCTTATTGATTCAAATATTATAGATCCATCAAATTTATTTTTGTGGGTCACTTTTTTTAATTTAAAACTAACAAATACACAAAAGTGTTTTTCATTCCTTATTGATACAAATATTATAGATCCATCAAATTTATTTTTGTGGGTCAATTTTTTTGAATTTAAAACTAACAAATGTTGTACACAAATGTGTATGTTGTACACAAATGTGTATGTTGTACACAAATATAAAAACACAAATGTGTTTTTCATTGCTTATTGATTGAAATATTATAGATCCATCAAATTTATTTTTGTTAATATACATTCCTAATTTTTTTAGAGTTTGATTGATTACATTTTTCATTCAATTGTAAATTTCTCTCATATTAAAAAAAATTCAAACATTTTTTTATTCAATTAATAAATGATTGAATGTGTAAAATATCTTAAATCTAATAAATAGATCATGACAAATTAGCTATCAGAAAACAAATTATATCAGAAAACTGATCTCAATTACAAACAAATTAGCTATCTTTGCCACTTTTTCAAAGCGTCATATTAACGTGAGTCAATTTTTTTGAATTCAAAACTAACAAATACATAAAAGTGTTGTTCAATTCTTATTGATACAATTACTGTAGATACATTAAATTTATTTTTGTCATTATACATTCCTGATTATTTCAGAGTTTGATATGATGAATGAATAAATAAACATCCTGTAAGGAAATATTTATTCGCTTAATATTTTTTTCATTCAAATGTAAGTTTCTTTCATGTTAAAAAAATTCTATCTTTTTTGTACTCAATTAATAAAAGATTGAATATGTAGAATATCTTAAATCTGATAAATAGATTTTGTGTCTGATTTTTATGTACAAAACTGATCTCAATTACAAACAAAATGGATACCTTTGCCACTTTTCCAGAGCATCATATTTAATGTGAGTCATTTTTTTTTTAAATTTAAAACTAACAAATACACAAAAATGTTTTTCATTCCTTATTGATTCAAATATTATAGATCCATCAAATTTATTTTTGTCAATATACATTCCTAATTATTTCAAAGTTCGATATGATGAATGAAAAAATAAACATCTTGTAAGGAAACATTTATTTGATTAATATTTTTTTCATTCAATTGTAAATTTCTTTCATGATAAAGACTGATCTAAATTACACAAATTGACTACCTTTTCCAAAGCGTCATATTAAGGTGAGTCAACTTTTTGAATTTAAAAATAACAAATACACAAAATTATTTTTCATTACTTATTGATTCAAATACCATGTTGCTGTTGTTCTAATGCAGCTGGCAATACAGAGACAGTTAATCTTTATGCCATAAAATAGGGTTAAACAGCTGTTACTCATTTAGCACTATCCAGGGGGCGCGTGTAGCTTGAATATATGCTACGGACGCGAGTAACACTACCCCCAGATTCAAATATTATTTCAGAGTTTTATTTGATGAATGAAAAAATAAAAATTCTTGTAAGGAAACATTTGTCTGATTAATATGTTTCTCATGCAATCGTAAGTTTCTTTCATGCGAAACAAGTAATATATATAAAAAATTTTTAATTCAATTCCTACTTTATTTTCACTATATTGCAAAAAGTCCTTTTTAAATAATTGTCACTTATTTTTTTTAAATTAGAAAAAAATTCTCACTCTCTATCTCTCTCTTTCATTTTCTCTCTCTCACATACACACTTTCCATCTCTCTCACTAATTTATTCACATGTTTCATTTTCCATTTGTTCCCTCCTTGACTCAGACTAGAACCCAGAATGAAAAAAGAATCTGAAAAAGAAATTTTTTTTCCAGCGATCTACACTTTCTCCACTGACGGTATTTATTTCCTAACTTTATATCCTGCTAAATATCTTATATAAGAAAAATTTTTTCCCATATAAAACTGAAATTAATTAATTAAATTTAATTAATGCATTGATATTTGAAAAAACTGTATTAACATCAAGTGTCATCCCCTACAAGTTCAAAAAAATGTATTTGAACTTGAGTGGATGAATAAAAAATATTTTATGAACGATTGCAAATTTGAACAAGATATATAAAAATATATAGGGAGAGTGTGAACTAATAGTAGGAATTGGAAAAAAAATTCAACCCGTTTTGTGTTCAATTAATAAAAGATTGAATATGTAAAACAATCTTAAATCTGACAAATAGATCGCGACACATTTTTATGTAAAAAGCTAATCTATATTACAAACAAGTTAGTAACCTCTGTCACCTTTCTAGAACCACGATGAATCATAGCATTACAGCGAATACGATGAATATGATTATCTGCTCAGCGTATCGTTCGACTTCTTGAGTAACTAAGATGACAAGATTAAAGTCATTGCTTTGCATTTTTGTGGCATTCGAATATGACGGAGTTACGCTTTGGTGGCCAACGTGCGAATGTCTCGTTTTTCGTTATGGTTGATAAAATTATGCCGTGTTTTTCACTCGAATTACTTCATTTCAAGATCCAAAAAACCACGTGATTGTCTTCAAAAAATATACTGAAAAACCCAGAAAGTAAACAGAAAAGAAAGGAGAAAATAAACAGTCCGTGGTTCCTGGAAACTAATTGATCTTGAACATGATCGAGTGATAAGAACTAGCATTTAAAGCAGTGGCAATCAAATTTACATTTTTTCACCTGCCTGATAGATACACGGGGGGAGAGGAGGAGTTAGATCTGTTTTTGTATCTTTGAGTAACATAATAATAACGATGTGTCATAAGAGTATGTAATAACGTTTTCTTTTTTTTCCCTCTCATTTTATGTTGTATTTAACAATGTGTGCAAACTTTTTAACTATACATAAAATATTAAAATTTATAAAAAAATTTTTTAATTAAATAAATAAAAAAAAAATTAAAAATAAAATACTAATAAATGTAAAGTATTAAAATTAAAAAATATTTAAATAAAATATATATATTTATATGTTTTGGTACCATTGGCCATTTTCAATATTGGACATTTTCACTGAAATGTGTAATTTTTTTTAAAATTTCTTTTACTACCTTTTTTATACATATTATTTATTTACAAAAAATAAAAAAAATATAAATAAATAATAAATGTAAAATATTAAAATTAAAAAAATGTATTTAAATAAAATATAAATTTTAAAAATATTTAAATATTATTACCCATAAAATATATGGGTATTGTTTTAGGGAGTGTGGTTTTTCATGTCCTTGACCACTTTCAATATTGGACATTTTCACTAAAATCTGTAATTTTTTTAAAAAATTTCTTCCACTAGCTTTTTCATACATAATATTTATTTAAAAAATAAAAAAAATTAAATCAAATATTAATGAATGCAAAATATTAAAATTAAGAAAATATTTAAGTAAAATAAATAAATTATATAAATTAAAAAATATTTAATTATTATTACCCATAAAATATATGGGTAATGTTCTTATGTGTTTTGTTTTTACATTAAATTTTAAATTTTATGGATACCATGTGTTACGTCGAAAACCAGGTTCCCCTGCTTAGGTCAATGCCCTATGCCCAGAAAAACACTCTGTTTGTGGGGGGTGTCTGGCGGGGGGTGAGGGCCAGGGAGAGAGAGAAAGAATGTAAGTAAAGGGAGTTGAGCAACTGCGACCAAAGAGAGAGGTCGTGTAGCAGTGCATCTTCGAGCATGATGGCTGCATAATTAAAAGAGTTGAACTTCTGTAACCAACGAGAAAGGTTGCGTGTGGCAGTTCATCTTCGAGTTTGATGACTGTCTAAATAAAGCAAATTTATTTACTTACAGTCCACTGCGTCGAATATTATTGGAGTTTATTTTATGTGTGAGCTATCGAACACCATGTATATGCCCAATCTATTACAAATGTTAATTTTTTTTTTTTTTAAATAGTCAGTTTCCTTGAAAAGTGTATAGCACTGGCAAGAAAAAGTTGCATTCCTTACTGCAAAAATAATCAAACTTTTTAATGTCATTGGCCATCAGTAACCGAGTAACCTGTTTCTAAGAATTATTGTTTAGTCTGATACTTAACAGAAAAGTTTTTTTCCATAGAAAAGAATTTCAAGAATTATTTTGATTAGACTGGTAATTTTACAGTAATCAAATAAAGAAAAACAAGACCACAAAAATATGTCATTTTCAGCTCAATTATTTTATTTTAATTTAAAATCGAAATACAAATATGATAAATACATTAAAAATTTTAAATAGCTTATAATATTTCCTTACATGTGCATACGTACTTTTTTTATTTTAGAATTTTAAAGCATAATTGGAGAATTTTTTCCAGAATTTTAAAGCTATAAATAAAATATTTTAGTACGCATATGAGAGATACATTAAACGTTTTGACTCATACGCATTTCAATATATTTAAAAGTGGATGAAAAAACACTAAAGATATATTCATCGATTTTTTTCCGTCTTAAAAAGAAAATTTTTAATTTATAGTTCTTCAAAGTTTCTAAATAAACATTGCTGTTTCCTTAAGAGCATAGTTTTATACAATCTATTTTATTCAATAACATATTTTAAACTTTTAACTCACAATATTTTGAATCCTAACTTTTTAATATTTTGAACTCTAACTCAGAATATAACTTTTGAACTCTAACTCATTAACTATTTCTGCAAGAGTTACTAATTCAGTGATAAAATTCCTTCGTAATTAGTTCTTCTTCCTATTAATTAATTTTCTTCTTCTTCTTCATTGATGCAACAACCCCATGCTGGCCCAAGGTCGTCTTCCTACTGGCAGATTCTTAGAAATTTTAGTGACTCAAAATTCCATTCAAACATATTTCAAATATGTATGAATTGAACATATTTCATATATGTATGAATCGAACATATTTCAAATATGTAATGTAATTTTCAAGCAAAGCAATGATATTTTAAGTAACAACTGCGGAGTTGCAGAGAATAAAAGGAATTTACTAAATATTTTATTTCACTTATTTATTTTTAAAAAATTTAAAAAATTCAGCATTTAAAAAAATACTCACAAAAAATTCATATTAAAATTTTTTTTTACCATGTGTACTTTTTGGGGGGATATTTTAACTGTATCATTAAATCAAATAACCCAATTATCATTAAATTGAATGTATAACATTTTCTCTGTGAAATTCTTTGTACATTATGTATTAAAAAAAATGTACAACTTGATTAAGTATGATTGTTTTTGTATTGTTTGATATAATTTTGTAAAAGGGGCCAGATGACCGAATGGTTAGCTCTCTGGCGCCCTGTGTCACAGGCTTCGGGATCGAATGTCATATCGGTGGTGACATGAATGCTTGTAGTGGTTCGGATTCCACTTTAAACCGCAGGGCCCGGTCTAATACGACTGTTGGATGTAGGGCTGGCATCCTTACCACGTGAAAAGGAAACACCTAATGTCTCGAAATCTATCAGTTGGCAGACGGCCATGGCCCACCATGAGACTGCTGCGCCAATGAAGAAGAAGAATTTTGTAAAAGTATCAAAGAGCTTTGTTCCTTAATTAAAATATTACGTAACACTTGAAATGGCAGACTGATTTGGTTTTGGCGACATGTTTTGTGTCGTTTAGTTGGTAAAGTTTCTTGATCCTTCTCAAGTCATCCAGATTTCTTAAGTCGTTTAAGAGTATGCCTTCTTAAAAAAACCTTTCGGTAAATATCTCCGCAGTAGATATATCACAGTAAAAAGCCCTGCTATAAATGTTAGCAACAGGAATTTTTAAAGGGGAACAAAAGTAACAAAAAGATAAAAAATCAATTAAATTAAATATAGTTAAGATTTCGAATAAATTTTTTCACTAATAATAAACCATTTACAACTGTAATTTTGCATAATTGTTATACTTTCATTTTTATTGCCGAATCACAAAAGTAGATAATGCAATATTATTTTAGATACTATTAAATAATAATAAAAAATATATAAGCATGTTCGCTTATGCAAAATTCTTGAATAAGAACAAATTCTCTTTTTAAAACTTCTAAAACCTTCATTTTTTAAAAATTTTAAACTAGATTTAAAATCACTAAAAGTCAAGAATATATATACCAAACCAGTTCTTTTTTCTTTATTTTTGATCTGCTTTACTAATTCTACCATGTAAAAAGTTTATTTTTTTTAAATTCTTTCAAGCTTCAGTTAGTATTTTTTTCTTTTTATTTATTTCAGTTTATACTTCAATAACCACAATTTTTTTTCTCACGTGTTTTGAGAATTCCACATTCCTTATATAAACTGCAAATCAAGCATTTCTAAAGAAACGAAAATAAAGTTAAGAGAAAATTCCTTTCTAGAGAAATTTGTTTATAAAAAATTAAAGAATATTTTAGCCAAAATTTAATTATTTTCAAGATTACTTTTTTTACAGATATGTAAAAAAAAAATGTGTTAAAAATAATTATTAATGAAATAAAAATGATCGGTGATAAATATATTGATACAAAAAAGAAAACAAATACTGTCTTAAATTTTTTTTATTGATTGCAATAATTTGTTAGTTACCTATATTAGATTGTACATCTATAAAACTGAAAAGAACAATAAAAATGTTTTAAAAAAAAGCTAAAAATCGTGTTTAAAAGTATTCTTTGTCTCAAGTCTCAAAATAATTATGCTAAAAAAACATTTAAGAAAGTAATTTATCTTAACAAGGAACTAAATAAATTAATGTTTAGAAAAAAGAATTGTTTGTTAAATATATAATATAAAGCAATTTCATTTGAAAACTTCCGCTTTTAGCAAAATGAATTCAGAAATATAAATTTAATTGAAAAATATGTTTGTTAACAATTTAAAAAATATTAAACAAAAAATTATTTAATACTAATCATTTAAAAATTAATATCATACATAACTATAAAAAAATTAATTGCATAAACCACTTAAAAATTATTTTAAAAATTTTTATGCTTATAGAAACTACATTTGCATATATTCTTATTTCGGGGATAATATAAATATTGAAAATACACTTTCAACAATTAAAATGAAAAAATTTTGAATTTTAAGCTATTTAAAAAACTGTCCTTGTTGAAATTGATCGTTGTAAAAATTAATATCATACATAACTATAAAAAAATTAATTGCATAAACCATTTAAAAATTACTATAAAAATCTTTATGCTTATAGAAACTACATATGAATATATTCTTATTTCGGGGATAATATAAATATTAAAAATACACTTTCAATTAAAATGAAAAAATTTTGAATTTTAAGCTATTGAAAAAACTGTCCTTGTTGAATATTTTTTTAATATATTTCTGTAAAAATTGTCTTATTACTAAATTATTAACCCTTTTTAATAAATGCGTGCACAATAATAATAAAAATACAAATTATATTTGATATAACCCATGTTTATTGTTATTATTTGAAGTTTTTAAGATCCGTGTAACAGCTGAATACGCAAGCTGAGGGCAACAATCTAGAGGAAATCGCTTGCTTGGATGTACGCGTTTCCGTTGAGTGACGTGTTTTCAGAAATATGCAGATGATAAAATGCTTAAAAGTAATTCAGAAATCGGTTTCGCTTAAAAGATAAGACTTTATGATCCGGTTAGTGTAATTCTCCTTTGAAGATATCTTTGTAAATATCAAGTTATGATATAACTTGTTATGTTATATCAAATACATGTTAAAAGTAATTTAACGTTTGTCGTTGCAAGATTATATTAATCATCGATGGCATAATTTGAAATTGAATAAAAGGTTTGAAGTAAGAAAACTGAATGAGCTATAAAATATGTGACAGATATTTTAGAATAGATTCTCATTGTAATGAACTAAAAAAATCAATTTGGGAAAAAAAGTAATTTAAATAATAATAGAATTCTTTTTTTTTAATCATTATAAATTTAGATTATATTGTTTTAAAGATAAAATTTTCTACTAAATTTTAAAGAAAATAAATATATAACATGTCTCCACTAGTTTTATTACATAAAATGGGGATTTTATACTTACTTCAATATTTTCATTTTAGTTTCTATGAGCATTGTGATTAACTAAATAATTATTAATTTTTCTTTAAGAACTATTAATCTTATAAAAAGTCTTAAAACTATTTTTAAAAAAATCAGTTGCATTTCAAGTTAAACAGTGACGTTAAATTAATGGATACTCTCTAGAGTAACAGATAAAAAAATAAAGAATTAAATTTTATAATATTTAAATATATTTTCTTATTTCTCTTATTTATCTTCTTCAAACCTTTTCTCTTATTTCTCTATTTTATTTCTCTGATTTATTTTTAAACAATTAAAAAATTTCACAAATATTTTTTTTCATTTTTAACATAATTTGCTTTAGTATTTCGTATATCTTTCATTCGACTCATAATTATTATATTTCGAATGACAACTCATCTAAATTTCTGAGGGGCCTTACGAATTCTTATGAGGAACACATAGTTCTTAACAATATTCTAATAAAACTAATTAAATTTTTATAAGAATATTTCCTACAGTACTCTTGTAAGAAGTAAAGGATTAGTTATTATTCTTATAATTTTATATTCTTATTTTTTTATTATTCTTATAATTTTATATTCTTATTTTTTTAGTTATTATTCTTATAATTTTATATTCTTATTTTTTTAGTTATTATTCTTATAATTTTGTATTCTTATAATTTTATATTCTTATATTTTTATATTCTTATTTTTTTAGTTACTATTCTTAATTTGCTTTATTTTTATTTGTGTACCTGTCATTCCGTTTTTATTTATCTGAGAGCTACTTTTCAAATAACGACTGAATCTTTTCTAAATTAAAATATTGACAGGTTGTTGTTGTTGTCATATCACTCATGGAAGGAGGGAAGAGGGGTGCAGCTTCTGTTCTTATAGAGCACCCGTAGGTAGAAGTCTGACTTCTGCTCCGTGACGTCTTACAGTCATAGGAGACCGCGTCCTACGTCTTAAAGTGGATTCCGAACCACTACAAACATCCATGGCACTGCCGGGACTCGAACCCGAAACCTGTGAGCACCAGAGCGCTAGACACTCGGCCATTCAGGCCCAAAATATTGACATCTTTCCAATGAATGAAATATGACATTTTCTTTTTGTGAAAAGAATACTTTCAATACTTCTATTATTGTGTTGAAAGAAAAAAATAAAAAAAAGAAACTAAAATAATTTAAAAAAGCAGTGAAAGTAGGTGTGCATTGCTGAAATACATAAAAACAAATTAAACTTACAGCAACTTGAATAGCCGAATAACTAAATAAAGGAAAATCATTAAAATTTAAAAACGTTTCTTATAATGTTGCTATATCAACTTACTATTTTAAATAAAAAATAATTAAAGCATTTACTTTGCATTTATTGCACCAAAACAGCTGTGCTTCAAAGTTCTTTTCATTGCTAGAATGATTTTGAACACTACTGCTGTTCAAAATATTTTTTTAATGGTAACTGAATTATTTATGAAGCTACAGGTCTACAGGTGTTTTCCCCGAACATCTGGTCTAGCAGACATTTATGAAAACCGCTTACCACATATGTTTCCTGTAACATTATATATACATATAAATAGTTGATTTAACAAAAGTGTTTTTTTAGTATAGCTTTAGTATCTGTTTTGACTTTAGCAAAAACCAAGCACAAAAATTATCTGTTGGTTAGTTCAGTTAGTGTTTGTTTTTCGATTTTTTAATATTCTTGTCTGAAAATATTACAGATACATGTCTTGTCCAAATCTGCTTGCAAATTTTTATATCATGGTCTATGTATTCTTGCAATAAGGAAAAAAATAATCCAGAAAGCGTTACGTTTTTTTTTCAATGAAATAAAACGTCTATGTAAATACATTGTAAATCACAGAAAAACTACTTTATGTTTAAAAAAAAAAAAATGCTTTGTTTGTCTGGAGACTGTTCACTTTTTACCTCATTGTATTATTTCTTTTCTCGATTCATTTTTTTTAGTTAACTAAGCTATAGAAAACAATTCAGAACAATTAATCAAATGATGCAATCTCTGTTTTTTCGTTTAACAATCACATTTCTTTCTAGAAGAAATTCTATCAAATTTGATTTTACAGTGCAGTCGTTTCACTTCGTCGCATAATCAGTTTTCGATAACAATTTCTATCTAGTTCTGGGCTACTAAACTGAATTATTGGCAATTGTGTGTTAATAAATTTACTTGATTGATGAATATTACAAATAATAAACCAAGGAAACATTTTTTTAAGAACAATTCCTTCAACTGTAATAATGACATTTAACAATTTTTTTAAAATGCTATTTGAAACAAAATTATATCTAAAAAAACGAGATATAAACTATTTGGATTTTCGGTACTTAAAATGTGACTGTACACAATTTTTTTTAATTAATATTATGCCTCAAATAAAATTTTCGATATTTAGTAACATTTATAACTTTTCGACTATTATAAAAAACAACTCAAATAAAAAAATTCATTAAAAAGAGGAGAAAGGCATCCTTTGATATAAATGCAAATTTTTCTCAAAAACTTGTATTATAACTTAAGAGGTATTTTATTAAGTTAAGAGAATATCAAATTTTTAACCATAAATATTGTTAAAAATTTACTGTTGACATCCTGATATCGTATTTATTTGGTTAGTTTCGAAACTGCTTGCTGTCTGTTGTTGAACTTTGAGGAAATGAAAAAAGAAAGCGGAATTAAGAACTTCCTATGAGATCATCCGATTTCAGTGCCTGGAAAATCCGTAGAAGCTTAACGAATGCATTTCGACTTGTCCATGTGATAAATTTATGAATGTAATGATGATAAAAAGGAGATTACAGAGATGTCTGAATAGTCTTAACGAATTTAATATCTGAAGTAGATAACCTCTTCAAGGTCGAATTTTTTTTAGATGAAGAAAATATAAGATAAAATTTTTGATTAAGCTTTATTTGTTTTTCCGAATAACAATTAAGCAAAAAATAAAAAATAAAAAAGCCATCAACATTTAAAAAAAATTAATGTTTACATAAACAGCCGTTGAGGTTTAATGATATTTTATGAATAAAAAAGTTTCATACATTCAGAACATTAATGTTTTTCACTATGCAACGAGTGTGTCTAACATAATTTATCTCATAACATTTTGGAAACTTTTGTACATTTCTAAGACAGAGATTTCTAGTACATTTCTAGGACACAGATTTCTGGTATATTTCTAGGACAGAGATTTCTAGTATATTTCTAGGACCGAGATTTCTAGTATATTTCTAGGACAGATAGCTATACAGTGTGAGACACAATATTTACGAAGCAACGTTATTAAATAGAAACAAATATTTTCAACTCTGACGTACAACATGCTGTTTGTATTCATTGTTAGAGGGGGTTTTATTGTAGAAAATAGGTCTCCAATGTGAATTAATTTTGATTAGTTAATTGAGTTAAGATGATATAGATAATAGTTATTTGATTGAGTTAATATAGTTGCTATTATTATTACTTCTTAAAAGTAATAATAATAGTAACTAACGTACACATACATATCAGCGTCCTTGAGGAAGGTTAAGGAAGTAATTCATTGTTGAACCTACCAAACCTCAGACGATGGTGCTTAGCGGGTCAAGCAACTTTCCTGGAAACGTATTCCCTCATGGAGATACGCATGAAACTAGCTGTGAATTATGAAGGTTGTTTCTTTTGGTGACGGCGGTATATTCTAATCGGAAATATTTTTGATTCGACGGTAGACGTTTCAGACTGCAAATTTTATTTGTGCTAAAGGAAACGCGCTGTAGTTTTTTGAAGATATTTGTTTTTAAATTTTTCAATGTCATTATTTGAACAACCATGATAGAATTCAGAAATGATGAATAAAAAATGCATAGTTGCATTGATAGAAAAACTCTGGGTTTAAATTAAAGAAAGAGTATAAATATTGTGATTTAATTGAAAGAAAGCCTATCTGATTATCGAATAAATTCTTAGAATATAAATGAAATACTTTCTTGTATACTTCTTTCATAAAGTAGATGCTAAATTGTTAAAAAGAATAACGACATTTAATAAAATATATTTACCTAATTTTGTTTGACATTTCTATCAAAAAGCAATAATGTGTTTCAAATTGAGAACATAGATTTAAACGTTCATGGTGTTTGCTGTCTAATTCGGTGCAATTAATACAATTGAGGAAAAAAGTATTAAAATACAGTAACGAGTATTTGTTTAATAGGGATAAAATCTAAAGCATTTTGAAAATTTATTTTGTGATGCACTATTCTATTTAACATTCGATTAATTTTATTTTTATTTTTAATTATTTCTTTAAGAGGTTGCTGTCTTCGATACTTCTATGAATAGAAAATCATAAGGAATTTCTTTTAAAACGGAAAAAATACTAATTGATAAAAATAAAAATATATATAATAATAAATGTATAACTTCAAATAATGAGGAAATTAACGTACAAATTTAAAAACAATTATTTACAATACACATTTTCTATTCACTGTCTATGTATTTCAATCACTTACAGTTTTGGCTAATACGCAGATGACAAAAAAAAAAAAAGAAAAGTTTTATTGAATTTTGTCTTTAACAAATTCGTGTATTTAGGTTTCTTTATGCTTCTCTTTCTTTACTTATCGCTTAAATGCTGGAAGCTCATTTATTTTTAAAACTCTGTTGGCTTTTGCATGAATAAATAATAAGAGGAATGTCAATATCGTGGCCATGGTGACTGGGGAAGTACAGTTTTTTTTATGGTGGCATTATAATTTCGTATGATTGAAATATTGCAAATAAAGGTTAATGTTTCGCCATTTTCATGTATATATATATTAATCCTTTATATATAAGGCATACTATTTGGTGGTTGTGTTTTTGCATTTTTATTTCTTATAACTTAAAAAAAAATCTAATTTAATTGTCCAATTTTCTTTGAAACCATTATACTTCTGTCTATTGCTTAATCAAAAATTACGAAAAAATTTCAATTAGTACTTTAATGAAGAAGAAATTAATTTTTCCATTCAAAATTGTGACAACTTGAAGTTGGTGAAATAATTGTATTCTCGATACATTTTGGATTAATTCTTATTTATTTATTTATTGATTAATTTTAAATATTAATCTAAAATATAAATATGAATTATTTTAAAAATCAAAATTATTAATATTATGTACTAAAAAATTAAAATATTCACGTATTTCGTTTCTGCTGTCGATCACTAACATCATTTGATTAATTTAGCCTTGATCATTCAAAAATAGAAAATGTATGGAATACTATCATTTTTTAATATTCCTAACTATACAATTATATATACTAAATTATACAATTAAATATACTAAATTATGCAATTATCTATACTAAATTATGCAATTATATATACTAAATTATACAATTATGTTAGATTGATTATTTCCAATTATGAGTTCCATTATTGCGTAGAATTGTGAAATGCATCAGCAGGATAATATTGCATAATATCGTTAAGATTTTCCTCTTGAATCGTTTCTGAGTTCAAATTTCACAATCTTCATATATTTTTTTCAACAAAATGTACCAATATAAAATATAACTTAAATCAATCAAAGGCCAGGGATATATCTATTAGCATAAATTTATTTGTAAATCGTAAAAAATTAGTGTTTCTCAGAATTATTGTATTTTATAGCCTTTATATAGTAAATATATTATCGTCAATATATTTATCTTTAAATAACATAAATTTTCTCTATTTCGTATTTTTTCAAAGTAATCAGAATTTATAAAATGCTAGTATTAATTTTCGGAGGTTATAGTTATATTCGGAGGATAAAAGTTTCCATCTCCTCATTATACTGGTGAGCATAATCTTTGCTGTCTTGAAAGCTGGTTTTGTTTTGGCTTGCATTTTTAATTTAAAACAATTGTATCACACGCTTGCAATCAGTTCTAATCTTGAAAATTTAAATTATAATATTATAAAATGTAAATGACGCTAAATTTTCAAAATACTGTTCACTAAAAATTTTATTTTTATCTTAGTATTAAATCTCTATTTTAATTAACTGAGACTACTTCAGTTTTTGATGTTAATATACTTCCTATTATGTTTATATTTTTAGTTACTTATATTTTTAATCCGAAATATTAGTTTGGAAAGAAAATTTCCAAGTACAAGAAATAAATAATTTGTTGGTAAACTGACAGATATGATGTAATGTGTTATTTGGGTGTAAATTTCTATACTGGGTGAGAAAATTGTAGATAGTGAGAACAGATGCTACCAACAATTTGTTGATTTTTCCTTGTTGACAAACGTCATTTCTCTCTCATAACATCAAATAGACAGCTGAAACATTATATGTCAAACTAGCATTATGGGATTTTATGCTTATCCCTGGTGATACAAGTTATTTCAATGCTATTTAAAAAAAAAAAGATGAATGTTTTTTTTTTTTAAAGTTTAAACTTTATTTCTTAATATTTAACACATAAATGATAATTTTTAAAACTCTAAAATATTATTTGCATTTTAATTTATTCAGATGCATATGATGACAAAGTTGACAAGGATATTAGAGATTTAGCAAAAATTTAATATGAATGCTTACCTTGGTCCAGAAAGCAGGTACCCAAAAATGATGGGAAATTGTGTAAAAATAATTTTTTCTCGTAAATTATTGGTGAAGTTATGCCTTTTATGTTTACTACAAATAAAACTATCTTCTATTCAACAAAAACTATTAAAGTGAAAACAATTTACTTCAAAGCTATTGTTCTATATTTTTTGTTACTGTTTTGGGGCAGTAAATTATTCAGAAATTTGACAAACAATAAAAAAGCACTTCTTACGCGAACTAGTAGAATTTCAATTTGACAAAAGAAATATTTAAATTTTGAAATATAATTTTTAACAAAGGAAAATTTTCTTTGATAAATTTTAAACACTTCAGCAAGGATCCCATGGCGCTTTTTACATGTAATATATGTATATATATATACATATACATATATTACATGTAAAAAGCGTCATTAATACTGCAATAAGACAATAAGAGATAATTATTTCTTCCTGTGTTTTCAAATTCTGCCATTTTAGCACAAAACAATTTTGTTGATTTTGTCGTTAGGTTATCCAAAGATAGAGAAGAATTATTCAAAGATTGAAGTGATTTATATAATTTAAATCTATATTTAATCAATTGTTATTATACAGATAAAAGTTTTACAAGAAATTAAACTAAATGTTTAAAATAAATATGTGTTTCTTAGTTAAGTATTCCGGGAAATTCAAACTGGTTATTTAATAATTTGTAAATTTCAAAAATCTGATACAATATTCAAACTAAGACTCAAATAATTTTAAGTTTCATTACAGAAATGTCATACATGTGAATTAAAATAAAGTTTAGTAACCACAGTTTGGGTACGTTCCAGCTTCATGGTAACAGGAATACACGAATGTCTCATTCACATCCTGGATACTGGAGAATTGTTCTTTTTAAGATCAATGCTACTAGCGGTACTTTGGAATGGCTCCAGTTGCAATATCAGGACTGCTGACATGGCTGCAGAATAGGGAATCACAGACTTCTTAACATCGAGGGCCTCATAGACTCATTGTGACTTATGAAAAACTGCCAGAAAAACATATACAACGATGTTTATTATTTATTTATATTTCCAGTCTGATTTCTTTTCGATGGATTACAGTGGATGAATTTTCGAATAAGATAGAAAAAAGACCTATAAATCCAGTAACTATTTTTCTTTTGGAAAATCTAATATATCTTGTTATATGCATAAACAGTTTTTTAAAAAAAAGCTGATCTTGTTACTTGTTCAAGTGAAAATAAATCGCATGTCATCGGATGGCCAAAATCTGCACGTTTTTGTATTCTTCAATTATATTTTCATAATTTGTATGAATAAATTTTATTTTCCTTCAAAATTTTTAAAACTTCGGTATTTTACTTCAGTGGTTTCAATTTTGGCCGGACTTTTAACGCTTTCAACTTATTAAAAATAGGAACAAATGTTTTTGTTATTTATTTATTAAAGTTTATTTTCTGAATGTATCATAACAGCAAAGAACACATTTTTCTGTTGATATAACGAAAAAAGAACATTATGAAAACATGATATAAAAAGTTACGTATTTGAGTTTATCTTTTTGTAAACAACTAATAGATAAAACTAAAAAGTAACATGATAGCTTATGGGATGGACAGGGATATATGGGATATACATATACCCGTATATAAGGAAACCTTTGTTCATACAGTACACAGAAATATGGAACAAATAATTTCCTAGAAATTTGAGGGTTACATGAAATTGTTGAGTATTTGGTTCAATTTTTTTACTCATGTAAATGTAAGTTTGGACCATCTTTCACTAACAATATTTCAAAATTCAGAGATTCAAATATTTCACAAATTTTTTCCAAAAGCTAAAAATTGATTTTTATTAGAACATGTTTTGGAATTAAAATTCATGAATGCTTTTCTAAACATTTTATTTTTATATAATACTTATGCAGTTGACTGTACTTAGAATTAGTCATTTCATGGAATTAGTTTTCTTAGCAATTTAAATCAGTATTATTATCAAATAGCCAAAGTAAAATGATTTCTGAAATATAAATGCATAAAGTATATCTTTTCTAAAGGACGTAATATATATGATCATTTTTGGCCTTTAGAACTTCGAAATATTTATGTGGTAAATTACGTTGTTTCCTTTTTTTTTATATTTAAACGGACTTTGTCTATTCAAAGAAAATATTAGGATTTATTCAATAAAAAGACGAATTGAATTCAAATGCTGGCTTTAGTTCATAAGTAAGGCTAGAAAATTATAGCTAGGATTAAAATATGAAACAACAATGCATTATTAAAATTTTAACAAGAAGGGAAACAATTATTTATATTTTTATTTCTCTACATAATAACTTTAACTTCCAATGATCAAAATTTAAACAATACATTCGGTTCATAATGAAACAAAACGATAAACATACTTATTAGATTGCTTCACCATTAAAAGAAGTAGTAGAATATAAAATATGGAGCATAAAATCAGATTAAACAAAAACGATTAAATTTTATGACATTGTTCTAAATTATTAGATGAAATGAGGCTAAATTTTTGTTTCGTTTAATTACCATAGCGTATTGGTCTACTCAGTCAGCGATCACGAAAGGAAAATCCAAGAAAACAGCTGTCCTAGACGAAAGATTGAAAAAAGGTCACATTTCCTGATGAGAACACCTTTTAATTAGATGTTCTGGATGACTGGAGCTGCTATTACCGTGAATGTCAAAGAGAGAGATCTTTCTAGACTATACTATAAATGGTTGGAAATCCAGTAATGAGTACGACATTGAAAAGCTTTAAAATAAAAATAGACATAGAATAGCTCTATTTGAAGTTTCTGACCTAATTTTTAAAACTTGTTTTAATAGTTAACGAAATAAGTTTTGATAAGTATAATGCAATGTTGGTTATAAAGCTTAAAATATCAAACACTTTAACAATTGTAGAAGCTGCCATAGATAAATAAACTTAAACTTATGTAAAATTAAATTAAAAATAATAAACTTTTGTACATAAAATGTTTGATAAAATTAAATAGTTCAGATTCATAAATATCTGTAAAAACGATTTGTTGTTCTTACGGAGTGAATAAGGATACTGATATGTGACGCGAGAAGATGTTAAATGATTTCTGTTATGATTGTTCATTATTGTCATAACGATGCCCACACATCGTTCCATCAACAATAAAAAAAAAAAATTTTGAAAATGCCATCAAGATATTTATTTATCTAAATTTCAGGAGTAAGTTTGAAAGAAAGAACAATGATTTATAATCACATCAATTACTAATTTTACTATATAGCAATCACTAGAACAACTATTTTCAAGTCTTTTAACCGTGAACTCCCTAAGAACGAAATTACTATCTCTTCCACAGACCATTTCTCTTATTAAATTAGAAGTCATGGTAGTTTTGATGTTTTGTTTACTTTTTACATCAACAATATATTAATATTAAGTTTCCTGTATTACAATTTCAAATTTTAGGAAAATAAGGTCTAAAAAGACTTCAATATTTTCAATCAATCTCTTCATATAAGAAAGATAATGATCTAGTAATTATTTAATTTCTGTCTGTAAAAAATTCCTAAATTGTGACATTTAAATGCCTAAATTCCTAATTTGACATTTAAGTGTAGTGGACTAAATCCAGTTTTTGAGAACAAATTCTTTTCAAAACGTAGCATAAAATTACATCTGCAGTAGACAGATGTCCTTGGCCCACCATGGGGCTGATGCGTCAATGAAGAAGAAGCATAAAATTACAAATAGTCCCACTAAGTTATTTCGAAAAGATTTTTCTTAAATAACACTACGATTTCATTCCTGAAAAGCACAAACATTACTCTCATGTAAATAAGCTATCACAAAGGAAATCAGGAAAATTAATGCCTTTTGGCTGAAAATCAACATTTACATGGCTATGTGTATCCAAAGTTCCTACAAAGAGCAATTCTTTACATTTAATTTTTAATAAAATATAAGTGTGATAAAATGAATGACATTTGTACGTTAAAATGATGACAATTGAATGACACTTGTACTACACTATTGAATAACACTTATATGAACTACACTTGTCCATTAATATTTGGAAGAAAATGCTATTTTTACTGAATTATCCACACTGTTATTTGTATATATTTTTTATATCTGGTGAAAAGAATAATTAAAAAAAATTGTGAAATACATAATAGTTAAAACATCTGTTCATCAATGAAGTTTTCATATTTGAATTTTCTTAATTGATTAGAGTAGTTTTATCTTTATTTGTAAGAAATATAATACAAATTATTGGGGTTTACTGTCAAAAGCTTTAAGACTACAACCCTAGGAGTTAACAAAACAAGAACTACCAATTATTTATATTGGATTCTGTCTTCGTGGCACTGTTGCTATAGAGATATCAATTGAGGAAGTAATAGCAGGTGTTTGAAAGAAATCGCTAAATAGGGAGATCTTTCTGAGTTAAACTCTCTTATTTGATAAAAGAATAAATCGATAAGTTGAGACTTAAAGACCTAAAAGGTTGTATGGATCTGAAATTTTCGTGTCAGCTGTAGGATAAAAAGAAATGACAAGGTATTCTTTCTTTAGCACTCTTATTTCTAAAAAGGTCGACTCATGAATAAAATATCTGAATTTATAGCTTGCCCAATAGCCACTGTTTCACATAGAATTTATGTACTTAAGTAGAGAAGAAAAGACTTTGAAGAACCTGCAAAGCAGTTTACCAAAGTATATTGGGAAGCCCTTATATGATCACATATAGCTTCGTAAGAGAAGTTGACAGTGCAGAAAACCGAATTAGAAAATTGAGTGCTACAGGTAGGCTATCTACCCTTATTGAATTATTCTTGGAATTTTAAGGAAATTCTCTTCTGTGTGGTACTTGTGATTATTTTTTAAAATCTTAAGAAGCAGATGCGACACTAAGAAAGAAATTTATGACACTCTTATTAGAGAGGGACTTGAGTTTGACACTATGCTTTTGTCTAGTGGATGAAGATATAATGTATATACAGTCCTAAATAAAACAACTATTTTTTAAACTTGAACGATTTATCTAATTTGCTAAACTATTGGAATTACTGCTAAGTACTATATCATGATTATCTTAAAGAACTGTAATTAAAATGATAGCGTTAAGTTTCAAGTGCATAACCAGAATAAAAAACTCTCTGAATTAGGGTACTCCACAGTAAATTATCTGTTTTAAGTATTAAAAATTTTTATTGTAGAGTTATGTAATATTTGAAAGATTTTTATACTATTTTAACACAAATTAAAACTATATTTTAAACATTTTATTCCCCGAGTTTTTTTTTGTTATGCAAAATAGAAAATGTTAAAAAAGATAATTAAATATATATAAAAAAAAAATAGGAAATTATTTTTTTAAAAAAACGGGCCTTACACTGTAAATGTGATACTATGGTTTTTATTACACCCAAATATTTTAAGTATACTTATTCTAAGAAATTTCAGATCGAATTTATTTTATTTTTAAATTTTAATGGCAGTCATTGAATTTTAAACGAAGATTAAACTCGATATTACAGAATGCAATGCAAATTATTCCTTTATTTAATACTACAATAAATTATTCATTAATTTTAAAATAAGCACTTATTAATAAAAAATATTTTCTAAAGTCGGTCTGCTCCACAGGTCTCAAGAGCACAAGATCTAAAAGGTTCATCTTGTACTTTTAATATGCTCCCTCCTATAATTTTACATTATAATTTATTCAAAAGGCTAGTTAACATAACTGCAAGTGATATTTTTTTTTTTAAAAATCATAAAAAATCTGCATTGTTTAACTCATTATAAGTCTTTTCGTTATTATTTATTATCCAAAGTAGTAACTTGCTTGAATACAAAATTTTTTTTTTTTTTTTTTTGTAACTTTCTCTTTTTAAATAGAATTTCAATCTTATTATCTTTTTACAGTGGTCATTCATGTGTTCATATCATGATAATGCTTTTAGAGAAATTATTTATGTTCATTATCTTGTATTAGTTTATTTAATGAATACTTCATATGTCTTTATTTGAAGTATATAACTTTTTGACACGTAAAGGTGCTCCTTAAGCCTACAAAATTTATTCTTGTTTCAAAAATGAAATTTTTTTAAAAACATTTTCAGACAGAAAATAATTATTCAGAATGATTGCAATCATGTAAATATTTTGAAAGGGTAAGTATCGTGTCATTTTATAAAAATAATTAAATATATGTGATTCAATGTATGCAAAAAGCATTAAAATCATTTAAAGATTTAATTTACGAGGCATAATGTCATTACAAGCTTAGAAAAAATAATTACATTTTGTTTTTAATTTACTTTAAACAATTCTACTTGAATCTATCTGTTCTTGATTCTTGAAAAACTCTTGAAAAATACAATTAAAAAGATATATACAAATTTATGCTTTGACCTAGTATTTTCATTTTTATCACCGTTTCTTTTTGGAAATGGAGTAGTAAGATTCTTTGAACAATTCAGTTTAATATCTTCTTAGATCATTTTTTTCTGTTTGCTTTATTAATAAGAAAAATCTGTTTGAAATAAATCTGATATATTACATAAAGTAAAGGAAATGTTTAATCAGTATTACATGATTAAATTTTAAGAAAATGATTAAAGCATATGAGAAAACAGTATAATGAGCAGAAAGGATTATAAAAGTCCTATTTTCTAATAATAATATATGATTTGAGTATAACTATACTATTCGATTTTTTACAAAATGACTTCTTGGTTCTAAACAATCGTTTTAAATACTTTAATTCTATTTGTTACGTTTATCACCACAAAATCTTTTGAATAACGGTTGACATAAGAGGGACATTTTTATCTTTTGTTATTTTTTTACAATATTTTATATAATTTGAAAACCTGTTTCTTCAAAATATTAACTAAACGTTGTTGTGACTGCAGTTTTCTTTTTATCATTGTACTCGTTAAATATTATTTTTCTTGTAGCCCATATAAGTATTTTTCTAACCCGTCGCAAAGGCTGCAAGATTAGAAAGAGAAGATTAATGCGAATCTACAATAAGAAGATAGATTCATTGATTCAGATAATCTTCTAATAATTAAAATTTATGTAAAAGAAGTATTCATTGTTAAGAAAAGAAATTTTTGATTTGACCTTTAGGCAACAAATGTTGTAAGAAATGGCATTCAATATGAGCAGATATCTTCCTGCTTTTCTTGCGTTTTTTTATGTATTATGTTTACTTACAATATATCTGGTTAATACAATATATCTGGTTAATACAATATATCTGGTTAATACAATATATCTGGTTACTTTAATTAAGATATTGTCTCATATAGATATTACTTTTCTTGTAGCCTGTGGAAGTATTTTTCGCACCGGTTGCAAATGCCTGCAAGATTACAAAAAAAAAGTCTGATGCGAACTTTACAATTTGCATCATATAGAAACAGAACTTCTTGCTTTTTTATGCATTATGTTTACTTACAGTATAGTTATATTGTTAAAAATATTCTTATGTTGAATTTTTTAAGTGATGTCGAGTAAGAACAACACCGGAATGAAATTTTTATAATATATCTGGTTAAAAAAAGTTTTAACTAAGATGTTGTCTCACATAGATATTATTTTTCTTGTAGCTTGTGGAAGTATTTGTCGAACCTGTTCCAAAGGCCTGCAAGTTTAGAAAGAGAAGACTGATGGAAACCTATAATTTACAACGAATAGAAAAAGAAACCGCCAGTTTTACGAGAAGAAGATAGATTGATTGATTCAGATAACTTTCTTCAAGCAAAAAATTTAAACGAAAGGAGTATTCATTGTAAAGAAAAGCAACTTTTGCTTTGACCTTCAGGCAACAAATGTAGTAAAAAAATGGCATTCGATATAAGTAGATACCTTCTTGCTTTTCTTGCATTATTTTATGCATTATGTTTGCTTACAATATATCTTGTTAAAAATGTTCTTATGTTAAATTTTTTAAGTGATGTCGAATAAGGACAACAGTAGAATGAAATTTTTATAATATATCTGGTTAAAACTGTTTTAATTAAGATATTGTATCACATAGATAGAACTTTAAAAAACTTCTAATAATTTTTTGTTAACTGAATTAAAATTTTAATTTAATTAAACAAATTGGCTAATTTTTCTGTCCAACTTACATTTTAATGAAATATTTTAATATTATATGGTAATAAAGATGCAAAAATTAAAAAAATTATTTTCATGAAATTATAACATGTGAAGCAATGAAAAATCTGTGGCTATTTTCTAATATAGGAATTTAAAATTTAATGTTATGATATTTGAAAGTTGAATTTTCCAGCTTTGTTAATGTTTACTTAATATACAGATGTAAAGCTATAGAAATATTTGTTATCACATTATGTATAGTTTTTTTTTAAAGAATAAACAGTAATTTTTTTGTATCCACATATTTCAAACATGCCTGATGTCATAAAACAGTAATTTTTACTACTTTTATGAATAATTATTCAGTGTATTCTTAATGACATATGATGTATAAGATCATGACTTTTTTTGTAGTAATATGCTAAAAGTAAAATAAATATTTAATATTGTTTTCTTTGAATTAATATTTTTCTCAATCATTAAGTATTCTTGGTATATTAGCTGTACATGGAATTGTATACTTGTGAAAGATCTATACTTTTTCATTCTTTAGTGGAATTTTGTTCTCCAAGAAAAATGAATATGTTAAATGTACATAAAATTTCTTTCAAATTTCACACTATTTTATCTAATTGTATAACAAATCGAATTGGAGGCAGCTATTGTTTAAATGCTTTCATAATAGTAATAAGTCTCATGGTAATAAATTGTCTCAGAAACTAAACAGAATGAAGGTCATTTAGTTTTTTTTTTTTCTTCTAATGCAGCTGGCAACTAGACCGTGATCTTTCGCCATAAGGGCTGCACCGATGTTACTCACTTTGCATTACCCAGGGGGCGTGCAACTTGATGGTCAGCTACGGACGCGGAGTAACAATGCCCCCGCAGCGCTCTACGATCCTATTAGGACCGGGACCTATAGCTTAAAGTGGATTCCGAACCACTACAAACACCCATGGGTAAAGCCGGGATTTGAACCCGATACCTCTGGTACCGAACGCCTGAGCGCTAGCCATTCGGCCATCAGGCCCCTCAAGTCATTTAGTTAAGAAATAAAAATTTGTTTCCGTGACCTGTCGAAACATTAATTAATTTCTAATACATGTCGTATTACTAAATTACTTCAATAAATTTCCTTAAGTACGTAAAAACTAATTCTTTGTATATTTCTTTATGAAAATAAATTTTCTTCCTCTTAAAATTTCCTTAATGTAAATGAAATCCTTGATACAAAAAGAATTCGAAGAAATTTTAATTTGATATATTTAAATAAATTGTTAGAAAAAAAAGACAGGAGATAGAGTTTAGAAAATGATAGGGATATTTTAAAGATAGAGTTTAGAAATGTTAATCAATCTAAAAACGCAAAGTTGTTTAATGTTTATATAGTAATTTTCCATTGATATATCGACAAACATATAGTTATTAGTTATTTTAAGTTTAAAAATATTATATCTCATTATATTATTCTGTAGCATATTCTTCTTCTTCTTCATTGGCTCAACAACTCCATGGTGGGCCAAGGCCATCTTCCTACAGGAAGATTTTGGGACTCTAAATGTTTTCTTTTCTTACTAGGTAGGGTTGTCAGCCCTACACTCAATGTTCTACAGTTATATTACACCGGGAACTATGGCTTAAAGTGGATTTCGAACCACTACAAATATCTATGGCACCGCCGGGGACTCGAATCTGTAACATGTGGCACCGAGTGCCAGAGCTGTAGCATATTAATATTGGATATATAAACTCATGTTTGTAAAAATTGCAACACCATGAAGAAATCGTCATAATAGAATGAAATTTAATACACAGTTGAGTGGTAGTGGTACAAATAAATGATTAAATGTTCAAAGCAAACAAACAATAACAAGAGATCGGAATCAGTATTTTGTGTAGCCACCACGCGCCGCAATAAGTGCTGCTACACGACGTGGCATGGAGTCAAACAAATTTTGAATGTCTGCCTGAGGAAGAGCATTCCATATTGTTTGTATGCGCACCCAAAGTTCGTCTGCAGAAGCAACAGGACGAGGATCACGAGCGAGACGCAGACCAACGAAATCCCACACATGTTCAATCGGCGACATATCTGGGGAATACGCAGGCCAAGGAAAAAGCTGTAACTGCCGCGTTGCAAAGAAGGATTGAACAGTCCTAGTGATATGAGGGCGGGCATTGTCCTGTTGAAATACAGCGCCTGGCAAGCTTTGAAGGAAGGGAACAGCTTGAGGCTGTAGAACTTCACTGGTGTACCGGTTGCTGTTCAAATTGCCCACAATTCTTAGCAATTGAGATCGTCCATGATATGCTATGGCACCCCAGACCATAACTCCGGGTGTTCGTCCACTGTGGCGTCGATAATGCACTCCGAAAGGTGGCGTTCACCGGCATAGCGTCTGACACGAATGCGGCCATCATGATACCACAAATTAAAGCGGGATTCGTCAGAAAACACGACATGCTGCCGATCAGTACGCCAGTCTCTATGCTGAGCGGCCCATTGTAGCCGCAGGCGGCGATGGTTTACCGTGAGAGGGATCCTGTATAAAAGAGTCCTTGTGTGCAGTACACGCTGCAGCAGACGTCTACGAATTGATGAAGCACACAATGAAACACCTGTAGCTATTGACCACTGTGCTGCCAATTGTCTAGAGGAAGCTGTACGGTCCGTCAGCGCCATGCGGACCAGGTGTCTATCATCGCAAGCTGACGTCACATTTCGGGGTCCATTCCCGGATTCCCGAGTTGTCCGACACTCGTCCGTCCACTGCTTCCAAAGAAGCATCACTGTGCTGCTGTTACGCTGCACACGAGCGGCTACTGCACGATAAGACTATCCAGCTTCACGAAGGCCGATGATTCTCCCCCGTTCAAACTCTGTAAGTTGTTGAAATCTCGCTCTCTTTCGTCGAAGAGGCATAAGTAACGATTGACCTAACGTTTACCACAAGCAGATAACTACCGATAACCATACACGCCTCGCTAAAGCCGTCTATTTATTCGGATCCATCCGCCGTTCAGAGGGCAGTGCTCAGCATACGCATGCGCTACGGATTTGAAATTGTAATCATTTGCATATCATGCACTAATTTGCATTTCCTGAAAATTTCAGCTCACTCGCGTAAGTCCTTCATGGTGTTGCAATTTTCACAAACATGAGTTTATTTCTTTAACTGTGTATAAGGAACTTAAAAAAATTGATCAGAATGTAAATAAATGGAAATCACTATGAATCGACATTTTTTCTTTTAAATTTTGTCTTTGAAAAGGTCTTTATAAATGTAAGAAAAAACTTACTTACATCCTGAAACTTTATGTAGGATTTCAAGTATCGTAAGTAACAACATATCATGTTATGTTGAAAATGCTACCACATTTCCTATGCATATTTCTACGAAAACAGTATTCAATACGAGCATGAATAAAGAATCAAAATAGAGAGGATAAACATATGTTCAAGAGTGAAGAAGAAAGTAGCACATGATTGGGATTTTACGGTAATATAATTTTTATTACAAATGAAATTCATGCTCCATTAAGTCAATTTATATCAATACAACCTTTTTTTCTGTCTTTGCCACAGAAAAAGAAAGCCTTGTTCTGGAAATAAAATCATTTGGTCATCAATGAAGAAAGCTTTGCATATATTACTATTTAATAAGATTGTTTTAAAAATTTAGAAACGGTTAAATTGATTATATTGATTCAGTTATTTAAATATGTTATGCTATGATAAACAATGTCTACTCATTAACTTTTAAATAGTATTACTCATTAGCTGATTAATTTGCATTATACCATATTTGAAAGCATGAGTAACTTCAGAAACTATTAATGCCAACAAATATTTTTATTTTCATCTTACTAAAAACAAACGAAGGACAAAATACTTGAAAAATTACTCAAGAAATCAAAAACCATTACCAGAACATTTATTTTCTATTGAAAAGCTTAAAAAATTATTGTGAATTTTATTTTTTGTCTATCACGATTCCTGTAACTGGAGATTCCTTTTTCAGGGTAATTTGGACAATTAATGATTACTATGAATCCTGAACTTAGAATTTAAGTAGTTTTTGTTAGACATAATGGATCCTCATATTCTATTTCTTTTCATATTTCAAATGCTGCAACTTAGTTGTCTGGGACTACTTTCAGTGCAACAATAAAGACAATATGCACATTGCCACAATAAAGAATAAATAGATGATATATGCATAACAGATTATAGATATAAAAAAGAAACATTGAAAACATTCATTTATGAGATATATTTCAATATATATGATATTTCAATACATAATATGCATTTATGAAATTTATATTCGATACATAAATATATATATGTTTCATAAATGTATTTGAAAGAACAATAATTATTATTTTTACATTGAGTAGTAATTTAATTATAAAAACATAATCATTTGAAATGTATATTGAACATCGTTGAAGCCAAAGGTAATGCTACAATTATATAGTATATTTAATTATTATTTGCAAATAATAAGTCAATCAAGAGAACATATTGAACATCCCTCAAAAATAATAATTAAAATTGTAGAGTTGTATATTTTATTTTTTAATATTTTTATATATTATTATAAAAAATGTTATTATATATTAATTATTATTATATAATAAATATTATATTATTTATTTTATTATTGTTATATATTATTATAAAAAAGAAGAAAAAATGGAAATATGCATTTATGAAATATATATTCAATAGATAAATATATTTCATAAATACATTTGAAGGAACAATAATTAAGATTTTTCATTGAGTAGTAATTTAATTAAAAAAATTTAATTATAAAAACACAATCATTTCAAATGTATATTGAACAACTTTGAAGTCAAAGGTAATGCTCAAATTATATAGCATATTCAATTATTATATGCAAACAATGAATCAATCGTAAAAAACATATTGAATATCCATTAAAAATAACAATTAAAATTACAGTTGTATATTTTATTTTATAATTGTCAATAGCAGGTATTTTTTATTTTTAGATTAATTGTTATTGTACTTTCAACAATGTTATTTATGATATTAAAGATGATACAAAATTCTAATATTCGAATGATTAAATTCCAAATAAAATAAATTCAAGTTACTTAAAATAAATACCAATTCAATTCAACAACAAAACGCGAATAGAATGAAAGAGAAGCATCTAAGCATATGTAACAAAGGTATAAAGCCTTTTTTTTTTTGTAATTGATACAATTTGGAAGAAAATTGTGATTTATTTGTAAGTCTTTCTTTCCCTCTAAAAGTTTCCTTGTAGCTTTAAAATATTGTTATAAAATGCTATGAATATTAATTGTTATGAATCCAGCAATCAACAAATTCACTTGTTCAAAACATAACAAAATCTAAATAAATATTAATTCTTTTGAATAACCACATAGATATTAACATAATTAAATATTGTTTTCACATTTTTGGAAAGGTGTTTTATACACATTTGATAAGCAAGTGAGAATGCATGGTAACTGTATGTTTGAAAAGTATATATATTTTCTTTTAATTTGAACTACTAGAGTAACTAAATTTCCCTTAATAGTATGCAAACAAAAATTTTCCTCTAAAAATTATTTTTATGCTGCAACTGTCTATTGAAAGTGATGAAAAAGATGAAAATCAAATGATTATGACCCCTTTCTTATCTTCGTCTTCATGAGGATATGTTTCTGAAGACGCATCATATTCCAACGGTTCACTGTTGTAGTATGAATCTGCTTGATGATTTGGCTTATCGAATGTCTCATCCACCATAGGCATTCTGTAGTTTGGATATTTATGTTTTGGACCTTCGAATGCATTGGACATAAACTTTTTGAAAGATTCCATGTGGTCTTTGTGCATCTCAGTTAATCTTCTTTCATGTTCTTTCAAGAAACGTACTCTTTCGTTCAGTTCAGTTTTGTATCTTTCGAGTAAACCTTCATTTGGTTTATATTTCCAGCCATAACTGTGACCTCCATGAAACATGGAGAAAGGATGAGTCTTAAAAAGTTCTGATTTCACATATTTTCCAAAATCTTCTTCGAGGTTGCTCGGACTTTGATGAGAATCATAAAGTTTTTTCTGTTCTCCTTCAGGTAAATGTGAATATTCGTCCTTGTGCCCTATTCCGTCGTCCTTTACAGTTTTTGCTTTAACATAATATTTGCCATTGCTGGAATATTCTTGTTTTCCTTTGTGGATATTGGGATGTTTATCATTAAGATATTTGTTTTCATTTGGATATCCCTGCCATTCTTTGTTGGTATTTTCATAACCGATAATACTCCTTGGTTCTTCAATATTGTCTTTAGTTTTTAAATATTTGTCATTAACGGGATGTAAGTCAGGATTTTTGTATTCTGGGTATTTTCCCTCGTAGTTGATATTTTTATTTTCATCGGCATAGCTTGATTTAAGGGGATATTTTTGGTTAGATGGTTTCCAATTGTTACGTAAATTCTTTTCATTCCTTATATCTTTATATTCATATCCACCATTGTCTTTATACTTTGAAGTCTCATAAATATCGGATTGGAATCCGTAACGAGGTTGTTCGTCAATATCTTTGTATTCTGATTCATAACCTTTTTTATCGAATGCTTCGTCCTTAAGCCATTTTTTTCTTTGATTCTCATATTTTGCATAAGGAGTTAAATGTTCTGTATTTTGTTCATGTTTCCTGTGCACTATTTGATCATCTTCAACATAATATTTCCTTTCTTTTTTCTTCGGACGGAGAGGTGTATAAAAATCATAATTAGAAACTGTTTCTTCATCTTCATCATTTCTTTTGTCGATTTCATCACTGCGGCTGACATGTTTAGGCTCTAATTTTGGTTCATTTTCATTACCATTTTCATGTTTGGAGATGAGATAGCTTTTTCCAACAGTCAAAGAAAGTGAATCTTCATTGGGAATTTTGGAATCACTGCTAAGCCCGTGAGTTTTCTGGACAAGTAGAAAGCATCCAATGATAATCTGTAAAATAAGATATTTAATTGTATTTAATGAAATGAGTTAGGCGTTAAATTTGCCACCCCCAATTAATTTTGAAAATTTGTTTATAAATATTGATTTATATTTTTGACATGTATATTTCAGTAATATATAAAAATGGATAAAGTGTGACAGGTTTCAATGGATAATAAAGCAGAGTAAAAGTAGCTTTAGTTCTTCGATATAAAAGCAATTTGTTAGCTACCTACACATTAATTTTTACATTATACTCTCTGCTTTGATTTTATGAAAGAATTTTAAACTTTAACTTGATTTTGACAGCATCTAGATAGCTAGAACCAATGGAATAAAACAGATAAATTTCGCATAATTAGATTAATAAAAACACAGTGTGTAAAAATCTCTAGTGTTGTTGTTTTCAAATACCGAGCATTTTGAGCTGACGTCTTTCGTATTTTGAATTGAGGTTATTCGTATTATTACTGAGGTGTAGATGTAGCAAATTCAGTGTTACCCAAGATGAACTAGAGGGCCTGCTACATTGCACCAACATGTGTCACTCAATTAAGAACGAATACTCAAAAGAAACACCCAGTTCTATTCACATCTCCTCTTCAAAGCCAACTTGCGTTGACTTTGAAGAGATGATATTTTATTGTAGCCTGACATAGACACTGGTACATTTACATTTTTATTGTGACCTTACATAGACATACATGGCCTGATGGACACTGGTAGTCTTGGGTGGCATACATTATTATGGATTACATGACCTGACATAGACACTGGTAGACTTGCTTGGGTTAAGCCCTACTTGTTTCAATCAGAGCGTTCATAATCTTCAGTAATTTAATTTATCTTTTTTGACCTCCAATTTAACTAAACTTTATTTAAAATCAAACATAATATAAATTAGCCAAAGTTTAGTTATTTATGCTTGACTGATATCAAGGACTAAATGAGTGAATTAATTTTTATTGCTCAAATCATGTCTAAAATATATTTAACAGGCGATAGAAAACTTTATAGCTTAAAGTTGTGAAATAATTGCAAAGAAACTTTTAAGCTTTATATATGAAGTTGCAAAATTTTATTTTAATAAAAAAAATCTATAATTAATTCTTACAAAAAAAAGGAAACATTGATGATCAGTAATCATACTATTAAATTAACATAAATTTGCTAATATAGCTTATCATATAAATTTATTGTGTAAATTGCTTTATCGAAATTCTCGTATTATAGAAAGAGATAAATGATACATTAAATAAACTTTTTAAAACTATAAGTCTTGAGTTAAAAAATAATTTTAAGTTATATTAAATATTTTAATAGAATTAATAAAATTCAGTTGTTCAATTTGGATATGAATGAGATTATTCATTATAGAACATAAGTAGATCAAATTGATTTAATAGTCAGCAACAAATCATAATTTACGTATTTACATAATAATAATTTCCGATAATAAAGAATTTAATTAAATTAATTTAATTTAATTAATTTAATTAAAATTTCAGGCCTATCTTTAAAAATTTTATATGTATGCACTCAACGTATATTTAACGTAACATTTAATGTTCAAAAATATTTAAAATTTTTCAGAAGTTTTCTATTTTTATTTTATTATTATATGTGTTTTCTTTTCTAATGATTTTATTTTTCAGGGGAATACTTTTGTCGAGCTGTCAAAAGCCTAAAAATTTTGTTTAAGAAGAAATAAAAAATATAGTTTAGTTAAGAGATTAGATGTGTGTAAAGGCAGCTGTAAATTTAAGCATTGTATCTTAACATCTTATTCGGACCATTATCTACTTTGACAGAAAGGAAAATTTCGTTTTCAGACTAATATTTATATTATGAGCTAATAAGAAGTTGAATATTTTATTTGAAATAGTTATTGGGTAGATAAACAATATACACCAAGTACTATTTCCATCTACTAACCATCTGCATGTATTGAAAACAATATTTGTTATTTACAAAATTCGTCTAGATTTATCTTGTTTAAAATTATAATGTAGTTAACAATATTAATAACGCTATTTTTGTTTATCCAGGGTTTATATGCATATTTTTGTTGATATTACAAATAAATATTGCACATTGCGTATGACATTGATGTTAAAATATGTAGACATTTAAAATTACGAAATATGTTAAACCAATTTATGTATGTCAATAAAGTGAAACCAATATAAATTTGAAGTGCAATAAAATATCAGTTGCATTTATCAAACTAATATTTAAATCATGTTTTTGAAAAATAAGCATATTATCTTACATTTTTAAATAAATTTATCATTTTATGAAATGAAATATTTTTGCCCTAATTAATATATTAAAAAACAAATCTCTGTTTTCATTTATCAATCTTGTATTTACTCTTAACTATTTACAGTACTGTATAAAAAAAACCATATGATCAATATTCAATACCATTTGAAAAAAGACAATGTGTTGATTAAACAGCTATATATTAATATTATTTATAAGAGGCTTCTTTTTCACTAAATACCAATTAAATATTAAGTTTTTTATATAAAAATTATCAGTTTTCTCAAAAATGTTTAATTTTTAAAATTCTTTTAACAAATTTTGCTAATTTTAAACTTTTAATTCTATTAACTAATTCTACTAATAATAATTCTACTTTCTTATACAAAATTATTTCTGTTTGGATATTTTTTGGCAGGCCGTTCTTTAATATAAAAGTTCATTGATTAAATAAGTTAGCTAATAAAACTACTAGGGATTTGCATTTTTATAAAATTCATTTTTGGATTATAATAATAACTTTTTATTTCAATTATTTACAAATAAATTAATAATAGAAGGTTATCATCAAGAAATTATCTCAACAGGAAATAATTAATGCATGATCTTGATTTGCAATTAATAATAATAAAAATAGTTCTAACAAGAAATTTAAAATTTAGAAAGCCTCTTTTTATTTCACTACTTTCTATATGTTCACCTGTTAGTTATTTGGAAGGGATTAAAATGACATTTAAATTTTAATAGTTTATCACAAATTAAAAATATCAAAAACTCATCAAAAAGAAATACTGTTATTAATAACTTTGTATTTGAGTCATATCAGTTATATTTTTTACAAAATATAACTAATATGACTCAAATACAAAGTTAGCATAATTGCCATAATAAAGTTGTTTAATGAATACAAATTTAATCAAGTTATTTTCAGAAAATGAGGCAAAATTTACTTACATTCATTTACTTGTTTTAATATAAATCCACATTTGCTTCATGAGAATAAGAATTAAAAAGAAAAACTTACTTCAAAATCTACTTTTCTATTTTCAAGACGGAATCCCATTTTACTTACACACTTAATATCTTATTTAACTTGTATATACTGGATAAATAGAAAAAGAAACTTACAAGCCATCGTAATAAACAAATCGATTTAACGAACATACAACGAGTAAAGAGATTTAATATGAATTCACTGATTATTAAAACAAAATTAATTTCTTACCAGTCCTCTTACAATTTTCACCGATCTTCTCACCTGATACAGCATATTGACAAGTGCCGTAACAGTTGTAGAACCACAGACAGAAAATGAAACAAATTATAGAAATATGATTCCTATATAACCCTAATGTATGGTACACTGAGCAAAGCGAAAGTGATTAGTGAAGAAATCTTACACAGATTATAATACATTCAATTCTTAAACTTAATTTGCTGCTGCCATCTGTTTCAGGTCCAATGAGTTCGTGATACACGCATACTGCACAAGAAGAGCGACTTTTTATATATGTTGCAATAACGAAGCTTTTAAATAATAAACAACAAAATCCATAAACTTCTTTCAGAAGTAATTCTGAAAGAAGTTTATGGATTTTCTTGTTTTGTGAGCGTCGTTACAATTTTTTAAATAATTGCATTTCGGTTTTGGGTGTTCTGAGTGATAGAATGTGGGCCTTTGATTGCGCAAATCATTTTGAATAGAACACTTTTCCCATTAAGTATTCTTCCTATCATTCATTAAGTTTTCATTCCTTACTATAGTTAAAAGACACTTAAGTAAGGATAATGTAAGTGGAATAATTTCAAATAATTATATTATCCACAAATTTTGTTATTAAAATCGCCAACTAAATTACAGAAAACATCCTTCATACTTTTTATTAAGTACTTTATTCTTATTTAACCCTGAAAATAGACAAAAATATGTCCTACATAAATATATGTATCATTTAAAAGTCAACCAATTCTTAAAATTAATCACAAAAATAAATAAATAAATAATAGTAATGATAATAATGCATAAATAAATAAAAAGAAAGAAGTCCTTTATGAACTTCAAAGTTGTTCACACTTTTTTTTTGTATTATATTGTATTTTATTTTTCCAGATGTTGATATATATACAGAACCTGATGGCCGAGTGGCTAGCACCCTGGCACTCGGTACCACATGTTTCGGAATCCACTTTAAATCATAGATCTCTGTCTAATATGACTGTAGGGCTGACAATTCTGCCCCATTAAATGAAAACATCTCAGAATCTGCCAGTAGGCAGACGGCTTTGGCCCATTATGGAGCAGTTGCACCATTGAAGAAGATATACCGTCAAATTTTCCAGAGATCTTAAGTACTTTAAGGTTATTCTGTATACCTTTCTATAATTCAATGAAATAAAAAGTTGTTTTCACCAAAGTTATTCATATTCACATAAAGAAACCCTAAGACAATGAGTGACATTAAAAAAAGTGCAAATAATTAATTGACAATTATTTTTATAATTATTTAAAGTGAAAATAATATAAACACACTTTTAGTTTTTTATCCACTATGTTACCTTGCATTGTTATCGACCCTTTCAAGTGACAAAGGCAAAGGTTGTGTAGTTTTGGAGTGCCTGGGGACAGGATCCCCCTATCTCCTTTCAATTAATATTTTTTCCCCTGATGATTATAAAAAAAATCTAAACTGACTCTCTCTCTCTCTTTCTAAAGCTTATTTATCTGAAGTCACAACATATTAAATCTAATTAAAACATTACAGTGATATGAAGTAAAAAAAAAAAATGGATTGAAAATATTAAGTAGGGTACAACCTCACACACCTACAAACAGGGGTAGAAGGATGCTTTCTCTTCCTCCCTCCCCCAAAAAAATAAAGTACTGATTTCAGATTAAAAAAATCTACTTTGTAGAGCATATACGCAAAAGCATTTTTATTTTGCATATACATTTAGTAGTAAATATGTTTTCAGTAATAATTTTCCTTCTTTTTTCAAATAAATGTCTGAAAATAAAGTGTTTAGTTTACATTCAGATATGTTAGTGGTGCTATTGAGTTCTGATAGAGTAATACCGTATAATACTTTTACCGTATAATACAGCGTTGTATTTTCAGTTTGGCTACAAAGGAAAGTGCTTAAAAGAATGTTAAGAAGACTGTGTAACTCATTGAAAAGAAGAAATAGCTTACCTGGGTAAAATTTAGAATTCTTGATACTTTGAAAGATGGAAGGAAAACAACAAAAACCTTTTTTACTGTTAAATAATGAATATAATTTGAAGGATTTCTTAATAGTTATATGTAAAGAAAATAAATACATTTTCTTTTGTTTAGTTCTCCTCTAAAGAAATCTTTGAAAAAATTTATATCTTCATTTCGTTTCAATACCCTCCCCCTCGTTTTTTTTCTCATTACTGTGCTTT
The DNA here is from genome assembly GCA_021605075.1 of Caerostris darwini. NCBI lineage: Eukaryota > Metazoa > Arthropoda > Arachnida > Araneae > Araneidae > Caerostris > Caerostris darwini. The sequence goes on along the minus strand of BPLQ01015115.1, from coordinate 264,237 downwards.
AAATATCACAGATTGCTCGCAAACAAATTCTCAAAAAATAAACTCACACATCTTTCAAAAGGACACATTTAAACAATAAAACGAAAGTGTTTTTGTGAAATGATAGTCAGAAAAATTTGTTTTTGTATGCGTTTCAGAAGAAGGATAAATAGAAATTAAAATTATTTTTTTTTTGAACATCGGTGTTTTCTTGTTTTATACTGATGTATATTATGAACAGCCCACCTACGGGTGACGAAAAGAGTTCATTGCCTTCCGAGAGAACTTTTAGGGGTGTGCTGTAGGGGAGAAAACGAAGAAAACTATCACAGGCCTGAGTGGTGGGAAACCAGTATATATATTGTCACAATCGCCATTGAGTTTGCTTTTTTCTGAAAGCAGTATGCAGATGTAAACAGGAGGCATCCCGTGGATTTGAACCTGAGCATTCCTGCCTCCTAGTTGCTTGCATTACCACAGGGTCACAAGGTGGACAATTTTTTTTTATAAATATTGGTCTGATTAAAACATTATTTATCTAGAAAAATTCAGTTAGTTTGAAAAATCCGCTTTCAAACTTTCTGCCAAACGACGATGATGAGGTGTATATTGAGTATCATTTTTAACCTGTCAAAATGTAGATTAGAAAAAAGTAGTAGAATTGTTTCAGAAAAAAAGTAGTACAATTTGACGATATTACTTATACAGTATGGTGTGCCCCAAAATTCTATTGTGGTGTTGGCGGCTAATTCTTAATAATATCAAAAGGAATCTCTTTGATGTTACCTTGGTTATAAAGTACTATATAATCTTGATGATTCTTCTGAATAATAAAAATAGAAACCATCTAGAATAAGGATATACAAAGTTCCCTTTTCTTCATATTTTTTTGCTACGAGGTTGCACAATGCATATTTTATAGAAAATATGATTATGCTGATCATATTTCTTTCAAACAAAAGAGGTCAATTATAATGTTAAAAAAGGGAAGAATCATATATAAAAATTCACATTTACGAAAAAATTAATAGAAAAGTTTTATTTCATAACATATTGAGCTTACATCTGTTTTTAGTGACAATTCATAAAATTTAGATGAATGTAGAAGAAATCTACTTTTCCTCACAATTGTCCCATGAATATTTTTTAGATGAAGTATTCATCTGAGACAGAGTTATTAATATTATATTAAATCAACATTATGGGGCTCTCATTATTATTTTACATTATGTGAATCCATACTTAGATTATTTAAAACGCTGATATTTATATAGGTTGAAGTTATTGAATAATAAAACTATGTGCTTGCCAAAACATTAAATATATTTCAGTTTTTGTTACAAAACAAAACTAATATTGTTATTAAAACGATTGAAAGCCAGAAAATATTTTTTTAAAAGTGTGTATGACTATACGAAGTTTAATTATTTGTATCCCTATTAGTATTTTAATACAATGCTTCTTTCAAATTTAGTTATGCTGTATGTAACAACAGAATATAACAAAAAAAAAACTGTTTATTATCCCCTTTTATACTCCTTTTGATATACAATATAATCCAAAAATTAATTTAAGCTTATCTTGCAAATTTAATGTTAGAATATTAAAATCAATCAATCATGAACTTATATCTTATTATCATATCTTAATTTTTTTTTTTATTATTATTATTTTGTTGTGATGTTTCGAATAGAATTATTTAACTTATAAGGCTTTGGAAATAAAATATAAAGGTTTTCATTGGTATTGAAATTTTATTGTTTAATTCTTTGAGTTCTAAATGTGCATAAACGATCTCGAACAAGTTGAAATCCTTTACACTAATACAATTATTTCTCATAATACAAGAAAGAAGGAAAAAAAAGGAGAAGAATGGTGCGAATTCTATTGCTGTCCTTGACATTTGACTGCAATTTCTTCATAATAAGACCAATTGTCTCTGTAGATTTTCTCCCCCTCCCTCCCTCGAAGTTGATGTTAGGCAGTTTCCCATAACCCGTGATGGTGTAGATCAAAGTAAACTTTTAATAACTATATGTAAATTTAAGTGTTTTAAACTTCAGAGTTAAAAACTTAATGCCCCTATTTTTTCAACTTTATGCATAATATATTAACTTATAACCTTTAATTAAAAAAATGTAGTTGATGCTTATAGCGTACAAACATTTTTCTGCAACCAATTGGAACAAGAACATTTCACGAATCGAGTTCTGGTAAGGAAGATAATTAAATTAACCAACTCAGCAAAATTGAACTAATTTAATTTTAATTTTAATGTGAACTAAAACATTTTTTTACAAATTCTGTAAATTCAGAACTGTAAGTATAAAGTAATTGACTGAATAGAAAGAGCTAACTTCTCACAGAAGATTTGAGGAGGGAAAAATGTGGCAAAAGAAAGATGAGATATGTTTTAGCTATGTTGTGTCCTTTATTATTAATAAATAAATTTATTGCTCAGTCATTATGGATGTTCTAGACTTAATTGGCTTACAATTTGTGCTATTCCAATGGAATGAGTTATTTCCTGAAAAGTCTTTTAAGAGACTATGGTCCTCTACAGAGAAAAGCAGAAAAAGACAATGAATTACTTGATTTTAAAAATTATAATAATATTGCAAGTGTAACTTTTGATAAAGATATATGAAATGTGCAAAATTAACAGTATTAATATCAATGTCTAGTCATTTAGATATTTTGAGCTTAAACTTTGAGAGAATTTAAACATTTTTCTCTATGAAATTGTTCTGCTCATTCTTAACTGAATAGATATAGTGCGACAAAATAATATTAATAACATATATACACACTATCAATAATAAATAGAATAATAAATATGAAATTAATTTAGTTAAATGTGAAGTTTAGAACACATTTGAAATTTTTCTATAATTTTGATTAAACAATGGATTATTGTTTATAGAGGGCAGTTAAATCGGCGAAATCGTTTGAATTAAATTGCTGATTGGAGCGCTCAAATGAATCACTTTTTGTGCCGGACGAGTTGCAGCTAGTTTTGATATAACGGCTGGGTGTGTTGCTGACAGTTGAAACGTTGCAAAGAATTTTGGGTACGGTTAGAACTTAAGTAATTTAAATCCTTTGTCTCTTTCACTACTTTGAATCATATGATCTTACTAGAAAATTTAATTTATTTCTATTATAGGCATTGACCGATAAATTAACTTTTCATCTTTGTGCAACGGTCGGCAGATAGTAATAATTTTCCTTGTCGGATAAATAATTTTATACATTAAAAAAGTATTCTTTCTTTTTATTTTCTAGTTTCATTGTTACTTGAGAAACTATAGGCAAAATGACTTCTACTGAATTCACTGTTGGACTCGAAGGATCAAGGAATTCATCCAAGTAAGCAATATTTCTATTTTACTTTATTTTTTTTTTATTACGATCCTTTGTCAAAAATTGGTTGTTTCGCTCCTCTTTCATGAATATCATTAATATTTTTTAAAGTTTTTCTTCAATGCTGCAATAAAATTAATGTAATATGGAAAATATTTGTGGAATGTTTTGAGGTTGCTAGGTTACGTGTTTTAAGTTCTATTATTAATAAAAAGAGCCGGCTTCTTTATTGAGCGGGTGTTTCCCATTGTCTTTTTAAATATCTGAATAATCAAAATTTAACACATACTATGGCTATTACTTTAACATCATATTTTTTTTATTTATCGTATCATTATTGAAAAAAACCGTTGATAATGCTGCAGTGAATTTACTGAATTTAGCTCTGTGAATATTTTGAAGTTTTCTGTGATATAAAGGGTAAATAAATAGTAACTTTATTCCTGATATGATTATGAAATTTGAAAAATCCTATTTATTGAAATTAATAGTATTTTCATGAAAATGTAGGATATTATCTGAAATTTAACTTTATCTTTATTGTGCAAATATATTGATTTGTAAATGAAGTACACGATGTTCTTGTTATAGTCCGTTTATAAGGAAAGTAGAGAATTTTACTGATGCAGATTGCTTAAGGTAAATTACTGTAGAGATAAAGTACACTAAATATAAATGACTAATTCTGTAATTAACAATAACAAAAATCATTTTTAAAATTTTAGCAATTTTTTCCTCGTGAACCCATTTTAACCAATTTCCTTTTAAGAATAAGTAACAATTAATGAATGCTTCTTAATTAAAAAAAAAAAAAAAATTTGAAATAACCTAAATAGCTCAGTATTATGCTTTTAAAAAACTTTTTAAACTCGTTAAATATCATAGCTATAGTAAAAATTTGGTTAAAATAAAAGTAATGAAGATAAATTTAATATTATTTACAAAATTATCTTTCAGTATTAATTCGTTGATCATTGTGTATCAACTTTAATAAAATCACCTATACATCAAATTGGAGGTAATAGTTTGGTTTTGGGTCATTTTCACTTTTTTGTGAAAAATTTTTTAACTCGACACTACTTTTATTAGTAGTTATTTAATGAAATCTTTATACCTGCACATTATACATTTTGGATGTATTTATTTATATGCAATTTAACTGGCCTAAACTTGACATTCTGTTATAAGTATGAATTGGAGAAATTGTATTTTAGGAGATCCTCGTATTGGGATTTTAATTGACCCCAAGTTAGCAGCAAATTGCTTTTCTGATTGAAATACAACCCTAAACCTTGTCTCTTCCCCCTCTTTCTAATTTCCATGCAATGAAAAAAAGCAGTGTTTTTATCAAACAAGAAACGACCAAACTATGACAGTGTACAGATTTTAAAGAAAAATGAACTAATTGTAAGGTTTAAAAAATGCTGGAATAGACAGTATGAAAAATAATAAACTTTCCTATACACAAAAATCATCTAAAGATTGTTCCTTCATTATAAGGAAAAAAAACCTTCGAACGTATAAAAGAGCATAATCAGGCTTTAAGGACCATGGTGTCATTTTATAAAAATAGAGATATGGGAAAACCCAAATATTCCAGAGGAATGGATTTGGACATAAGCAAAATCAAATATTCATATTTGGTACATTATAGTTTTTTTGGTAGTAAAAAAAAAAAATCCTTAAATCTCTGGGTCCCTTAAAATATAATTTGGCAAATTATTTTATCCTTTATACTGCTGAAACAGGAATGCTTATTTATAAAGCTATATTATCTTCAAATTTCTGTTCATGGAATAAAATTTCTTTACTAGAAAAAAATTCAAATACTCTGACACCTCATTTTATGTAATGCAATTTTAAATTATGCCTAAAAGAATTTGTGTAAGAACCACATGAAAACTTCCTTATACATTCTTCATTGGATTATGTTGGGCAAATAAATTGCCTAAATCACAGGAAGTTCTTCGACTTACTTTGTTTAAAGCAACTTCTTGTATTCAAAAGATTCAACAGAATTCTCAAGTTTTTCCTGATATAGATTTTGAGTTAATTGGGAAAAAGTAAATAAAAGTTGTAAAAAATAACTATAATTGATATTAAGAGATTTTAGTATAAATCTTTTCTCGGCTAGCATGTCAAAACAATAACAACCTTATTAACTTTAGAATTTTATTGACTTCACAAGAGATAGGAAATCCGAATTTCCTCTTGTGACACTTTAATTATAATTTTAAGAAAGAAAATATATTGTGACTTTATTTCCTTAATCATATTTTTTTTAAAAAAATAACTATTATATTTTTGTGGTCCAGATTTATGGTAAAAGAATTGCATATATTTGCTGTATTAAAATTATTGATGTGTTTAGAGGTGGGAAAAACTGTTAATTTTCATTAACTGTGTTATATAAATTAATATGTTAATATAGATTAATGATTAAATTTAACGCACCATAATTTGTAAAATGTAGATAAGTTATGCACTTGTATACTGTAACTGCACATGCTAATTTGAATTGTAATATAGAATATATTTATTGGGAGATCTATCAAGAGGAATGTTGTTTTTGTTATATTTTCTATATGCAACAATTCTATTGATTGATTGATTTTTTTTTTTTCCTTTCATCTGCAGAAAAAATTTCTTAATTTTTTTTTAAAGATTTTTTCTTTTTATAAAAATTTATTACTGGAAATTTTTAATCATAAATTTTTGATTACTTAAATAAAATAAAAATATAAGATTATAGAAATTCTTTAAAAAGATTAAAATCAATATGGTTTTGAATATATGAATTTTTTTATACTTAAATACTAACTTTTCTGAGAACAACACAATTGTAAATTTATCCATAAAAAAATCAATCTGTTGATCCATTTATAAAATATATTCTAGGTTAAGAACTTGTTTAGAAGATATATTAAGAAATACAACTGAACAAAATAAATATTAGAAATAATCCATGATTGCTCAGTTTTTAACATAATTTTTTTTTTTAGTTTTATTGACAAACTTTTTTTATAGAAGTGAAAAAATACTGGAAAATGTGTATTATATATCTGTACACAACAATATCGTTGCCACCTGTCATTCAAGCAATTACCGCAATCTCATTTGCAAAATATTCGTTGTAATTTGTATCTGTAATTTATTTATCTAAAAGCAATGAAGAATAATAAAATACAAAAGGAAGACAAATAATTCAATAATAGAAATATTCAATATAAGTGGAGTTTAAAAATAACTCGGACACGAGAATTAAAGTTGAATTTAATGCCACTCTGGGTGATGTGCTAATTAACCTCAGAGTTTAATTTTCTAACAGCCGTTAAAATCAACTTCTAAAATAAAGCCCTTTCCATCCGAAGAGTTAAATCAATTGGCATTAACATTCACTCTATTCCTCAGTCAAACAGCATCCTGGTGGCCAACTGGCTAGTGCTCTGGCAGTTAGTACCGAAGGCTGCAGGTTCGAATCCTGGCAGTGGCATGGATGTTTGTTGGGGGTTCTGAAACCACATTAAACTGTAGGTCTTGGTCTATTTAGCCCAAAATGTGAACAAGATGACTATAGAGCGACTAATCAAACCTCTGTCAAGGTGAAGTACCACCGCTAAGAAAAATCATTAATTCATTGGCTAGAATTGAATGCTATTTTCGGCAAGTTGGTTAAATTAAGTTATAATTTACAGGCCTACTGGTTTACCATGCAACAATATAATTTTGCATAGGAGTTTGTGTTAATGATATGCTAGCAATTCTCTTCATAAGAGTTGCATTTTTTTCTTCTATTTTATAAATTAGCATATTATATTTTTGGTTTCAACATGAAAGTAAATTTAAATATTTTAATATAGGGTCCTGAAACCTCCTGGTGGTGGTTCTAGTGATATATTTGGATGTGCTTCTGCAGCACAATACTCATCAAATGAGCGTCAAAAAAATAAGGAAGCTGCATCTGGAAATACACAAAATAGATTGTTTGGTACACCATATGATACCACCTCGAATTCTGTCAAAAAGCAAACTTCATCTACTTTTTGCTAGTGAACCTCCTGCAGCCCCAAGATCAGCAAAAAAATCTTACGGTAACTATGTTATGCAATTTTATAAAATATTGCTTATCCTTAATACTGAAATGCCATAATTTCTTACCTTTTATGTGCAACTGCTTGTAATCCAAGTTGTTTTCAGCCAAGAAAATAAATTTAAAAAACTATTAATCTGCTGATAATCCTTATAATGCTCTTATGTTTGACATAGTGTGTGCCTATAAAATTCTGTTCTGATCCTGAGCTAGCACGATTTTTGAAAGAAATACGATAAAAGTACTGAAAGAAGATATATGTATATAAAAACTAGGATAGAAACAAGAGGCTATATTATATGGAAATAAAGCAATTTTAAACCCTCTTTTGATTTTATTTACTTTTATCTGAAAATGCAAGAATAGTTTTTAGTGACTTTAGAATTTGAAAAAAAATTCAGAATTTAATATTTTACTGATTCTAAATAGAATAAATTAAAATTTCCTGTGTTAATCTTCATTGAAAATCTTAATATCACAATTATTGATTTAGTCTTTTATAAAGAGTTCTTAATTTTTATCTGACTTCATCCAGGCTTTTTTATTGTTCATTTGTTCATATTGATGTCCATAGATCTTACAAACTTTAAGATTTTTCTGTCATGCTGAAGTTCTTTCTATTATCTTTGGCAAAAAGGACATTGTAATATTTTTTTTTTTTCTTAATTTTTATTGGAACTACTGATTAGTTGATGTGTAATATATATATCTATACCTAAAAGTTACAAGCATATATACTCTGCAGAAAATTGCAGTATGTATATTTGCTTTGATTTCAGAGAAGTTGCTACTCTTTTGCAGAACTGAAATTTATAGCATCTATCTTGGGTAAAAAAAAATTAGTGGGTTTTTTTGTTTTTGTTCAGAATTAACTTCCTGGTGGGATTTTAATGAAGCTTTCATAATTTTAAAATAAATTATTTTTAAATCGAACATTTTTAGTTAATAAACCCAAATTAAAGCCATAGCATGCCTTTTTAAAAATTTAGTTTATTATAATGGTTAAATTAGTAATATATAAATTTAGTTTGTGTTGGCTTGCACTTCATGCTTTAAAATTTTATTTACTATTTTTATTTTTTTTTTTTTTTAATTTTAATTTCCTACTTTTGTTTTTCTCCAAGTGCATGGATTTATTTGAATTATTGGTTTATTTTATAATTTTTTTTTGCATGGGTTATTTTCATGCTTAAATAGTTCGTCGTAATCCTATAACTGGTGAAGAAATAGAAATATATCCCAAAAATGAGAAGGAAGAAAATGGTAAAGAAAACGAAGAAAGTGAGAAAGAAGTCCAAGAAAATGGTGGTAAGTTAGATTGTTGTATTAATCAAAAAGAGTGGGGATTTGAATGGTATTGTGTATAATATATGTATGCTACATTGTAAATTTCAATTACAAGTTTGTGAAATATATTTAAATATGTCTAAGGTTGTGACTTTTATATCATGTGCATATTTTATATTAAAATGTATTGGAACTAGTTAAATTTATTTAATCATTTTTTCTCCTTCCTATCTGTGAAATTCTAGAAATATTTTCCATTCATATTTGGTGAAAATGAATTGTTAACTTGTATTTTCATTATAAATAAATCAATATAATTAAAAAATAAACTTGTATTATTTCTAATTTGGATTAAATTAATGAAACTTCCATATTATTGCAGCCTTTCCAAAGTTGTATTAGTGACTTTTGATAAATTAACAATATAAATAAAAATTATTTAGCATGAAGTTAATCAATAACTCCTAAGTATTAGAAAAAATTAAGACATTCAGATATTAAGATTTATATTTTTATTCCTAAATTTTCTTTAGCTTTTCTGTACTGGAAATTCAAGCTTATAATGAATATGATCATAGTTAGAAATTCAGATATGTTGACTTTAAGGTTTATTTATGGGGGGGGATCTAATTATGGTTCTTTCCATTAAATACAAGTTAAGCAACACAACCATAATTAGATTTTTAATTTTACGTATTTAGGCATGTTATTAATTAATTTATTTATTTTAGAACATATTTAGTGGAAAGGATGGCTTTCCACTGAATAAATACACTTTGGGTTTTTTTTAGTCCAGCATAATTTTAGCAATGATAGAGTTGTTTTAAATCTTAAAAAAAATAGGGGAAATAAAAATATCATTTTGGTGGTGCTTCACTAAATTTATGAATAAATAGTATGTGGAACAAGCTATTTTTATTTATGGAGGTTACTCAATTTTGGGCAATTAAATTTGTGTAAAAATGCCTCTGTTACGAAAGTACTTAAATAACTTAATTGCCTGTAAAGTAAGGACCTAGGGAGAAAAAAACATATCTAAAAGGACCCATTATTAAAATCTTATATTTGAGCCATTCTTTTCTATATATAAAAAATATCAAAATTATAGATAATTTTTTCAAATTTAACATGCTATGAAATACAAATATCTCTCCAATTTTATCAATATATAAAATCTATAATTTTTAATATCTTAGTATGAATTGTATATAAACGGATTATTTATTATCTAACGTTGCTATTCATTTCATTGATCAGTCTAGCATTAATGTAATTGAAGTTAAAAGAGAAATATAGTTATACGTGATTTATTTGTCAGCAAATATTTTATCATTACATATTTGCACTTTATTACATTTGACATGTATAAATAATTTAGAAGTAACAAATTTTAAATTGGTTATTTGTGCCATCTGGCATTTGTTTTTGTATACTTTTCTTGACAGATGCGTTTAAAATATTAAAAGTGGTGAAACCTATTTCCTGAAGTAAATTATCTTTAAATATGATATTTAAAGTGGTAAATTCAACTTGGTCATTTAAATACTTATCCAATTTAAATTTGGTTGTATTTTCTTAAATTTCTTATAATTCCATAATATGTATTTTTAATTAAAAAAAGGTTTAAATTGTAATGAAATTCCTTGAATCTCATTAATTGGATAACAACCTGGAAATCTTCTATTTAAAAAGATTCTAGTTTTAATTGTTATATATATGCCATGAAATATTGTTGGATAACTTGATTGAATTTAATGTACTTTAAAAAACTTAATTCTACAGTTTTTTAACCTCTTATAAATCTGTTAAAAGGCAGTATTCTATTAATAACAATTCAAGTCTAATATGGTTATCAAATTGAATTAATATAGATTAATTTAAATGGAACATTCGGATAAATCTAGCAGGAAATTAATATTGAAATTCTTTGAGATGTAGAAAGTGAAGGATTAGTTTCCATAAGATATTAAAAATTTAAATTGTTACTTTTTGACTAAGCATAATTTGCGGTTTAGTATCCTTATTTATCAGTGTTATAGAAATAAAGTCTTTTCTACAAATCCAAAGTAATGAATACCTTTTTTTTTCCAGAAGAAGAAAAGAAACCAGAAATTCCAACTAAACCCATTCAAACTAGTATTCGTGTGAGAAATCCCCCTGGTGGGAAATCGTCTGGAATTTTTTGATTATCATAAATGTTCTGTATTGCAAATGTTATTTTATGTGTGTATTTATGGCTATTTAGTAACACTTTATGGGTTAATTCCAAAACTTCTTTGAACTTAACATTATATGTATGCACTTGTCTGTTTTAAGAAATTAAAGGAGTAGTAAAAATTTCTTAAGTTATTTATTGTACATGTTAAAGCCCTTTTTATGTTTTGAAATTTAATTGTATATTTGTTATTTTGCAAGAGTGCTCTTTTATCTTGAAAATCTCAAATTCTTGTAAATTTTAATATCCCTTTTTCACTAAGCATTAAAATTGTAATGAACTTTTTATTAACCAAAGAGATGCTTCTATTCATCTTGCAGATTTGCTAATTCTGTGCAGAACAAAAATTTTAACAATTTTATGGTAAACATATTTGTTGTCTTTTATGAAACTTATTTAATAAATGTTAGGCAGACGCTTAAATTTTTTAAGGTAGTCATGCGTAATTTTTGCCAAACATGTAACCAAAAATTTAATCAGTATTTGATCAATTTTCATCTATAATTGAACATTCATTATTTTGTTGAAATGAGATGAGACTGTATTGTTTTCTTTTTGTGTGTTTTTATTATTTTTTTTAGTATCTGTGATTTGATCTGTATAGCTTTTTTGTTTCTTTACATCAGATAGTCTTTGCCTTTAAATGTGATCCTAGATTATTCAAATTCTTATCATAAGGAAAGTTAATTTCTAAAGCACACAAAACTATTAAAATTTGTTTCAATTGAGTGCAATTAGAAGGTTTTCTTAACCCGAGTATTATTTCAATATTTTATTTAAATATTAAAGACTGATTAAAATACTTTGACAGTTGATTGCTGGCATATCATTCTGCATTCTTCTATTCCTCCTATTAGAAAGGCAGATATTTTTTTCTCACATATAAATTGCTCAAATGTGTACCTGTTTGCCAAATATGCAATAAAATTTTGAGTATCAAGCATTTATGTAGTGTACTTTGAATTTTTCCTATTTATGAAGTTCTGATAAATTAGCCTGTAAAATTTTGATTTATGTATTTTTTTATATCTATTTTTATAGCTTTTTATTTTATTTTCATGGAATAAAATGTCTTGTGATATTGATATGTTTTTTTGTTTTTATGCTCTTTTGATGGCTCTACAACTAGTTTTTACAGGAAAATTATTTTTCCAAGATTTAAATTATTTCTCTGTATATATTGAACATAATTTTTGAAATATTACTAGATTTTAGATTTTGATAAAATTGGAATTCAGTAAAAGAAATTTTAATTTGATTTTTCTTATGTTTAGAGTAATTGATATTAAAATCTTCAGGAATTAATATGATGATAAATATTGATATCATTAATCTATTTAAAATTCTCAGATTATTCATAAAGGGAATATGCATGCTAAATATAGCAATGACATTTTTAATTTTATAGGAAATTGTAAGAAGTGGAAGTCAAATTACATTAACATTTGATAAAGAATATAAAGTATGAAGCAGTAAAAATTTGGCTAGTGTTTCAATGTCTGTTATTTAAAAGAATTAGATGTGTAAATTTAGACTTTACAAGCAACATGAATGTGTGGGGTTTTCTTTTTAGGGGAGAGTTAGTCACTGTTGACATTTTTCAGTACTGGGGAGGGGTAGTTTTGTCAATTTTTTTTGTAGGTGTAAAAAAAAAAAAAAATTTCAAGATTTTTATTTGTAATTAATTGCATAGTGCAACAATAGTTATGAGCTTATGCCCTAGAAAAGCAATTGTTTGCCATTTGATGGTACATCATTGTCAGTCCTTTTAAGCAGAAAACAAAACTAACACTAAGCAGTGAAATTTTCAATCCATGCTGAGAAATACGGGTACATGCATTTCGAGTATTATATACTTCGGAGTAAACTTTTTATACGTCTTAATCTTTTAAGTTTGGGTACAATTTATATATAAGATATAAACAAGCAACTTTATAGAAATTACAAAAAAAAAAATTATTTTTATTATTTTTTGTTGTGCAACAATTAGATCATACATTTTTTGTTTTACGGCAATGGAGGTATTCGATTTCAAAAATAAGTGATTTATCATATGTTCTTTTCTAAACATTTTGTAGATAGAATTCAGAATTTTAAGTGTGCATAGGAAAAATACATGTATATTAAAATCCAACTGTAATCCGCTTGGTAACTTTTGTAAACTTTCAGAATTTATTTACTTCTGTTTTTGATTACCTTCCCTCTTTTTCATGTACCTAAACTGGCCTATTTATCATTTAGAAATAGATCTATTAACTGCGGCTTTACGATACTACAATAGGTTATTTATGCCTGTTTAGATTCAAAAGAACATCAAGATGTTTAAATTTTTGAGTGCTTGATTTTATTTACTTATGTTCAGCTGCAATCAAATTAATAAATAATCTTGAAAATTAGTGTTGAATTCCTGCCAGGCAGTGGGATGCGGTATGAATTTTCTATAATAAATTGAAAATGTGACCTTTTATAAAGTGAAAATAAATTTTTTAAAATTTCTATATTTTTTTTGTGGGTATATAAATAGGTTTTCTGTATCTATTTCTCTTAAAAACATGAAAAGGAGATAGTTTTAACTTTGATATATTGATAAATATGTTTTAACTTTCCAAAATGCACACTATTAACAAAGAGGAAAATGTATTTAAGCGACTTTTTTTTTTAACTTTAACATTTCTATGTTTAATTTTAGGTGAAAAGCAATTAATGAAATATTTCAAATATGTGGAGTGCAATGAAAAATTTCAATTGTTAAAGTATGTAAAATATTTTTCAAATTTCTGATGGAGTGGTTAATTAGCTAAGTGGTCTTTTTAGGAAAATGTTTCTTGCTACTTAATTCACCAAATTTGTAAAAAAAAATTTGTAGTCTATTATCATTTTTAGAGCATATATTATGTATTTTAAAGAATTAAACTAATCTTTTGCATAAATGTGAAGTACAAATATTATAAATCTTCCAGTTAACAAAAAAAGAAAACCATTTAGTCTTGAATGATGCTTTGCTGTCATAGATACCAATGTAGAAAGGCACTCTCATGAATATGTAAAACATTTTTGAATTTTTAATGTCTTTTTCGCTTAAAATTCGTAATTTTTTGGTGACTCCTTACAAAGTTTTTTTTATAATTTCATTATTTAAGGAATTACTAAAATTGAGTAATCTGTTGCCCATATTAAATAGTAAGCAATTGTGAGTTAGAGACACAATAGATAGTAGTTTTCAGCATCTTTTTTTTTTATAATCACTTATTGGTAGCAACTGATGAGAATTAAAACTTGTATCACCAAATATTTTATATTTCTGTTTGATTTTTTATAAATAAAAATGATTAATTGAGAAGTATGTATCATTTTATATCTTAACATGAGTGAATTCTTTTCAAGAACACCAAAAGCTTACCATCTAGAGAGAGGGGGGTAGGGGGCATACACTGAGGCTACATCTGAACAAGAAGCTAAACCCATCTTGCTGTGATAAACCTATTTGTGTGCAAATTATCAAAAAAATCATTAAATAAATCAAATTAATCAGATTGCAATCTTCATCAAATGAGGAATATTTCTCTTGAGGTAAGAATATTACAGTGTTTAAAAGGTGGTATTTGTTGAGAGTTATTTATTATGGTTGCTTGCTTATTTCTTTCATAATTCATAGACTTATTTAAATTTACTTTTCAAACATATTGTAAAGCTTAATTGAACTCTATATTTCTAATACTTTGTATTTGTTATATATATGATTGTAAAAAGTTAATATATTCAATAATTTTATTTCTATTTTTACCCATAATTGTTTATCGTGGGAAAGAATGACAAGAAATGAAATAAAAATATTTGCATGAGTTAAATTGATAGAATATAAGAAAATATTTAAAATAGAAGTAGAAATTTTCATTTTTGTTGGTAATTGGAAATTTTTGAAATCGTATTCATCTTCTCAATCAAGATAAGGTAAATATGCTGAAAAGGTTTAAACAATTTTCTACAAGAGAATTTTCCAACCTATGATCATGTGATTTTAAGATCAAGAGATTGGTGTTTTCAAAAGCCTTTGTTAAATTCTTAAAAAATTACCATTTATATTTTGAAAAATACTGTACTTGGTTACAAAAGGAAATAATGAAAAACTATACTAAATATTGTTTATTAAAACATTCAAATTTAAGGAAATAATATATACAGAAATAGCTTGAATTGTGGGCAAATAGTGCCCAACTTAAGACAATATTTTTAAAGTGATTTGATCATTTCGTGTTATGTATATGAAACATCACAAACAATATTTTAACACCAAAATTATTTATCTTCTAAAACTATTTCATGATGACATTTTCTTTAACAGCAACAAATATGAAGTATGCTAAATGATTCATTTTTTACATAAACAAACACTAAACTACGTATAATAAACTTTTTTTTTTCACTTTTTGATACTAAAAAATTCGCATTCACTTAATCTTATTTACACATGTGTAGGTTCATTGTTTTTATCACTCTCTCTTATGAAGAGTATAACCAAAATAATTAGAGCTATGCATGTCGCAAATATTATACATGTTATTACTGCTATTATTAGATTCTCTTTAATTTTCTTCTTTGTTTCTGATGGATGTTTTTTAGTTTCACTAGTGTTTTTGCCCTGTATTGACTTGTGTACATTTTCCAGTATTTGTTTATTTGGAATGCCTTCTTTTTTAAATTCATTTATTGAAAGTGTTTCTATATCATTATTATCTTGAGCCTCGTTTTTGCTTGTAGAATTAGTTTCTTTATTATCTGAAGGCGATTTAAGGAAAATATCAAAATCCTTTACTGTTAAATTATCAAACATAATAGACTTCCTTTTAGATGCTGGATAATCATCCTTCTTACTATTATTCTCACTTAGAATCATTTTCTGATTGTCCCTGACTGAGGAGCTTAGCTTTCTTTCTTTCAAAGGTTTCAAGAAAAATGGAGGCTGCGTAATGAAATTTTGATCATCTGGTTCTAGGTCCATTGCTTCAACTAGAGATAAAATTGGAGGCCTTTCTTCATTTACATATCCTTCCTCAAGATCTACAAAAGGATTAAAACCGGAAATTGGATCCGTGAATTCCGATATATGACGAGGTGGCATGAAGTTCTTTTGACCATTTGAAGAAAAACCGCAGAAATAAATGGTCGACAAAAGTGCCAATAGAAATCTCATGTTATTCAGGATCATTTTCTCTTCAACAAAGCTATAAAATAATTAAAGAACATTAATGTTTAATATACATAATGATGAATTTCTTAACAACTTTAATGAATGGATCGACATTGAAAACATTTTTTAATAAAAAAATATACATGCGAAAACTTAAAGATGTCGTTTTTTTTTTTTTAAATTGATTATGAGTTTATACTTAATTATTTGGTTTAAAAACTTTATAATTTTATTTTAAGACGTTTGTTTCTAAAAAATGGAAGTATGCATAACTGTATAACGAGTTTTTACACGTAAAAGTTATTTTATGGATTTAAATACATTTTCGCAACTAATAATCGAAAACTTTTATGAATGTAGAACGCAGGAAAACAACACATCCAAACGTTATTGTAAACTAAATGCGAGTTTTCATGGCGATCACATCAGTGCATTTTAACTAACAATGTGATAAGTTAAAGAATGAAGGCGAAAGAGATGTGAGAATAAAAAAGCAAAGACAGAGTTAAAAAGAAATCAAAACGTAGTATTATGGAACAAAGAAAGAGTGACTCAGCTAAAATATTAGTGTTTGCTACAGTTCGATGTAC
This sequence comes from Caerostris darwini, assembly GCA_021605075.1. NCBI lineage: Eukaryota > Metazoa > Arthropoda > Arachnida > Araneae > Araneidae > Caerostris > Caerostris darwini. The sequence continues at coordinate 247,525 of BPLQ01015115.1, read as the reverse complement.
CATTTGAATTTATGGAAGCCTATTGATTTATTATTTAATTTAATCTCTTGCTGTACTTGCTTAAAACATTGAGAATTTTAAGTACTCATTATTATTTTTTATTTTAAATTACATAAAAGTAGATAAAAAAATGGTATATGAAATACAATTAAAAAATATATTATAAATTATGCTATAATACTATATAAGAAACAGATAAAAAAAATACAATTAATAAAGTTTTCATTTTATTTAAATACGAATTTCAGGGATCAAATCTTAACCTGTTTAATATATATATATATCAAAGTTTGTGTTAGTGTCTGCCTACGCACGGTCTCAATATTTTTAAATTGTATCAATATTCGTTAAGAAATTACCTAATTGGATTTTACGACAATTTGGCGACTTTACGTGATTGGCGAATCTTTCATGGTTAATGTTATTTTTTTACGCCGTTCTCTTCGTAGACAGGCTATGAATTACAACCAACTAAAATTTTATTTAAGAAATAAGAAAAAATGTGAATTGCCATTTTACCAATAAAAAATCCCTGTTTAATCCTGGACTCCTGTTCTTTTGAGCTGTTGGTACCACAAGCTTCAGGTTCGAATTTTGGCTGTGGCATGGATGCTTGTCAGCGGTTCGGAATCCACTTTAAAATGTATGTCCCGATTTAATTAGCCCAAAGTGTGCAAAAAAATGACTGTAGAACGACAAACCAAAACTCTTCTTTTGAACAAGAAGCCAATGTTGAAAGTCGAATTATATTGCCAATTCTTTTAGGTTACCGTAATTCAACTTGAGGAATTATCCACTGGATTTTCAAAATTTAATAACCATAGGGGTAAGTTTAGAAGGAGGGAGTCTTTCTAGGCTTGAGGTTGGGGAAAACTGACTGTGCCGAAGAAGTCCTCTTCATTCCCAGGACATTCTTGATAATATCCGATACACTATTTAAATTCGAAAGACTACAAATATCGATACTAGTTGCTGTTGATATGTATATAAACTGAGAACAAGGCCAATTACTTAAAATTGCTGTGATTGATTTGAAATCGGACTGTTTTTAGCTACGGTCAATTATATGGAGTAATGCTTAAAGTTGTGAGTGGAAAAAATTTATACGGGCTTTAAAACGACGAAAAAATAAAGGTTTTTGTTTGCTATTAGAGTCTAACTGATACAACAATGCCATCGAATCGAACCTCAGCCCTAATGCTCACCAGCGGCGCACGTTACCACTGAGCCACGAGTCGGACAGTCCTATTCTGCTAGTGATTAAAAAAAAAAATTACTCGAAAAGAAGTCAAAGATTATTATGCTACAGCAATTTTATTTACTTGCCTTGATGGATATCTGTTAACTTTATTGCTTAACAGCCAACATTATATTGGTAATATTTTAAATGTTAACGAATTCACCCTGGTACTTTCGTAATGACGATATTAGACGAGCTCTCTCGATTCTAAGTTTAAGACAATTTGTTCACAAAATTTCTACTAAATTCTATAATGATATGCGAAACATCAATAACCCTGTATTAAATATCCTACAAAATTACGATTATGATATTTCTTCCCGCAAACATAGCAAAAGACCTCGCACTGTTCTAAATATTTTAAATTAATTCCTTACAACTGTCTAGATGAAAAAAGTTCGCTTTTCTCCTAAGCTATTTTTTCTCCTAATTTGACCTTTGCTCATTCTGTTTTATTACATGCAACTGATTTCATCAACATCTACATTTTTGAAATTTTTCATTTTATAATTTTATTAAATAAATAATTCTCTTTTAAAAAAAGGGCATTTAATTATCTATTTTGCTTATTAACTCAAAGGGCATGAGATCACCGCTATGTTTCAACATTTTACAAAGAAGGAGCTAGTGGACGCTACGCGACCAAGGATCTCCGTAATAATCTACAATAAGAATAGTAATATTTTATAAGCGATCCACTAGAATTTTTCTCTTTGAAATACAGTTAGGAGTAGATAAAATGTTTGACATTTCTGATTTAAATATTATGTTTAACATTTCTGATTTAAATATTATGTTTAACATAAGATGCCTTTATGTTAATAATGCCTTTTATGTCTTCGGAAACTGGGCTTCTATGAGAAAATTCCTGTACAGTAAATTAAATCAAGTATATTAAAATTAGTTTTAGAATTAGAGTTGCAAAGTAGCCTTTAATGGGGAGCTTAAGTTGATTATTCTTAGCTAATTTTTATCTTCTATGAGGTAAGATTCATTTTAAATTTCTTGAACTATACAGAAAAAGTTGTTATTAATATAATAACTTTTTTTTTTTTAAGGTAAATGCTATTGTTCAGAAGAGCAAACCCAAAATTACAACATGTCAGTTTGGTGATTATAGGCAACGACTATACACCGTTTTCAAAATTTTACAACTTTTTTCAACTCAGCAAATAATTCTTATCCTCCATATTTTCTCGATAAATATAATAATTCCAGAATTTGACATGACAAATTTACAACTGAATCAGCTTTACACAGGGGTCTCTTCGCAGGAGAGAAAGGATTGAAGAAAGTCTTTTTTTTTTAAATCTTCATGAAGAAAAATAATCCATAATTGAGTTTAAAGGAGAAAAAATAGAAAAATATATATGCCATACTGACAATGGTGAAGGATGTTTTCAAAGGGTATATCAATTTTAAGGTTTGGTTTGTCGCTCTACGGTCATCTTTTGCACACATTAGGCCAATTAGACCGGGATCTATAGTTTAAAGTGGATTCCGAACCACTGAAAAACATCCATGCCACCGCCAGGATTCAAACCTAAAGCCTGTGGTACCAAAGGCCAGCGAGCTAACCATCAGGCCGCCTCAATTTTAATGTTTGGTTTGTCGCTCTACTGCCATTTTTTTGCACACTTTAGGCTAATTAGACCGGGACCTCCAGTTTAAAGTGGATATTGAACCACTAACAAACATCCGTGCCATCACCAAGATTCGAACCTGAAGCCTGTGATACTAAAGGCCACAGCTCTAGCCAGTTGGCTATCATGCCACCTCATTTTTAAGGAGAGTTAGTTAAGTAAAAACTTATATGAAACTCGAAGTTTCCTCCTTGCTTGAAAAGTGTTCAATTTCTTTAAAGAAATTCCTTTATAATTGAATTTGTATATACTTAATTTATTTTTTAAATTCTAGTTAAATAAAAATGCATTAAAATCTGATGAAGGCAGGGAAATAATTTTTATTGTATTTGAGTATTTATCCACATTTCATATTTTTTTTTTTCTAAAATATAACTTACTAACGGACCCACCAATGCTTCGCCATTCCTAAATCTGAATATATACGTATAAATTAAATAAATACAATTGACGTTCTATGTATTTATTTTCTTCAATTTAATTTATTTTTATTTATTAATTTTATTTTTATATTTATTTCGTTTATTATTTTACATTTATTCAATTTAAGCAACATGAATTGAATTGTGTGAATAATTCATCTTTTTTTTTTCCCCGTTTCATTGTTGTTTTGTTTTTGTTATTTTTTCCCTTTTTCAGCTTTAAATTATTTGGTTACACATGGGGATCCAATTTAGTAGCATTTCGTTCATTACCTTTTTATATTCAGTGTCTCGGAATAAAATGTTTTTTTGAACAGCAGTCGAAATGTGAAAAAATCCTGTAAAAACAACAGCGCTACCTGTTGGATTTCGTTCAAACTACTCTTTAAACACTCTCCGTACTAATAGAAAGAAACTGTGGAATTTTGAGCGAAATCGGTCCAATAGTTTTTAGGCCTATAAGGGACATGCATACAAACACTGTTTTTTTTATATAGATTTTAGGGAATGAATCTTCTTAATCTGTTCAATAATTAAAAAAAAAAAAATCTATACGAAAAGAAAAAAAATGTCCATGCCACGATTTTTTTACTTATTTATCCTAATGGATATAATAAATTGTCTGTATTCATGATTATTATTATTTTTTTTTTTGTTTAATAACTGTCGTTGAATTAGTGTGTTTTACCGGCACACGAGACGAATTGCTTTCTTCAAATAAGGCCCGACGAAGGCAAATTCGCCTGATTTAGTGAAGATATCGAAATGAAATTAAATATTTCTACATAAATAATATTAGTCAAACTCGTGTATAGAAAAAGTAAAAAAGTGTAAACTGTAACTGATTCAACTAGTATTTCGTTGATAAAATTGAGATCAATTCTAAAAATAGAAAGCTATTTTTCCAACTGGAAAATTAGTAATTATAAAATTGTGTTTTAAATGTTTAAAGTAGATAAGGCATTTTCTATACGGAATGCGTAAGTTTGCAATTTTTTTGTAATCCAGAAGCCATTTTATTAATGCAAATATTATGAGAAGTATTATGAGATCTAGAATATAACAACATACGGATTAAACTTCGGCAGTATTGTCACTTTTATAACCATTTTAGTAACAGCCACGATTTTTAATTGCAAACTCACTTTTTGTCAACTTTTTTCAATCCTATTTTATATTCTTTTTATTATATTAGTGGTACTCAAACTTGTAGGTAATGTGTTCTCCTTAGGAAGGGACAGCCTGATGGCTAATTTGCTAGCGTTCTGCTCTTTGGTGCTTCAGGTTGGAATCCTGGCGGTGGCATGGATGTTTGTGAGCGGTTCGGAGTCTGCGTTAAACCGTAGGTCCCGGTCTAATTAGCCTAAAGTTTGTCAAAAAAAAATGACCGTAGAGCGACAAACTAAACCTGGGAAAATGCTGACTTCTTTCCTTGAATATTTTTTGTCATCATAAAATATCATAATAATTTTGATAAATTATTCAGTTTAATTTAGGTTCTCAGGTTAATTTTATAGGAGTAAGGATTTTATTATTATTATTATTATTATTTATTTCGAAATTAAAGTATCAGTATAGTTTCAATATAAGATACCTTTTAATACAATTGATTAATTGGAGCGAGGGCTAAATACAAATATTTATTTTCTTATTACCGTAATAATCGAACATTTTTACACCATCGGATAGCAATGAAAAGATAACCTGTTTTTTCGCTTTATCAGAGATATTTCTTCAAATTATAAAGAAATATTTATTTCTAGTTTGATATTTGCTAAACGAGAGAAGGAAAAAAATAAAAATTCTTGTATTAATACATTTTTGTAAGACAAATTCTGAATTTTAAATATTTTTTTAAATTAAATTAATAAGTTCTTACTTATTAGGAACTGATTATCAATGGTTATCAGGCTTATAATATATAAAGTTATATGGTTCCTCAAATATTTTTTCCATGACCGTTTTTTAAAAGTATCACTTATTTAAGGTGAATTAATTTTTATCTGTAGACATACTTCACATACTCTTTGACAATTGCATCCCCTAGTTTGAGAACTAATGGATAATATCATTTTATATGTGTGTCCTAAATAGTCGAATTGACAATAACAGTGCTGTCCCGATCCATGAAACTGGAATCAGCCAAAACTTATCATGAATTTGATTAAATCCAACAAAATGTCCGGATTGGATACTAGGGATGGATTAAATATAGGGACTGGATTAGATAGGATTCACGATTCTAATGCATTCCAGCAAAGTATTCACAATTCTAATGTGCTCTGTTATAACTTTTGTAAATATTTTGTAAGTGTTTTTCACTAAATAGATAGAAATCATATTCCGAGAAAATTTTTTTTTTTTTAAATTTATATTTAAGAAATTTGCATAAGAATTCATTTTGTATTTTATTTAAGTCAAAATTCTATAAATTCATTCAAAATTCTATTCTATAATAGTTAAGTGATATTAACTATAAAAATAAATTACTATTTTTAGAACAACGACAACAACAAAACCCACCGAAATTGTATTGATAAAAAATCCGGCACTTTAATTTTTGTAATATCATTAAATGCTCTTTCTTTATATGCTACTTATACGGTGTAAGTATAAAATTTCGCCCTGATTATAAAAATTTATTATATAATAACCGTTGAATGTAATAATGTAATTCTAGTATCATTGGATAGTTCTATTTTAACAGTTTTTTCGTGCAATAGATCTGAATTGAATTGATGTCGAAAAAAGATTACTTAAATCGCATTTGTTTTTCTTATGGATCAACCTTTCATGTCTGAGGAAAAGTAAATAAACATAATGCCCGTCCGTATCTGGAGAGGATAGGACTCATGACCTAGTGGTACCTTGCGCAGCTAGGGGGCAGGAGGGATCAAGCTAGATGCCTCCGCTATAGTTACTGCTTTCAGAAACTAGGAGACCCGATGGCAATTTTGTTAACTCACATTGATAATCAGACAGCCTAGTGAGGGTTTTTCGGGTTACATCCGTACTATAAAAATGGTGGGGTGGTTACGCCCAAAAGTGCTCCCGAGTTATGTCCTCCCCTTATTAATTGTAAATAGAAAAGATTTTGAAAAATTTTTAAAATGTTATTAAGCATAAGAAAATCCCCAATTTTTATTTCATTTAAAAGTAATTTTATTGGGTGTGTTGGAAATACAGATCAGACATTTTGTTCTGTAAATAATTTACATATAAATCTAAGCAAATATTTTATTAGTTTTTATCATTATAGATTTTATAACAGCTTAATTAATTCGTGTTAGATCTGCCAATCTAGTATGTTTTCACCCTTTTAATAACGCAGTCAACTAGTTCAAAAACTTATAGTTGAAGAGCAGGAAACTTAACTTTAGTATGTCATACTTTAACTTGACGTCAGATGGTATTATGGAGTAATAAAAGACATAAAAATGAATAACAATGCTGTATTACTTTATAAAAAAAGTTTTATAGCTGTAGCAGTAAAACTACTTTGAGAAATATTTATACGAAAAACATGGAAAAGGCTAGAAAAGATTCAATTAGTTGATGTTTAACTATCAGATTTATCACAAGATGTCACCACTATACAAGATTAACGTTCATAAATCGTAGTATAATTCAGTGGTTTTCAAGTACCTCATTAACTTTGAGTCTTTCTTTCTATAGCGTTGAAACGATGAATGGCAAAATTCAAGAACAAATGTTTCTAAAGAACTATTTATGCGTTTTCTTGAAAGACATTTTGCAGGGTTGATTATGAGTTCTACTTAAATTTTTTGACTTACATAATCCTTATTATTAATTATCTATTACGCCAACTGCATACTATTTATGTACATAATTCAATCTACACATAGAAAAATTAAAAGACGTTAAAATTAATTTATATTAGCGTAAACAGTTAACTGAAATTATCGTTTTTTTTCTATTTCTATATAAAAACGCAAATAAAGACGAACGTTACCATAAAATATAAAAACTTTATTTATAAAGTACAGTTTGTGTGTAAAAAAGAATCTTCATTTAAGCTGAATTATTAAAAATAATTATCAAACCTTTGCTTATATACAGGTATTTTTTCTTTATAAAATGTAGTATTTCTTTAAATCTTTCCGTTCATTCACAATTAAATGGTTTGGAATTCGTTAATTGTATTTTACTAATGCGATACGAACTTGATCTTTGTATGTAAAGTAATTTTTCTTCCTTTTTCCTACTTTTGCATTTTTGTTCGTTATTTTTAGGGCTAATTTTTTTTCTTTCTAAAATCGAGCTCTAATTATCAAAACGTGCTTTAAAACGAGAGGTTTTTGAATTAAGTATTTATTGCTAAATTATTATTTTATTATATTTAATACTGGATTTTTTTTATAAATTTAATATTTTTTTTATAAAATGTCGATATATTTTTTTTAATCGATGCTTTTTAAAGATAATTCTTTACAATTCAATTTTTCCTTTCTAAAAACGAACTCTAATTATCAAAATGTGTTTTAAAACGAGAAGTTATTGAATTAAATATTTATTGCTAATTTATTATTTTTATTATATTTAAATCTTTTTTTTTTTAAATTTAATATTTGATGTTGATATATATTTTTCTAATCGATGTTTCTTAAAACAATTCTTTACAATTAAGGTATTCAAAAATTTAGCTAAGGGAGATAACTTACAGAATTAAAGGTATTATTTGAATTTAGAATAAAAATGATTCCGGAATTAATATATATCCCGTGTAGGATGTTATGGTTTATAATTTCGTTTAAAAGAAAGCAAGAGTGTTTTAAAAAAATCTGTATTGAAGTCTTTAATGATTTAGTACAAGAAACATTTCAGATTTCCACTTAAATATATAAAATTACTTTGATAATTAATATAGAATTAATTCTTTTAGTCTCAAAATTTTTTTAATGTTAATGTATTGAAGAAAAAATTACTTAAATTCGCGTAACAATTTTCTAGACCTCTTGGTTTTTCGAAATGCAATTCTACCTTTAGCTTTTCAATTATAGGTTTTAAAAACATATGATAGGTTTCCATAATAGTTTTTTAAACCTGTGTGTATAGAATTCAGAATAATTTTAAAAAAAATCTATAACCCTTTAAAACTGAAATTTTTCCTCTGAATTTATTATTCCATTTCAAAAATTCGTATTCAACAATTAGGAAAACATTTTTATTAATTATTTTTAATTAAATAAAAACCTTAATTTTTTAATTGTCATCAGATTTTAATGCCACCAGGTTAAAAATTGCCATTTTTTTTAAGTCATTGTATAAAAAAAATATAAGGTGGGAAATTTAAAGCATTACTTCAATTTATTTTCATAGCTAACACTATCATGTTCTTAAAAAAGAAATGTTATTTGTACGAAAATTATTAAGAATTCTTGAATAAGAATGATTGCTTTATTTGGCCAATTTATATATATTTTAAGCTGAATTATTAAAAATCTCAAACCTTTACTTATATACAGGTATTTTTTCTTTATAAAATTTACACAAATTAAAAATTAACAGGTCATATCTGCTAATTTTTCATAAATGTAGATTATACAATTTTTTCCACGAGATCTTAGCGATTTTCTGATTCTGTTTTTTATTTAGAGTAGTGACCTATACAATCTAATGCAATGGTTTTCAAACTCTTTAAAGTCGGGGTGCATTTAAAATCCTACAAATAATTGTAGGCGCAACGTATACAAATTTATGAGAAATGTATTATAATAATTAAGTTAAATATTTTAGAAAAAATAATGCGATTAAAAAAAAAAATACTGAAACGCACCTTAAGTTTATTTATTCTTATGTTTATGAGAAACATGAGCTTGAATTATCCTGGCGATTTTTTTCAACGTTTTTGCATATATATAAAAGGCAAACTCTCATTTTCTCATCACTACCAAGGTGCACCCTTTGAGAACCACTGTTCTAATGTTTCGATATTTACAAAGTAATGTTATAGTATATAAGAAAATATTTACCAATGCTCCCAAACAACGAGTCCTTGGTTTTCATTGTTTAGGGATTTTATAAATAGTTCTCCAATAATTTTATTTTTTCTTCAGTTCGGATAACTTTATTTTAAAAGAATTAAACAATACATATTTATAAAAATATCTGGTGAGGTTAATAAATTATTTATTGAAATATTATTGGAAAATAAAATTTTCTGTGCTAATAAATTCTTAAAACCGATATTGAAAATGACAAACAACGAATTTTTTGTTTTCATTTGGAGAGGAGAGTTTGTAAATAGATTTGTTTGGTAATAGAATTTGGTAATTTTGTAAATAGATTTAAATTTGGAGAGCTTGCAAATAGTTTTCCAATAGATTTAATTTTTTTCCTTCAATTTAAATAACTTTATTATAAAAAGAATTAAATAATACATATTTATAAAAATATTTGGTGAGATTAATAAATTACTTATTGAAATATTAATGGAAAATAAAATTTTCTGTGCTAATAATTTCTTAAAACCGATGTTGAAAATGACAAACAACGAATTTCTTTTGTCTTCATTTCTTGGAGATTTTGTAAATAGTTTTCCAATAGATTAAAGAAAAAATTTTGCAGTTAAATAACTTTATTTAAAAAGAATTAAATAATACATAGTTAAAAAAAATATCTGGGGAGATTAATACGTTGTTTATTGAAATATTAATGGAAAATAAATTTTTTGTGCTAATAAATTCTTAAAACCGATATTGAAAATGCAAACAAGGAATTTTTTTATTTTCATTGCTTGGAGATTTTGTAAATTGTTTTCCAATAAATTTTTTTTTTAATTAACTAACATTGTTTAAAAAGAATTAAACAATAAATATTTAAAAAATACCTGGTGAGGTTAATAAATTATTCATTGAAATATTAATGAAAAATAAATTTGTCAATGCTTATAAACTCTTAAAGACGATATTGGAAAGGCTATTTCAAATAAAAATATACATAATTAGTTTAAAATTATAAAACAAACGTAATTGACATTCGGTTATCAAAAATATTTTCAAAAAGGCATTCAAAAGTATTTTAGCAATATTATTTATTAATGTTTTATTACATATTTTATTTTAAAATATATAAATCACTGTTTTATTAGTTTTTTTCTTTTCTTTTCTCATTTCGTTCGCATACGAATACTTTATTCATTGTATTTTTCACCTCTATTTCAATACAGCTTAAAACTTGGTAATTATAAAAATATAACTAATAACTAAATAACTATAAAAGCACAAAAACTAAAATATATGAAATAATCGTTAATTCTAATAAAAATATACATAATTAATTTAAAAGTTATAAAACAAATGTAATTGACATTTGATTATTAAAAATGTTTTCCAAAACGCATTCAAAATTATTTTAACAATGTTATTTATTTATGTTTCATTGTTTTTTCCCCCCGTTCGCATACAAATACTTTATTCATTACATTTTTCTCCTTTATTTCAATATAACTTAAAACTTAGTAATTATAATAATAAAACTAATAACTAAATAACTGTAAAAACCTTAAACTAAAACATGAACAAACTAAATATATAAAACTGATAAAATGAAATAAAACTGATCAGAGAGAACTATCATTAAATACATGAATTGTAACCTTCCCCCAATAATATTAAAATTTGGAAAAATAAAATATTTGTTACGTTTGAAAAAATATTTTTAAAATTATTTATCATAAAATGGAATGTCATTAAAATCAGTTCAGTTACTAAGCGAATAAAGGTGGTTGATCAGAAAATAATTCACTCAAAAATAATATATTTTTGTTAAAATAATCCGAATCACAATTTAACTACTTGTAGATGATTAAAATCGTATCTTGTATATGGTAAACCTCAACACAAAATATTGCAGCTTAAAAACATAATCAAATTACAATTTAATTTATCTCACCTTTAATACGGTAAACCTCAACAGAAAACATAATAAAATAAGATATTTTTATTAAGACAATAATCTGAATCACAATTTAACAATCTTATAGATGACTAAAATCCTACCTTACATATGATAAATGGTAAACATCAACACAAAACATTGCAGTTTAAAAACATAATCAAATTACAATTTAATTATCGCACCTTTAATATGGTAAACCTCAACAGAAAACATAATAAAATAAGATATTTTTGTTCAAGAAAATAATCCGAATCACAATTTAACAATCTTGTAGATCCTACCTTGTTTATGGTAAACCTCAATACAAAATATTGTTGGTTAAAAACATAACCATTAATTACCTCACCTTTAATATGGTAAACCTCAACACAAAACAATCAAAGTCATTGCTTAGTTATCTAAAATATTATCTCAAAAAACTTACCAACTTTACTTCAAGATGACTGACTCTTTAAGTGACTGTCTCTAACGAACAACGATTCAATCTGAAGTGCTTGCTGCCTGGTTATTACGAGTGAGTTAATTTCGACCACCCCTTTTCTGATTGGTTTCTTTGGCAGAGGGCGTGCCTTCGGCGGGTTTCTTGGACCCCCTTGGAACATGATCTGCAGTTTGTTTTCTTTTCCACCTTCCATGCTTGGGCTGAAGGAGATTTTCTTTCAAAAGTCAAGGGATTGCTGAAATCCCTAGACAGCTGTTATCGGGGTTTGTCTAAATAAATCTATAGCCACTGACACAGAGAAATAATTGGCGGTTGATGTCCGTTACAAAACAAGGAATTAAATCCCGTTGTATTTAAACCAGGATTGAGCTCCCTCTTGCCGCATTGTAATTTTTCCTGGATGTACGTAAAATTGACTAATTTAATGACTGTTAAGTAAAAATGTACGATATCCACCATGACAATAATCTCTGATCTCTTTTCCTCGGAATCTTTTTTAAAAAAAATTATTGAGTAAGTAAAGAAGTTTTAACTGAATTAGAAATGAGATTAGAATTCTAATTTAACGACAAAAAATTAAGAAAATTCAAATTTAATAGCAGTTAAGTAAAAATATAAGATATCTACCATGACAAGTGAGCTATATCTAGTACAATAATCTCTGATCTCCTTTTCTCGGATTTTTTTTTTTAAAAAATGAGTAATTCAAGAAGTTTTAACTGAAATAAGAAATTAGATTAGAATTTCATATATATATATATAGGAGATACATAAAGTTGACTAAATTAATGACAGTTGACTAATTCAGTTAAATAATGATATAAGATATCTACCATGAAAAATGAGCTAAAATATATAGTACAATAATCTCTGATCTTTTTTCTCGGAATTTTTTAAAAAAATTATTGAGTAAGTTAAGAAGTTTTAACTGAAATAAGAAATTAGATTAGAATTTCATATATATATGAAGTAAATACATAAAGTTGACTAATTTAATGACAGTTAAGTAAAAATATAAGATATAAGATATCGACCATGACAAATGAGCTAAAGTATATAGTACAATAATCTGTGATCTTTTTTCTCGGAATTTTAAAAAAAAAAATTATTGAGTAAGTTAAGAAGTTTTAACTGAAATAAGAAATTAGATTAGAATTTCAAATATATATATGTATATATATATATATATAGGGGGTAAATAAAAACTTCAGTATTTTAAGGAAATTGACGATTTTAGGTTAGGCTGCCTATGACTTGTGTAAGAAACCATATTTTAGTTGCAATTTCTTATTTTGGAGAATAGCTGTGTCAGGCCTCCGTTCTCAAGACTGAAAAAAGGACATTCCGGCTGACAGATTTATCCTGTCCATTCCTGGCAGGGACAAGAAAGCTTTCGTTTGTCGAATTTCGGACATCGTTTTCCTAAATTGGAAACTCACCACGCCATTTCATCAAAGATTCGATAATGCAAGTAGAGAAATTTTTGAAATTATTTCTGACTATTTGGAACATTTCTTAGTTTTAGTATTTAATATTATTTTTATTTATTTTTGGCCTTATGAATTGAGATGAATATTTTTCTATTACATTTTATATGATATCAACTGAACCATTTATTCGAAACGGATTTGAATGATTGTAATTCGACTATTAAAAAGATATCATCAAAACGTTTCAATAACAGAAAATATTAATTTTCTAAAACGACATTCAATAACGATGAAATTGATTTAATTTATGTAAATTTATTTCAAGAATAACAACATCTTGTTCTGTACAGTATTTTTGTAATGTTACATTTTGAAAATGACTTTTTATTTTCATTTCAGTTGCGACTTATAAAAAAAAAAAAAAAAATTTAAAAATAGTTATTTTGCGAATGAGACTTAACATTTTTCTAAATTAAGAATGTTATAAAAGTGCTGTTATATTCTTTAACTCTTGAGATGTTTCTGTTAGTAATGTGGGCCTGATGACCGAGTGACTATCGCTCTGACGCACTCTGTGCCACAGGTTTCGGGTTCGAGTACCGGCTGTGCCATGGAAGTTTGTAGTTGTTCGGAATCCACTTTAAACAGTAGGTCTCGGTCTAATATGGCTGTTGCGTGTAGGGCTGATAACCCTACCCCGTAAAAAGAAGACGCCTCGAAATCTGCTAGGCAGACGAAATCATCTAAGCTGCTCATCAAGAATAGGCATACAGCCTTGACCCACCAAGGGGCTGTTGCGCCATTCATGATGATGATGAATGTGTACCTTATTCCTTCATTGAAATAGAAAGGGAAAAAAGTCATTCGAAATCAAGTGAGACTTATCTTAATCATGTGGACTTCAATTATCACAATATTGTATTTATGCTTTAACTTGTTCATTATTAATTAAATGTTTAACGGCCTTACAATATAATTTTGGAATTCATCCTATTTGTTTTAAAATTGAAAATTACACAATGAAATTTTCGAAAAAATGTACTCAGAAACGCACATTTACATTATATAAGATGGCGTATAAAAAAAAATTCTCAATCAAATATTAATTTCTAAATTTTTATTTATCTCTGAATACAGGATGGCATACCATCTGTCATCATAAAAATGATGCATGAAGCTTTTCTCGATAGTCATAAGCGTTTGACAGAACATTTTGGTGTAAATCATTTCGTAAATTTCAATCATCACTCATAAATCTCAATTAGACTGTGTGACAAGTGTTTATTTTTTTTAATACAAACCAGGCAAAAACGTTTCAAAACATACAGTTTAAAAAATTACAGTAAATAGTCGGAAGTCTTTGGTGTTGCCAACTAGGCTACATGATAAAGGTTTCTGATTTATAAGGTGCATCTGTTATAATTTTCGGGTGACTTTAATTTCCAAGGTTTTTTTTTTATATCGATCTTTTTGAAATATATAATTATGAACAAGTAAATAATGCATGAAAAATTAAGCTAAATAATCTGGTGCATAAGACTTTGATAATAATAATAATAACGTAGGGAATTAATTCAAGAATTTCGAGTTTTAGAGTAGTTCCTTTATAAAGGTTTCATTTGCTCTTTTGTCAAATTCTGTTATTTGTAGTATTTTATTTATTATTTGAATAAATTGAGATAAAGAAGCATCAGCGAGCATACATCTCAAAAGTACCAAGTCAAGTCAAATAATAAAAAAATAAGTGCCTCAGGGATATTTTCTGTTGCGTAATTTGTTATAGATTATATAAGACTGCTAGTTTGCCGAGACAGATGTTTGCTTTTCACGATTTTCCTGGTCTATATTGGGGAAAAAAAAAAAAAAAAAAAAAAAAAACCTTTAAATTTTGAAACAAGAAATAAAGTTATATATATATTTAAATTAATGAAATAAACCTATCACTCTATTGCCTTTTTTCTCATTTGCACAAAGCTGGTGGTATGATTCTCCGTACCGGCTTCTGTGCAAAAAAGAATCCTACTATAGTAGAATCGTACTGTATACTATATATAATATAATATGAAATATAATATATAATTATTTATTATATATTATATTTCATATTATAGTATATTTTATATATTATCATCATCGTAACTGGCTCGACAACCCGTTGTGGGTCTTAGCCGTCTTTAAAAGATCCAGCCAGGCTGTTCTCCTCTTGGCCGTGGACCTCCAGTTTTTAATCTTAATAACATTAAAATCAGAGTCTAAACATTCGACCCATCTCTTTTTCGGTCTTCCTCTTGGTCGTTGTCCAAAAGGCGTTACATTGACAACTTTCAAAGAAGCTCTATCCTTTTCCATTCCCATTCTCATGAGATGACCGGCCCATCTCATTCTGTTCAGTTTAACAAATTTTAGAATGTCAATATCTCTAAAAAGTTTGATTTTATATATTATAGTATAGTATTAGTTTATATTTCATTTTAGAAAGCTAATAATTTTAATTGATGAATTATCTTTAACAATTGGATTTATGTGGGCGATACCAAACTTTTCAAAGTACTTAAGGCTGCTAAAGAATTCAACTCATGTTTAACGGAAGTGAAATTAAAACCGAAAGGAATGTTTGGGCAAACAGAAGCATCCCCAAAACAAGCAAGCAAAACAACAACAACAAAAGCCAAAAGAAGGGAGTGTCGGCCACATGTTATCGCACTCTTTGTGGTCTGATCAAATTAAAAGGTCCCCCAACGACCATAAGTTACAAGAATGGCTTACCCAGCTGCACCCCGATCGGATGCTGCTTAGAAGGAGCAGAAATGTAGCAATGCTACTCCTCCCTCTTCAAAATTTATGATGTTTTGTGACGGAACGAGTCTTTTTGCACAGAAGCCGCTATAGAGAGGATCCGTACCACTAGCTTTGTGTCAATGAGAAAAGAGTGATAGGTTTATGAGTTGGCATATTTGCTTCATTGTTAGTAAACAGATGTGAAAATATTTCGGACCAGTAGAGGTAAACAAGTCAATTATAATAAATTTGTCGAAGAGAGATTGATTTTTAATAGACGAAAGATTTCTATCTGTATAAGATATAATATGTCTAAATTTAAAAAATGCAATTATGTTTTTGATACATAAAACAATGTAGGCATGAAATTTTATTAATAAATCATAAGGTAAATTTTGAATGAGATATTTGTTTTTAATGATGACTTTTTAATTTATAGTAATATGATTATAATAAAACGTTATTATAATTATATTACTTTAAATTAAAAAGCAAAATTGGAATTCACAAAGATGAAACTTATATCCAGTATTGAATGATGATAACTAACTTAGGTTAATTGCTCACTGAAATGACAATTATAAAATAGTTAACGGAATAATCAGATAAATCATTGAGTAGTTAAGTTATAATTATCATAATTAGATAATCATGGAAGAGATAAGTTATAATTATTATAATTAGATAATCATGGAAGAGTTAAGTTATAATTATTATAATTAGATAATCATGGAAGAGTTAAGTTATAATTATTATAATTAGATAATCATGGAAGAGTTAAGTTATAATTATTATAATTAGATAATCATGAAAAAACAAATTATCTGCAATAAAAGCTTTGTTGAGACCTAAGGGCCTAGTGACTGGAGCTCGCCACCACAGGCTTCGGGTTCGAGTACCAACGGTGCAACGGATGGCTGTAGTGGTTCGGAATCCACTTTAAGCCGTAGGTCCCGTCCAATATGTTTATTGGGTGTAGGGCTAACAACCCTACTCTTTAAAAAGAAACCATCTCCTGTCTCGAAACAACTAGTCACATCCAGGGAATCATCTCGATATATCAATGTTGTGTCTTAGGATGGTAGGAAGCCTGCATGGTGTACTTGACTCATTTCCATTGGCCACTGATATGACAAATGTAACAGATATGCCTTTATCCAGGACACCCCACAAGGGTCTGTTATAGTACAACCATAAGGAATTATAGTACCTTCAGTGGTAATTAAGCCGTATTTTCATATAGTATTGAAGAAACTCTTGGGCCTGGTGATTGATGACCAGTGCCATAGGTTTCCGGTTCGAGTCCCAGCTTCGCCATGGATGATTGTAGTGGTTCGGAATCCGCTCTAAACTGTAGGTCCTGGTCTAATATGACTGCAGAGCGTAGGGCGGACAACCCTACCCCATAAAGAGAAAACAACGTCTCATGTTTCGAAATATGGCAGAAGGCCTTGGTCCACCATGGAGCGGTTACGCCATTGGAGAAGAAAAGCTTTGTTATCTTTTAATTATAAATCTATTTCAACCAATCTAATTAATTTTCACTAATTTAATTTTGCCTATAATTCTAATTAAGAACATTTAAAATTATCATGATCCTGTATGATTTCTATTAATTTAATTTTGCCTATAATTCTAATTAAGAACATTTAAAATTATCATGATCCTGTATGATTTCTATTAATTTAATTTTGCCTATAATTCTAATTAAGAACATTTAAAATTATCATGATCCTGTATGATTTCTATTAATTTAATTTTGCCTATAATTCTAATTAAGAACATTTAAAATTATCATGATCCTGTATGATTTCTATTAATTTAATTTTGCCTATAATTCTAATTAAGAACATTTAAAATTATCATGATCCTGTATGATTTCTATTAATTTAATTTTGCCTATAATTCTAATTAAGAACATTTAAAATTATCATGATCCTGTATGATTTCTATTAATTTAATTTTGCCTTTAATTCTAATTAAGAACATTTAAAATTATCATGATCCTGTATGATTTCTATTAATTTAATTTTGCCTATAATTCTAATTAAGAACATTTAAAATTATCATGATCCTGTATGATTTCTATTAATTTAATTTTGCCTATAATTCTAATTAAGAGCATTTAAAATTATCATGATCCTGTATGATTTCTATTAATTTAATTTTGCCTATAATTGCAATTAAGAACATTAAACGTTATCATGAGCCTGTATGGTTTTTTGAAGATAATTAGTAAATGTTTTAATTTATCCATTTGTTTTTGACATCTTAATATTTCTAATTGCTTTTTAGTAAGTTTAAGGGGAAAAAAGGAAAATTTCTTTATCATGATTTCTAGTTAACCTATAATTTATGGAACTACACAGTTAACAAATTTATCAAAATGCTTTTTTATCTCAAGTGGTAGATTAGGCACAAATGATTATTGATTTTTTAAATTATTATTGTTCACTTTAAAAATTAAAATATATATATATATAATATATTAAAAATTTTTAAAATTACAATTAAAGAAATTTAAGTTTAATTTATTTCTAATTAAAATGTTTTTACGTCTAAATTTTTTTTAAATTTCGGTGCAAAATTCATATAGATGGTTTTCTGAGTAAGTGAATGATGAGTAAAGTAAATTAATACAATATTGAATAACAGGATATATATCAATTAATTCAATATTTTTGAATCTTGCATTATACTCATTTAAACCAATATAACTATATTAAGATTATCACCCTATTAAGATAAGATAAGATATTAAGATAATCACCCTAAAACTATATTAAGATTAATTAAAATATTTCTTATCATTATATATTGAAGGATTTTAGTTTGATAAACTTAACACGTACATAACTGCAACTAATTTGTGTAAAAGGTTTTATATTTATTACTAGTCAAAAGAGAAAATTGTTCATATTTTCACGTTGTAAAGAAAAAACTTAATGCGCAACAGATTTAAAATATTTTAAATTTAAATATCTTTGATAAATCTAGGCGCATAAAACATTTACTCTGAAAAGATACTGCAATCGAGGTTAATTTTAGAGTCATTTTAGTCACATGAAAAAAGTACAATTACATTTTATTTAAATGTAATGCTAATTATATTTCTATCTACATATTTAATATGCGAAAAATAAACAGAACAAGTGAAATAATCTTTTTAGCTGCAGACAGTGTGATATCTAAACTGAGAAGCGATTATTAATTAAATTTTTTTCAGAAAAATTCCAAAGCAATAAGAGTAATCGTATCAAAATTAAAATCCCATTAAATTGATTATATGAGTACAAAGTTGTTTAAACACTTTGATCTTAGCTGATAGACAAATAAGCGATAAAAAATCGTCGTAATTAGTAACAAATTAAAAAGTACTTCAGTTATATTTTATTATTAAAACAAAACAACAACACGCCCCCGGGTGGGCTCGAACCACCAACCTTTCGGTTAACAGCCGAACGCGCTAGCCGATTGCGCCACGGAGGCTTGTAAGCTTGTTATATAAATCGTTATTCCTTTCTAATTCCGAGCACTTTAATCAAAGGCCTTTCGCTGATAGAACTGTAAATATATAGTAGCATATTCAATGTTACCCAGGGTAAGCCGCAGAAACACCGTTGTACTGCACCTTACATTTCACCACCACAGATTGAGTCTACAGCTTTATAGTATTTCTTAAAAGCATAGACATATAAACTTTCGGATCGACTTTACTTGTCGAGTTTAAAAACCTGGCGAGTTAGGGTCACCTGATGGCCAATTGGCTAACGCTCTGGTCTTTGGTATCACGTTCTTCAGGCTCGAATCCTGGCGGCGGCATGGATGTTTGTTAGTGGTTCGGAATCCGCTTTAAACTGTAGGTCCCGTTCTAATTTGCACCAAGTGTGCAAAAAATCATTCAAACAAACGAATCAAACCAAACCTCTACTTAGGAAATCGTACACGATATTCGCCAGGTTGTTATACTAACAAGGTTATCCTTCTTATTATAATTAAAAATAAACATAACTAGCTGTTGTATCCCGGCGTTGCACAGTTTGTTTGCTTAATGTGCTGTCGTATTAAATTTCGATAACTTTCAATGAAATGAGCACATATTCTGTCCGTTTATTCATATTTAATTTCAGAACATTTGAATTTTAAAAACATACGCATAAAAAAAAGGACATTGATTTTTTATCAAGCAATTAAGCCCTGACTTAACTATACAATAAGTTACTATGTATAGTTAAGTCAGTGCTTAATTGCAGTTAATTATACGTAAGTGATATTGTTATAAAACTTAATCGCTAATAAACACTGATATTTCTGTTCACTTTTTTATGAGTATTATATTATAGCAATATAATGCTTTGGTAATAACTATATGATGCATTTTTACAATACATTAAAATTATAGTTTTATTTAATTAAAATTAATTAATTAGAATTTTAATTACACACTAGATAAATAGTTAATAAATTAAGGAAAAAAATTGGTCTTCTAAGAGTTATAGTTAGTTTTACAGGAGCTATCACACACACATCCATCCATATTAATAAATTTGTAAATTTAAAATATTTTGTAAATTTTTGAGAAATATGCTATAATAATTAAGTCAAATATTAGAAAAATAAATAAACAAAAAACATAAAATGGATCGCATTTTGAGTTTATGTTGTTGCTACTAATCCTCAGTGTCCAGCAGCGTTGGACGGACACCCCATGACAGTCTACTCATGGATGGAGGGAAAGGGGACAGCTTCTATTGTGATGGAGCACCCGTAGGTAGAAGTTGAGTTGGCTCCGTAACTCTGAAGAAGGAGGGCTGTGCCTTCCGGGAGGACCTTTTCCTTCTGGAGGGCCTACCCCTCATTTGGAAATCGTGTGGGATAAAACCGAGAAAACTCTGCCGGTCAGTACGACTAACGAGGTAAGATGCTGAACATCCCAAACACCATCGAGTCTCCTCGTTTTTTGAAACAGTATCTACAACAAAGGAACCAGCGGATTGAACCTCCTCACCAGCGGCGCATTTGTACTGACAGAATATACAGGAATTTGGCTGTATAATGGTTGATTATTCGCTGATTTTTTTTCTGATTAATGTTATATGTATATGTGAATAAATCTCAAAAATATCTTACAAAATTGTAACTGTCATACTGCGGTGATTTTTTTTTTTTTTTTTTTTTTTTTTTTTTCTTCTTCTTTTTTTGCTTGGCTTGGCTGTTGCAGAGTAGAAGTAACGATAGCCCCATCGTATCTGCTTCAGCGGTAGAGGGATTCGGTTTCCTTTTTCATCCCCAGGACCTATTAAAATGAGCATGCTCTTAAAAAAAATGTTTGCTGTTAATAGGTTGACCCGAAATTGTTGTTTTGTAACACAATTATGCTGTTTGATTATAACAAAAATACATTTCAGTTCCCCTAGTTAAAGGCTTACAAAGAAATTCCTCCTTCTCCATAACAATAATAGAGAGTTTTTGCATACCGTACGTTAGTTACCGTAGGACGTCCGTTAGCTTTTTCTCCCCAGCGCGCATGCGCAGTTTCCTATGAGCATGCGCGCTAGGGAGAAAAAGCTAACGGACGTCCTACGGTAACTAACGTACGGTATGCAAAAACTCTCTAATAATAAAACTTTTAAACTCCTTTGATAAAGTTGTTTGCAATTAGCTAAATTTTTGAGAAAGATAAAGAAGCTGATGAATTAGGAAAGAAAAGATATATATATATATATATATATTATATATATACACACATATATTAATGTACTAATAATTTTAATGTGCAACACACTTTATCAAAAAACTTTTTATAAAATATGACTAAAATAAAGTATTTTGTCGCGTTGCCACTGAGCCACGAGTCGAGTGTTAAACATTTCTTATTGAGATTAAATAAAAATATTATATATATATATATATATATATATATAAATTAAATATTTAATTTTTAAATTTCGTTCACAAGTTATTAATTATATAATTAAATAATTAAAATTTTCTTTTCTTTTTTTCCTTTCCTTTTGTTTTTTTAGTAATTATTAAATAATTTTTTGGTGAACTTGTATACTGTCCGACGCAATTATATTTATCTTTGTCTTTAATTGACATTTTCTTTAATATCATGTATACTTTTCATAAGGAT
This sequence comes from Caerostris darwini, assembly GCA_021605075.1. Taxonomy (NCBI): domain Eukaryota; kingdom Metazoa; phylum Arthropoda; class Arachnida; order Araneae; family Araneidae; genus Caerostris; species Caerostris darwini. The sequence goes on along the minus strand of BPLQ01015115.1, from coordinate 225,514 downwards.
TAAAAAAAAAAAATACTTATATCCTAAGGGTTGACAATACTAGAAAGGCAGGCACATACAAATTTTAATATGCTATAATTAATTTTCATTTTTATGATATTTTTATATTAACTCAACCACTAGCTATTTTCTACATACGGAGAACTGAGAAAAGTAATAGAGATTGAGAGAGAGGTAAATATTTAAAAAAAATTAAATAAATATACATCAAAACTACTACGAACATGTATTCAAAGAACACTCAATTAATAAAAACATTTAAATAGATATTCATAAATCAATGATCCTGTTTAAAATTCATTCCTAGTAAAAACTAACACACATTTACTGGAGTTAGTAAACCCGAATTCGTTTATTTTTAAAGCGAACATAGAGATGCTCTTTTGAGTCGCCTCGTCTTTGTCGTAAGTTTTTCCGGAAATCTCCATTCAGTATAAATAAACCTAAACGTTCTTCAAAATTCACATGAATTCTGTTGGTTATCATTCAGTTCATATTTATATATGTTTTTTTTCAGGAGGAATGCTTTTCAAGTTCTGCCCAACTATCAATAGAAAAAATACAGATGGGATGTTTCATAGAAATTTAAATAAACGAAGTGCAGGATGTAGAGTAGGCCGCCTAGGCTTTGCTGTACCGCGCCTTCGAATATTTCAATTAAAACTACAGTAACCCCTTGTTATACAGCACATGCGGGGTAGCAAAGAAAGAGCTCCAACTATATAAGGAGCGACTTTATCTAGATTTTGGTGTTAGTTATATTTTTAACAGAAGTTAAAAACTTTTTAACTTCTGTTTAAAATTGTAATTCTAAAATGAAGTTTTAAAGTAGGATATATAGTTTTAAGAAAAAGATTACAAATGGGAAATTATTTTCACCTACTCACATTATTTTCTACTAACTTTAACTTTAAGAAAAACAACTTGAAATCTTGCCTGCATATTTTTTTCCTAAAAAAAAAAAAAAAAAAAAAAAAAAAAAAAAAATAATAATAATAATAATAATTGCGAAATGATGAGGTGCTAGGTGTCAAGGAACTCTTGTTATCTGTTTTTTCAAATCCCTCTATATTATTTTGAATAATCACTGCTAAAAACTTAAACTAATATTAGAATATAGATAAGTGGTCTCTAAACTTTTTTGATCGCGTAAACCCATAAGACGAAATAATTAAAAGTTTTACCCCATATAATACATATATATTCTTCTTCTTCATAAGCGCAGTCCAGTGTTTGCAATTGTAATAATTTATATCTTATAATATCTTCTCCAAAGACGTAACAGCTCCATGATAGGCCAAAGCCGTCTGCCTACTGGCAGATTTAGAGACAGAAGAGGTTTTATTTTTACTTGGTAGGGTTGTCAGCCCTACTCCCAACGTCCTATAGTCATGTTAGACTCGGACCTACGGTTTAAAGTAGATTCCGAACCACCACAAACACTGCACTGCCGGGACTCGAACCCGAAACCTACGGTACTAGCGAGAGCAGGTCCCTCGGCCTGAATATATATATAATAAATAATTTAATATAATTTTTTAATATATATATATAAATTCAAAAATTAAATTATTTATTATTTGTTCATTTTTCACAATATACATATGAATGTTCAGGGGTATCTTTCGCTCCAAAGGCAAAGGGCTTTGCTTCCCATATTTTCGTGCGACATTAGTAATTGATTAATATTTATCAAGATTGTTTTTTTTTTTTAATTCTATAGCAAATATAAAAATTCCGAATTAGTGGGATTAAAAAAAAAATTGTTCTTTAAAAATCAAGTAGTTAAATTTATTTGAAATTTTCCTATTTTTCAATAATTGCTCATTAGTGAACTGCTCACATTTCTCAGTTCAGTAATATACCTGGATAAATTAAGTCATTAAGCTATCTAATTAACTCCCTGTTACAACAATTCATATCGGACCATGGCCGTCTGACTACTGGCAGATTCTGAAACAGGAGATGTTTTCATTTTGTGGGGTAGGGTTGTCAGCCTTACTCCCAACAGTCATATTAGACCAGCACCTACGGTTTAAAGTGGATTAACCACTACAAACCACTACGGACCACTACAAACATCAATGCCACCGCCGGGACTCGAACCCTGTGGCACCGACCACCAGAGCTTTTGTCACTTGGCCATCAGGCACCCTTTAAGCTTTCTATAATGTGCTATTTTTTCAAGTTCTGGTTACTTTGACCTCAGGTCATTCCTCGTTAAACTGCTGATATGTTGCAGATTCAGCGTTATTCAGAGTACATCATCAAAGGGTATCAAATTTCATATAAGCAAGCCGAAGGGTTCGAGTTTCATTAGATGGTACTAAGTTATTAATTCTTATAGCCGACTAATTTAAAGCTTTCATATAAAACTTAGGCATTAAGTTATTTTTAAGGACTATATTGCTTCGATTGCATTTTTAATATAATTTTGCATTTCGATGCATGTTAATTGTTTTTATATGATACAGACTTTTTATTTTATTTTTTAATAATTAACATAATGCGTGGCATGAATGTTAATTATTAAAAAATAAAATAAAAATAAATAAATATTAGTATAAAAAAAATATACTGAAAATAAATATTACTACTAAATATTTTATGATTTAGAAAGGATTGTTGAAACTTATTATTATTTTTAATCTTCAAAACTAATGTTCTACTGATGTAAGTCTTGGATAGACGACCGACAATCGAAATGGGAAGAGTATTGAGTCCTGGGAAAACTTTTAGGGGGTAACTGCTTCCCGTTGAAATGCCATATATGGTAAAAAAAAAAAAAAAACTCTCGCTAACCTGATTGTCTATGTGAAATTTTTTACATACGATGTCATGATTGCCATACAGTCTTCTTGTTTCTGAAAGCAGTGATTACAACGCACGCTGCAAGAGTATTTGAATCTGAACTCTGTACGCTAGGCGGCCTGATGGCCAATTGACTAGCACTCTGGCCTCTGTACCACAGGCTTCAGGTCCCAATCCTGGCGGTGGCATAGATGTTTATTAGTGGACGGAATCCACTGTAGGTCCCGATCTAATTAGCCTAAAGTGTGCACAAGATGATCGTAGAGCGACAAACCAAACGAAACCTCAGTGCTCTAGTATTTCAATCGTTCTAAATCCTTGGCCATTCACTACAAGGTTTGTTAAAAAATATGTCGTGCTGTCTTGTAATTACTTGAAATAGATTGGACAATAGACAGACTTTCCCAACTATTTGGGCATGGGTGTTTGTTAGTAGTTCGGAATCCCCGTTTAACTGTAGATCCTGGTCTAGTTAGCCTAAAGTGTGCACAAAACAACCGTAGAGCTATAAACCAAACCAAACTTGCACGCTAGAGGACACATTACCACAGGTGGAATTTATATTGAAGTGCAGTAGTATTTTAAAATAAAATTAAAACATCACGGGATTGTTTCAAAATATACAAATTATGTTAATAGTCGGTGAAGAATTTAAGTTTATAAGTAGGTTTTAAAATGGATTAAAGCACACATAAAATCACAAAATTGCATTCGATATTATTTGAAGGGGATTGGGTTTTGTTTCACTGACCTGCTGTTGTTCCAATTTTCTATCTGATTATGCAATAGCGTAGTAAACGTCTTGCATCGCAATATTCTGCACTACACGTCCTATGGCAAGACACTGATTAACCACACAACTAAGTCTCAACTCTGGAAACAAGGCGAACTTCACCAACGAGGAGAGAATTCCCTGGAGAGAAAGCAGCCTCTCCCACAAATCATTACTTTTGCGAAGTCCCTCTCCCGGCGATTCACGAATGATGCAGTGCAGATCCTATACGCAACCGACAAGGGGAATAATACTCGTGAGGGTTATACCTCAAGGAAGAGCCCCCACCCCAAGGGGGATATCTAAGACCCTGAATAATAGAGTAGTCATAAAATTTATGACTTTACGACCTATTCTACTTTTATTACTCCTTTTTAATCTGAACACGTTATTTTCCAGTGCAATGGTTTGGAGCTGCACGGTCATTTTTTGTCTGGACTCTTTAGGCTAATTAAATGTTAAGTCGAATGCTACGATGGGCACTTATATCTGGCATGATATCTGTCGTCTGGCATGATATCTGTCTCACTTATGTCTGCCATGATATATCTATCTATCAAAGTTTTCTTTCATTTTAATTTTAATCTCTTTTTGGGCATCGTGTAACGGGCACCTAATTGTGCCAACAGCTTTGCTTTTTTACCAATCTCCTTGCTTTAATTGTCTCATAGTAGGAGATTATTTTCTAATATTTTTTCTGTAATTTCATTTTTATTTTTCTATCTTTTTTTTTTTTAAATCTAAAAAACTACATTTTATGCACATTTTATTATCAATTTAAGATGTGGAGGTTTAGTGGTACTTAATACTCGTACCGCATTGGAACTTCATAATCTGTACGCCCGTTGCTCTTAGGCTAATTAAACAGGAACCTATAGTTTAAAGTGGATTCCGAACCACCACCAAACATCCATGCCACAGTCAGGATTGGAACCTGAAGCCTGTGGTACCAAAGGCCAGAGTGCTAGCCAATTGGCCATCGGGCCGCCAAACTTCAGTGAGAATCCCTAAACAAATCGGTAAATTAGATTTTTAAAAAAAGAGAAAAAATAAAATCCCAAAATAACAGGTGATCTCATTTGTTTGGATTTAGTCTTCATTCTTGTTATTGTTCTAATTCTCTTTTTAATTTTACGTTTAGTCTAGTTATCAGTCACATGCCATGCAGTATTCGGAACTACATTTTACATGGGGGCGGCCTGATGGTCTAGCTCTCTGTCCTTTGGTACTTCAGTTTCGAATCCTGGCGGTGGCATGGATGTTTGTGAGTGGTTCGGAATCCACGTTAAACTGTAGGTCTCGGTCTAATTAGCCCAAAGAGTGCACAAGATGACTTTATAGTGACAAACCAAACCAAACACTTTATATGGGAAGAGACTTATTAACCGCCCAGTTTCACGAGAATTTAGGAAACAAGCCGAACATCACCAACAAGGGGATAACCCAATAGAGGGAAAGCTATCAATGTCAATCAATTAAAAATCCTCAAATTATCATTTTTGTGAAAAGCCGCGCAACATCAACATTTTCGGGGAAGTATAAATAATATGGAACCAATCACATATGCAACCTACAACTGATTGATTTTGTGTGCGACCAGCACCTTATACCCTTCGGAAAGACAGAATAAATAGTAAACTCTTAGTATGAGACTGAAGACCGCCCCCCTTTTTCCAGGGGGACTTCCAATTGTACAGTGGGCATGTTATTTTTAGTCCTCGAACTTAAATGAGAGAGAAAGATGAAGGTTTTTCCAAAGAATTTGAAAATTCTGAAGTAAACTCGAAATTTAGTCAGTTTAATTTAGTGCATCTGTCAATTCTAAATTTAATACATCTGTCCGGTTTAATTAGCCTTACCTAGACCTGCAGACCTAGGTCCCGATCTAATTAGCATAGAGTGTGCAAAAAATGACCGTAGAGTGGCAAATTAGTCTGCAAAATTTAGTACATCTGTCAATTTTAAATTCCTTCTCGTGTTATTTTTATTGGTTTGTATATTTACGACTAGTTTTTATTTGCTAATTTATTGTTTTTATCTGTCTGTTCATTTTTTTTTTTCGTTTTTTTTTATTTTTGCATTTTTCTGCTTTCTATGTATTTATGTTTATGATTTTCGCTTATTTTTCGAAACTTAGTGTTATATTTTTGTGGTGAAGATTAATTGACATTTTAAACAAATGAGTAATTTTTTTAAAGAGATAATAGTCAAATTTTTAAAGGAGAGGGAAAAAAAAGACTTGATTACTTTAGTTAGAGATGTAAAATTTTCATATTTCTAATAACATTGTCAACTGTATATACAATATTCATAATTTCTAATTCTATTCAAACATGAATGAAATCTCATAGCTTTAAATATATCAATACAGTTATATGCCAGTAAGTTGTATATATATGTATGTATATGCATGTATAAGTATGTATGTTAGTTGTAAGTTGTAAGTTGTATGTTATGCAACAAGGACATATAAATGTAAAAGAAAAATATTTCAACTATGTAATATTCTTAGACAATATTAAAAATTGACAACATCTGACTTTCTCCATTGACAATATATTACATATTTCAGATATGTAGTATATTCTTATGTATATGTATATACAATCTTCATAATTTATTATTCTATTCAAATTCGAATGAAAATCTTACAGCTTTAAATGCATCAATATATGAATTATAACATACAACAAGGCCATACAACTGTAAAAGAAAACTATTTCAAATATGTAATAATCTATTTATATTAAGAATATTACATATTTTATTCTTATATGCGCGTTTATAAGAATAAAACTGATAAATATGATTACATTTAGGTTTGCATTACATTATATTTCATTTTGAATTTCTAAAAAAAAATTTCTGTCCTCTAGAAAGAAACCTTTAAAAAAAGGACACCCTTTTTCAAAGGTTCTTCTAACCCTCGTTAGCCACTAAATCAGCCAACGACCGAAAGCGGGGATTTGGGCGTGTACAGATTAAGGTGCGGGGGGTGTACAGATCTCTACACCCCCGAATACAGATCCTTTTTCCCAGGGACATAAATCTAAGGCAAAGGTCACCTCGGGTCATTCTCACACGTAAGTTCGTCAACTTTTATCAGCCGTCTTTCCTCACTTTCATTGCTTGAAATTGTCCAGCTGGTAGCAGACCAAGATGTGAAAAAATTTATAGCCCATTCTGTGGCGCTTTGACCACTGAAGATGTCGAAACGGTGGAAAGAAGCAAGGGGAAAATAGCTCTTTCACTCTCACTATTCTTTTTCTTTTTTTAGTTATTTTTCCTCTTTTTAATACAATGCGATTTTCTTTTCTTTTTCTTTTTTTTTTTTAATTTTCGGTGCTGATAGAATAATTCATTAAACATTTTTTTTTTCTTTTCAATTTTTGAGATTAATGCGAATAATTGCTTTCGTTTAAATTGAGCACTTTACAAATTTTATTTTTGTAGTAGGAAAAAAATATAAGGTATTTCCAATAGAAAAGTAAATAAATAAATCAAAGGCTGTTCTTTAATCCTCAGTAGTATACATTTATTTGTGTTTCGGCATTTAACGTTAATGGGTAAAAAAAAAAAAAGAAATTAACGCTGACAGAATCATGCATTAAACTGCATTTTTTTTTTCAATTTATGAGAATAATGCGAATAATTTGTTTCGATTATTTTAATTTAGCACTTTACAAATTTTATTTTTGTAGTAGGAATAAAATATAAGGTGCGTCCAATAAAAAAAATAATAAATAAAAGTCAGTTCTGCAGTCTTCAATAGTCTAAATCTATTTGTGTTTCTGCATTTAATGTTAAAAAAAAAAAAAAAAAAAAAAAAAAAAAAAAATCGATGCTGACAAAATCATCCATTAAACTACATTTTTTTTCTTCAATTTATGAGATTATTGCGAATAATTGTTTTAATTTAAATTTAGCATTTTAAAAATTTTATTTTTGTGGCAGAAATAAAATGTAAGGTGTTTCCAACAGAAAAAAATAAATAAATAAATAAAAATAAAAAATAAAAAAAAATAAATAAAAGGCAGCTCTTTAAAATTAATTTGCGTTTCAGCATTTAACGTTAAAACAAAATTTCGGCGATGACAGAATCGTCGATTAAACTGCCTTTTTTTTTTTTTTTTTTTCAATTTATGAGATTATTGCGAATAATTGTTTTCATTTAAATTTAGCACTTTAAAAATTTTATTTTTGTGGCAGAAATAAAATGTAAGGTGTTTCCAGTAGAAAAAAATAAAAGGCAGTTCTTTATCTTCAATAGTCTAAATTTATTTGTGTTTCGGCATTTGACGTTAAAAAAATTTCGGAGCTGACAGAATCCTACATTAAACTGCCCCCCCATTTATGAGATTAATCCCAATAATTGTTTTCATTTCAATTTAGCTCTTTACAAATTTTATTTTTGTAGTAGGAATAAAATATAAGGTGTTTCCAACAGAAAAAAAAAATAAATAAATAAAAATAAAAAATAAAAATAAATAAATAAAAGGCAGCTCTTTAAAATTAATTTGCGTTTCAGCATTTAACGTTAAAACAAAATTTCGGCGCTGACAGAATCGTCGATTAAACTGCCTTTTTTTCTTCAATTTATGAGATTAATGCGAATAATTGTTTTCATTTAAATTTAGCTCTTTACAAATTTTATTTTTGTAGTAGGAATAAAATATAAGGTGTTTCCAACAGAAAAAAAAAAAAAAAAAAAAAATAAATAAATAAATAAAAATAAAAATAAATAAATAAAAGGCAGCTCTTTAAAATTAATTTGCGTTTCAGCATTTAACGTTAAAACAAAATTTCGGCGCTGACAGAATCGTCGATTAAACTGCCTTTTTTTTTTTTTCAATTTATGAGATTATTGCGAATAATTGTTTTCATTTAAATTTAGCACTTTAAAAATTTTATTTTTGTGGCAGAAATAAAATGTAAGGTGTTTCCAGTAGAAAAAAATAAAAGGCAGTTCTTTATCTTCAACAGTCTAAATTTATTTGTGTTTCGGCATTTGACGTTAAAAAAATTTCGGAGCTGACAGAATCCTCCATTAAACTGCGCCCCCCCTTCATTTATGAGATTAATCCCAATAATTGTTTTCATTTCAATTTAGCATTTTACAAATTTTATTTTTTGTGGCAGGAATAAAATGTAAGGTGTGTCCGATAGAAAAAAATAAATAAATAAATGGCAGTTCTTTAAAATTAATTTGTGTTTCGGCATTTAACGTTAAAACAAAAATTTTGGCGCTGTCAGAATCATACATTAAACTGAATTTTTTTTTCAATTGATGAGATTAATTCGAATAATTGTTTAAATTTAAATTTAGCTCTTTACAAATTTTATTTTTGAATTAAGAATAAAAGAAAAGATGTGTCCAATAGAAAAATAAAAATTTTAATAAATGGTAGTTCTTTAATCTTCGGTAGTCTAAATTTATTTGTATTTCGGCTTTTAACGTTAAAAAGAATCGTTACTTTAGATTCACAAAGAATGGTTTTCTCTGATTATTTAAAGTTTATAACTTTTCTGATTATATTGTGAATAAGTCGTTGAGGCATATGAATTAAATCAATAGTTTAATAATCAAGGGTATTAAATCACGAACAAAAAGATTTCATATCATTAAAATGAATAATTTTCATTGACTAGGATTCAATTTCTGTTCGGAATTAAAATTATGTAGTTTTATTTCAAGCATTTTTCAGAATTACCAATTAAACACCTGAATTTGAAAACTCATTAGAATTCGTATAGAATTATTTTTATTTTATTATTAAAATAAAAAATAAATAAATAAAAGAAATTATAACCCTTTCAAGTAAAAGTAGCGAATGAGCTGAAATAAAATTGCTATTTTTAATGCTGGTCATTTTAGTTTATTGTGGTCACAGATGTATAGGAGGGGCCAGCTTGAAAAAGTTAAATGCTTTTTAAGTAGTCTTGAATAGAATTGAATAAACACGTCTCGTGGCTCAGTGACAACGTGCTTCACTGGTGAGCAGCTAGGGCTTAGGTTCAATTAACTGATGGCTTTCTTTGTAGACACCGTTTCAGAAAACGAGGTGACTCGATGGTGTTTGTGATGTTCAGCGTCGTTAGTCGAACTACCTTGTGGGAACTTTCGGCTGTTCTCCCATACGACACACAAATGCGGGGTAGTTCCCCCTAAAAAGTCCTCCCCGAAGGCACTGCCATCATTCTTCAACGACATGGAGACAATTCAAACTTCTACTTACGAGTGCTTCATCACAACAGAAGCTGCTGCTGTCTCTCCATCATTGAATAGATTACTCATGGGATGTCTGTCTCGCATTGCTTGATACTGAGGATTAGACACAACAACAACATAATTCAATAAATATATTGATAGTTTTTTAGAGTTCAACATTTGGAATATTTTATCTTTTGGTTAAAAGACTTGCTGCTCGTGTCTTAGAAAATAAATTCTGAAACAGTTTACAATTAGTAGAACATTCAGTGGCGAATTGTGGCGACAAAGGCAAAGGTAGTATGTTTGAAGAAGCACCTAGGGAAGAAGTTACCCTATATCTCCTATTACTTTATTTGAAAAATTTATTCTTAAAAAGGATATTGCATAAAAATGAGTGTTTTTTAAAAAGGTGTAAATTGGTTAGAGCCACAGCTCAGGATTAGATAAGTTAGTTTATCATGATAAAATAGGAAGTTTAAATGATCTGTAAAATAATTAATTAAAAAATGCAAAAAGTTAAAAAGATCCTTTGCACGATGTGCAGAATTAGTGAAGGGCTAGTATACACTAGTCGCTCCAAAAATTCAGAAAGGTAGGAAAAGGGTTAAGAAAAGGGGGTGTCAAAGAGTTTCTAAAGGACCACAGTCCTGGTGAAAATGTACTGCTCGAATGAGAAGAGATTGAGATTGCTGGTAGTTTTACTCTAGATTAGAATTTTGAAGCTCTCTTTCGATTGGATGGAGAGGCGTGATTATTAGTATGTGAAGTGCGGAGGTCGCGTAGCGCCATCTGTTGGAAAACGTGAGTACTAGTAAATGTAAACAATGAGAAAACGGAAAGAAATTTTGAAAAACAAAACGTGGTAATTAAGAATGTAAAAGATGTTAAACTATCCTGGATCGAAATTAACTCTTTTCGGAATAGGAAAAGAGATGAACATAGCGTTATTGATGGCCCGAGGCCTTTTCTTTGCTTTCGGGTGTTTATGATCGTAAATAGGTAGATTTTGAATAAGCGGGTTGTTAGAGCTATTGGCGTTGTTAAGGAAATTAGTTGCGATACGTTTAGAATAGTCCAGGATAGATTCTAGTTTTAAGTTGTTGTGGAGAAATTCTCTGCTGAGGTGAAAAGGAGCGTTGGTAATTTTAAGCAATTGTTGATTTTGGAAAATCTGCAATTTCCGTAAAGTGGTAACGGGTGAGGAGACCCAGACAGGAGCCGCATAGGTGATAATGGGCCTGAGAATGGAGATGTAAAGAGTGAGTTTACTTCTGATAGATAATTTACTGTGGAAGTTGATTAATGGGTTGATTTGATGGCTAGCAATAGTTGCCCTTTTGATTGTGTCTCGAATGTGAGATTTAAAGCTCAATTTTGAGTCTAAAATGACCCCAAGGTACTTGTATTCACTTACAAACGGCACTGGTTCATTGAAGATCTTCAGTTCAGGTAGGTCCAATCGTCGACGGTGATGAGTAAAAATTAAACAGGCACATTTGGAAGCGTTGACTTTCACTTTCCATCGTGAGAGCCATGTCTCCAGATGTCCTATATAATTTTGAAGATTTATGATGGTCTCTATTCTATCAATGTTTCGTGTGATAATAGCGGTATCGTCCGCGTACATGGCTATCTGGGTATTGGTTGTGCGTGGGAAATCGTTGACGTAAAGGTTGAATAATAACGGAGAAAGAAGTGAACCCTGCGGGAGGCCGCTGGCGATCGCTCGTGGTGTTGATGTATAGTTGTTAATCTTCGCTTTAAAGTTCCGGTGTGAGAGAAAAGAGTTAATTAAGAGTGCAATAGGTGTTGGGAATTCGAGTTGCATGAGTTTGAAAATTAAACCGGTATGCCAGATCTTATCAAACGCTTTCGCGATATCTAAGAAGAGTATACCAGTATTAATTTTCTTGGAAAAACCATCGTGTATCAGTTCAGAGACTCTGAAAAGTTGATGTGTGGTGCTGAGTGATTTCCTGAATCCAAATTGTTCAGGAATTAGGATGTTGTTCTGGGTGCAAAAATTATTAATGCGTACTAAGATGGCGTGTTCATAAATTTTACTGATGCTGCTAAGTAAAGAAATAGGTCGATAGTTTTGTGGTCGATTTATATCTGTACCACTTTTATGTATGGGTGTTATTGTGGCTGTCTTCCAGCAGCTAGGAAAATGTGAGAAACTAAGAAAGTGATTTAATATGATATTTAGCCATACGATGATTTTAATTGGAAGATGTTTAATCATGGCATTGTTAATGTTGTCTTCGCCTGGAGCTTTTTTAATTTTTAGGGAGTGGATAAATTCGAGTGTCTCCGAGGCGGTGATAGCACTAATGTAATTTACATGAGGTTCGTGTAGGTAATGATGAGCAGCAGAAATGATTAACGAGTCGGTGGAGACGTGGTTATCTGTCGGGTTAGGAGAAAATTGAGCTTGCCAGCATAATTGTGGCGAAAAAAGATAAGAGAAGAGGGTTCGCATTTCTTTTGTCAAGGGGACGGTCAAAGTGAAAAGTGTGCAACCATTAGTTTTATTTATTTACAGTATCAGTATCTCTAATTCGAACAATTATTGACGAACCTAGAGAAATTCCTACGAGAGAGCCATATACTTCAAAGGCTTCACTCATCATCATCACCATTGGAGCAACAACCCCATTGTGGGCTAAGTCCGTCTGCCAACTGGCACATTTCGAGACAGGAGATGTTTTAATTTTACTGGTAGGGTTATCAGCCCTACTCCCAACGCTCATATTAGACCGGGACTTACGGTTTAAACATCCATGGTACAGCCGGGACGCGAACCCGAAACCTGTGGCACCGAGCGCCAGAGCGCTAGTCACTGGGCTATCAGTCCCCTCAAAGGCTTCACTACTTTTAGGTATAAATTTCAGAACGAGTCGTGTGACATCTTTTTAGAATTAGATTGGTTTGGTTTGTCGCTCTACGGTCATTTTGTGCATACTTTAGATTAATTAGAAAGGGACCTACAATTTGACGTGGATTCCGAACCACTAACAGATATCCATGCCACCGCTAGGATTCGAACCTGAAACCTGTGGTACCAAAGGCCAGAGCGCTAGTCAATTGGCTATCAGGCTGCTTATAGAATTAGAGGCAGGACACGCTTTTTTAATAATGCTCATTTAAAAAAAAACTAAGGTCGTTTCGGCATGATTTACCGCTAAATTTATTGAATGACACCCACCCACACATAATAATTATTTTAAAAAACACGTATCTGCCAGTGGCTTAACTATACCATCTGATGCCCGTGGCAAATGTTTCGAATGGGGGCACCTCAATGCAAAGTATCATCATTGTATTTTCTTTTTAATTAAAAAAATACGTATTATTTTAGGTTGATACTATGAACTTTTAATTTCAAGGGGATATTAAATTAAAATTACCGGTTTTTTTTTTGGGGGAGGGCTTTCTTCTCAGTAAAAGTGTCAAAAACAGCATCAAAGTTTAAGTTTTGGGCCATAGAATGTTCAACGGATGAGTATCCAAATTACATAATCTGCCTCGTCTTACTGAATTTCTTCATAGGTTTTTATCAATTTTAATTTCAAGAATGATTGCTGAGCACTAGCCGTAGTCACAGGAATTGTTACAAATAACATAAATGCAGTGCACACTTCAGGAAAGTTTGAAGACATAAAATGATTTCTTATGATTAATAAATCAGCCAGTTCCCTTATGGGAAACGTCTTTTTTACTTCATGTATAAAAGCACAGAGAATCCTTTATGGATCCGAGCATGGATACTTTACTCATAGCCTCTGTGCTCTGGCCCTGGCCAGTGGAAATTTGTCCAGCTTCCCACCCTATTGTTAAGCCACTGGTTTCTGCACACCTGAATGAAAGTCTTTCATATTGCTCAGTTATGATAATCTTGACAAGAATATTTTTAATTTTGCAAGGAAACTTTGTTAAGTTAGTTCTTAATAAACTTTATTCCAATGGTCATACATAGAAAATAAAGGAGGTAACGAAACATTCTTAAGGCACTTTAAACATCATTACATCACTTTAAACAGCTCATCATTATCACTATCTACTCTAGGGTACAAAATCAAGATAATTTTTACTTTGGTATATTATTTTCAGAACTACTGAATAGATTTTAATGAAATTAGATATGTACAAAAGTCGATATAGAGAAAAAAAAACAATTATGGTATACACAGACGTATGTTTGGATATAGTATACTCATACTGTTTTACAGGCTTAATACATGAGTTCATACTGGAGATTAGGCAATTAATGAGTCCCTTGGGAAGTCGGTATTATTTCTGCAACAAAAGGTCTTGGATGGTTTTTGAAAGTGGAAGGAGAATTGCAATTAAACTCCCATGAGCGCCCCAAATCTGCTCTTAGGGTTTAGGTCTGGAGATTCGGTTGGTCAATCCATTCAGTGTATATCTTAAATTTTAAAAAATTCACATACCAAATTAGCTCTATGGACGCGTGATGTATCACATTAGAAAGAAATCAGGATCAATTACTTTCCTGAAAGAGCAAACAAAATTCTCTAAGATATTTTCCCTTTACTTCACACCAATTACAAAGACTCTGAAAAATACACGAAACACTTAGTAACATCTCAAATTAATGATCAAAATGAAATGTATCTTGAAATTAGAGCAGGAATAGCAGCAGGTAATCGCTGCTATTAGGCACTACAATAGCTGTTAAGATAAGATGATCTTACCTAAATAGAAAGTTAAAAATTTTTGTATACAAAGTCGTTATCAGACCAATTGTTTTGTACGGCTCTGAGACATGGACTATGAGAAAGTGTGATGAAGAGTTGTTGAGAATATAGGAAAGAAAGATTTTTGAAGCAGTATATGAAAATGATGAATGGAGAATTAGAACAAGTAAAGAAACATATGATTGTTATAAGGAATTAGATATTGTTATTGAGATAAGGAGAATTCAATGGCTGGGTTCTGTAGAGAGATTGGAGGTAAATTGAACAACAAAAAGACTCCTTAAGGAAAACCCAAGTGGATCAAGACTCAGAGGAAGACCAAGAATTAGATGGGGACATCAAGTGGAAGAGGACTTGAAGACACTCAGTGTTACCAACTGAAAACAAGGCAACTAGTAGTGTAGAAAGGCAAAAAAATCTTGAAGGAGGTCAGGGACCTTCAAGGGCTGTATCCCCAATGATGATGATGATGAGGAGGACTTAACATATATAAATATCGTATTTTTAACAGTGCCAGCCTCCTGTAAAGACGTCATTACACTTTTATTTCATACATTGATGTTACAAGCTATTTATATTATAACATGTAAAAGTATTATAATTTAAAAAGAAAGCTTAGGTTTATTACATGTTTCCTGACTTTTCATATTATGAACTTGAAAAATTATGAGCATGAAATTATGAATCTGATCTTGTAGTTATGTCTCTATCGATACTATGATATTCTAGCGTTTTATTTCAGTTAGATGCGTTGGAATATAAAAACTTGATGTATAAGTTATTACTAATTTGTTGGATATACTCCAATTATTGAGGGTATTTGTTTTTAAAAAATCTGGGAGGCTAGACTTTTTCTCCTAATTTAAAGAGAGACATTTGTCTGAGAGAATTTAATTTTTGCAGTGGCTGTATAAAATAATTTCCTGCTTCGAGACCAAGTTTTGATTTTCTACCAAGAATTGAATCAATTGGATTCTTTTTTTTGGTTGGAATGTTTGATGTTCTGAGTTTATTTTTATCGTTAATTTATGATGTTTACGAAATTATTGGCAATTTTAAGCTTTGATGTTTTTTCTCGGATCGTGGGCTTGCCTATGGTAGGTTTCTGAATTAATTTTTTTTCTGGATTCGGCATTTATTTCTATAGAAAAACAATCATGTAGGAAGTCATTCTGATGGATTAAGAAGATGGCAAATTTGTTAAGAGAAGTTCCAGACTTTGCTTTTTTCATTTATTGAGTCCAAAGAAAATTTTAATATGCATGCGATTAAGAAAAATTATATTTAAAAGGAACAGAAGAAGTTTCTGGACAGTCTCCTATCCCTCTTGACTCTTTTAGGAGAACTATAAGGGAACAAAATTAAGCCATCGTATATTAGTGAATTATTATCTAACACCAAAGGAAAAGTCTGGAATGACTGGAAAAAATTTAGTGGAAAAACTCTCTAAGAGGTTGTCGCTAATTTTAGATTAAGAACTGGACACGACTGCCTGGTCGAACATCAGACCAATATGGATTGTGAACTCTAATATATGTGTTTTATGTAAGACAGAGAAAATGAATAAGGCCCATCTATTTGTTTGCTTGCGACTGGACTTTAATTTACAACAGAATGTTGATTTGTGTACTCTTTACTGGAGAGCCAGAGAAATCATGTTCTGATCACAAACACTTTTATCATGGTACTTCTAGCTTTTTAAATTTACTTAACATTTAACATTTTAACTTGTTTTTAACTGTTTTTACGGCCTTTGGATTGCTTTTGTTGAGAATGTCTGGTCTTTTCCTTTTGTAATTTTGAAGTGTTTATATGTTCTTTTTATTTCTACGGTAAGTGGACAAATTTGTATGGATTGAATTCTAATAAAGCAATAGGTACCAACATCAACGATATTTGAAAAATTTCACATAATCAATTTGAGTTTCAATTAAATGCCGCGAAATAAATTTTATATCCAACTATTACAACAGTCATAGTTGGAACATTTTTAAAAATGGATAATTTAACACAAAATACAGTAATTTTGAAACTTTGCCATTAAAAGAAATTTCTAAACAAAGCATTAGATAATTGAACAAAAATAAAATACCTGTTTAATAATGCTAGGTAAAAGTAGAAACTGAATTTCTCTTGTAAACTTAGACAAAGGGATTTTGATATCATTCATAATAAGATAAGGGATTTTGATATCATTCAGTTTTCAAAGGGTTCAATTAAGTTCTTCAATTGTAATACCTATTCTGTCATCTATATTTCTTAAATTGCTAAAAATACAGGAAATTTATTTTGAATCAAGTATTAATGTAGTCATTCAAAAGTTTTATAAACAGCTGTAAGTGATAATAAAAGCCGCTAAAGTCTCTGTCTATATATATTATTTTGCTGTTAATAAGGAAGAAATTTTTCAAAATTAGAAATAAAAATAAAAGTATCATTTTTAGAACGATTTCATAATATTTATGCTGACAAAAACTGACAGATAAAACAAACGACAAGAACAGTGAAAAATTTAATCATTTTACTTCTAAATTAAACACTTTTAGTCAAATATTCCCAAATTTTAGAAATGCTAGATATTTGCTCTTTCACCATTCAAATTCTTAATAATGCACAACTTGTGCTGCCATCTACAGAACTATTGTGACACTAAACGTTTGCTGTAAGTGGAATGAGTCACTAATTTAATGGATTGTGTTTAATAAATTAAGTTTTGAGTACTATTTTTTAAAAAAACTATAAAAATAACAGAAAATTATATAATAATTATTAGTAATTAAAAATGAACATATTTAAAAAATTATGAGTAAAAAATATATTTATACTCATATTTTCTCTGTGTTTTGTAATTTGGAAAACAATTGTAACATTATTCGAAGCTTTTTTAATTACATCATTTCAGTTATTTTCCTTAAACATGACACTGTTTGAAATTTAGTAAATAAATTTTTATATAATTTTTATTCATATATAATAACTTTATATTGTATAGAAAAAATTGTAGTTAAGAACTTGTTGGTTTAATATTACATAATTCATAGTTATATAAAACTTAACCCTGATGACATACAATTTGTTAATTGAAGTGATTATTTTCAATTGTAATAAAAATCCATAATAATCATATGAACTGATAACAGTTGCTGTCTGTATATGCTTAAATGTTAATTTTCATCTAGTGTTTAAAAAACACAAAGTTTTATTTTATAACTCGTAGTAATTGTATAATTTTAAGCTAAGCTAAAATTACTTTTAATTAGTTGCTTATTGCAGATGGATTTAATGAACTATAAGTATGTTTTTGTAATCCAAGACAACCTTTTTTTTTTCACTGAGTCAAATCGATAAGGGCCAGCATTTCGAGGTAAAGGAATTTTATTTGTTGTTTCGAATAAGATCAGCGTGAATAAAACTATGATAAAATATTACAAATTTTCCCTAAAATAAAAATTGAGTGAAACAAATCCTACTTATATAACTATTTCCAAATTTATCAATAACGGTTTCTATTTGTTTCACATACGTATACTAAATATATTAATGCATCAAGTAAGGATATTTTGAACACCAGATGGCGACTCAGGACAAATTGTACGTTTGTTTCAAATATTCTATTATAAAGGCATACAATTTAATTTTTTCATTCTAAATTTTTTTTTAATCCGGTGTAATGAATTAAATTAAATATTTGTGGACGTCATTTCTGACGTTAATCTTTTGATATGGCTTTGATAAATTAGAAATGAATATAAGAAATGCCCATTAAAAAAACAACCTCATATTACTTTTTTATTCTATTGAATTTACTTTAGAGCAGAATTATTGAATATTTTAATTTAAAGAAAAATTAATTTAATGCCTTCATTACGTAGAAATAATACTTGTTTTTTAATATTATTGATTACTATATAGCAATTTACTTAAAAAAACTAAATGATTTTTGATTTTGTTCGTTGTATTTTTTTTTTTTTTTTTTTTTAGTTATTTACCTTTTATTTATTTATTTTCTTTTAATCCCGTGTTTTTTAGTATATATATTTTTTGATGTATTATATAACTATGATATTAAATACCGCAAAGTCCAAATTTGATTCGCAAAAAAATTATTTAAACAATCTTGAATAATGAAATTTTATGCTATTATGTTGAGCATATTTTTTACTTTATTAACTTGTAGTTTTCGCTGATATTTTTTAAATTATATTTTGTCGACTTAAAAAATGTATCGTAGGCCAGGCGAAAAAAAGGCTTGCTTTTATGAAAGGCTTGCTTTTATATGCTACTATATATAAAAGCAAGCCTTAGAATATTTTCAAAGGTGAGGTAAGAAATTAAAAAAATTCAATAAATAAAACATGACGAAATATTTTGTTTTTATTATTAATTCAAACTGCCTCAGTGTATAAAAAATACAATTTTTATTTTAATTAAAAAAATTCAATAAATAAAACATGACGAAATATTTTGTTTTTATTATTAATTCAAACTGCCTCAGTGTATAAAAAAAACAATTTTTATTTTGGCTCGATTTATTTTGACACTTTTTAATGTTTTAATAATAATGACAACTTAAAAAATGTGTTAAAATTGAAATAATTTGAAGTAAATTGAGAATGGTCCTGTATTGCTGATGATTAATAAAACACAGTAAAAACTTATAAATATAAATACACATACACTATTTGTAAGATTAGAAGAGCGAAAAGTAATAATAATTTGAAAATAAAATGTTAAGAAGGAATCTTTTTATAGAATTATTTGAATAAGTAAGTATTTGCAAAAGAAAAAAGGAATTCTGAATATGAAAATAAAATGAAATTACTAAAATAAAAATAATTCACGCGCGAAAATACAAACACGTACGCGCACATACACGCGTACAAAATAATTAAGTACGCGAAAGCTACAAAAACACAACAAGATTTCTTAATAAAACACAATAAAAACTTATAAGTATAAAGGAAACACACACAATATTAGTAAGATTAGAAGAGCGA
The DNA here is from genome assembly GCA_021605075.1 of Caerostris darwini. Taxonomy (NCBI): domain Eukaryota; kingdom Metazoa; phylum Arthropoda; class Arachnida; order Araneae; family Araneidae; genus Caerostris; species Caerostris darwini. The sequence goes on along the minus strand of BPLQ01015115.1, from coordinate 206,002 downwards.
AAAGTAATAATAATTTGAAAATAAAATGTTAAGAAGGAATCTTTTTATAGAATTATTTGAATAAGTAAGTATTTGCAAAAGAAAAAAGGAATCCTGAATAAGAAAAATAAAATGAAAATACTAAAATAAAAATGATTCACGTTTAAAAGTACGCGAAAGCTATAGAAACATAACAGGATTTCTTAATAAAATACAATAAAAATATATAAATATAAAGCACACACACACACACACACACACACACACACACACACACACACACACACACACACACACACACACACACACACACACACACACACACACACACACACACACATACACACACAAAGAAAACAAAAGAAACAAAAATTTGTATAAATTTCAGGGAAGAAAATTCTTAAATGCAGTCAAGAAATCAATGCAAGGAACTGAATATGTATACTTCACAGAATATTCAATAAAACTACTGCAGCAAAATTTGAAATAGTTTTATTTATTACTTTTTAAAAAGCATTTATTTACAGAAGCCATCTGAAATCAGATTTGTCATTTTCATAAAAGGAGTCAAAGCTTAGGCATATTCCTTTATTTTAATCTCATTTCTGCGTATTTATTTTCGTTCATTAAAATCAGGTATGGATTTTCCGTTCATTAAAATAAGGTATGAATGCATTTAATGAGACTTTCTAGAATCTTATAAAATTTTAAAAGATTTAAATTCTTACATATTTATAATATTTCGTTGATAATGCACTTATGAACGAAATAATTTATTTAATTTTAAATTATGTCTCTCTCATTCACCAGAACTTAATTTAATTTATGTAAAGACCTTAAATTAAGAATTTAACTTAAGAACTTATATTGCCTCCGCCACCTTATTTATTCCTGTTTTAAAACCTATCCTTTGTTATCTGTTTTCAACTGCTCTATTGTCTTGAAAATTTTATAGAAATTTTGAAACCATTGTCTGGTATGGGAGGAGTAAAAGCAATAAGGTATATTGAAGAAAACGTTAGTGAAGATAGTAAGAAAGTAAATAATAGTGAAAGTTCTAATGCTGTAAAGTTAGAAGTTTAGTAATATTATATCCAGGAAACTAAGTAATTATATAATTAAGTTTAGTAATAATATAATTCATATCCAGAAAAAATTAAGCAAAGGAAAGTTTTTGCAATGTTTTTTATTTTTTTGATTATGTAGCTGGTTAAAAAGTATATATACATACTTTTAATAGCATAGATAGAATAGTTACTTTACTACAATTTTTAATTTAATAATCTCTCTTAATCCAATTAGTCACAATTGACGCACTAATATAAAAAAATTAGTCGAATGTAATGTGCTAAATTTTAAAAAGGTATGTTAACAAAATACTGAGTGTGACACCTTGTACGTTTCCTGTTGAAGCGTGACACCTTGACTCGAGAATTTTATTAATAGGGTAAAAAAGTAGTTTCCATCACTGAAATATTTCTAAATCACTGTTTGGTATAAGAGTAGTAGAAGTTACAAGATATATTGAAGAAGAAAATTAGTGAAAATAGTAAGAAAGTAAATAATAGTGAAAGTTCTAATGCTGTAAAATTAGAAATCCAGTAATTATTTAGATCATATCCAGGAAAAATCAAACAAAGAAAAGTGTTTTGCATTGTTTCTTTTTTTATATTATGTAGATGGTAAATATACTTTTTAAAGAAATTTACATACTTTCCATAGGTTGATAGGATTGTCATGTTACTACAATTTTTAATTAAACAATCTCACATGATTCCATTAGTCACATTTGATGTAGTGATATAAAAAAAAATTAGTCGAATTTATTGTGCTGTAGTTATTTAGATTATATCCTGCAAAAAACGAGAAAATGAAAGTTTTTTATTTTTTGATTATGTAGATGGTAAATATACGTTTTAAAGAAATTTACATACATTTGATAGGTTGAAAGCATTGTTACATTACTAGAATTTTTAATTTAACTATCTCTCATGATTCAATTAAACATAAATTATGCGGTGGCATAAAAAAAAAAAGTAGGCGAATTTACTGGGCTGAATTTTCAAAAGACATGTTAACAAAATTCTGGATGTAGTGTTGAAAGAATTATATTAATAAGTGAAAAAGAGTAATTTCTATCCTAGAAAAATTTTAAATAAAAATTCAGGGTCTTTGTGAAGAAACGATGAATCTGTATTTAATAGCATAATTCAAACGAAAAACTATCGTAGGCATCGATCGATTGTTTATCTATAAAATCTGAGCAATTTTAAGAAAATAATTTAAAAATTAAATTTGATAATGCACTATTGTATGACATAAATTATATTTTGGAAAATAAAGTAACACAGGACAAACACAGTTTTTTTCTATTTTTTTGTAATTAATATTTATTTTAAACACATACTCAATATTTGTCGATACTATTATGTTTACTAAAACTTTTCTTAAAATTTTTTCTCTAAGCCACATTAAAAATATTTATTTTCCAGCTAGAAAACCTAGTTTAATATCAAAATTTTTTTTCTGAAAAACGGTTTGTTAAAAAATATTTATTTAAATATATAATTTTTACCTAATACATACTCACACATTCTTGACTTCTATCATGTGCAACTTATCTTTGTTGTATCTTATTTGATAACATCATGAAAGATTAACATGAAAAAACCTAAATTACCTAATACATAGTTTTTACTTACTTCTTTTCTCATGATTCATTTTGTGTAACGTATACTAAGTATGAAAGAAAAATATAATATTACAGAAACACCATATATATATATATATATATATACATATATATATATATAATCCTGGAGTAATTTAGAAGGCTTTGCATTTTAAATTTTTAGAGTGCTTTCCGTTTTATTTAAATTTTTATTTATGTTAAGTGCTGAGCTAATATTTTTTTTTTACATAATAGTTTACGTAATATATAGTATAATTTTATAAGATAAAAGAGCTGATGCAAAAAATTGTCGCATATTTCTTTATCTCAATCTTGTACAAACAAGATTCAAAAAGTTTGGTAAACAAAGAAATTATTGTGATAATAAATAAATTTTTTTAGTTTTATGGAAAAAAGAAAAAAATTCAAAGGAGAGATTTTTCTTTAAAAAAAACCACACACACACAAAAAAAAAATCTCCTTTCAATCTTTTATGCATCATTTCAGTTCTGTGGCAAAAGCAAACGAAGTCTCCGAAAGATAAAATAAAAATTTTTTAAAGACTTAATTTTTAAGCATAACGGATCTTAAACAGGTGTATAGTAAAGGAACATTCCTTTTTACAGGTGTATAGAACATCCTTTTTACAGGTGAATATTGCATTCTACTCTTTTCCTATATTTATTTAATAGGAAAGAATAATAATTTTTGAATCACAATAAATAAATGAAACATTTTTAACAATACTATTCATGTGTTTGTTTTTTCACATGCTACTATTTAATTCTCTTTGGAAAATCAATTTTCTTTGAAAAAGGACTGAATACAAGGTCAGTGTATATTTAGTCACAAATGCAGAATAGTTGTGGGGATGATTTTTAAAGTAAAAAAAAAAAAAAAAAAAAAAATGACGGTCTTATTATTTTAAAAATACTTTAAATTTTAATTTTAAATCAAAACTTATTTTTAAATCGAAAGGCGTCACAAAAATACAAACATTTAATTAGTAAGATGAGCTTAACTTAAAATAACATGTTATTCATATCACAAAATTAAGTATACAAAGAGAAACAAGGCAGGAAAATGAAAATCTTGAAAAATTTCTTTTGCAAAAACTAGAAATTAGGGATTTGTTGGATAACCTTTGGTTTTCATTACTGCTTTCAATATCAATGGCATTGAATCAATTAAATTTTGAGTGACAGAAGTTAGTATTTTTTTTTACTGATCCAGAAAGAATTTAAAAAAAAAACATTCCTATATGAAATGGATGACTTTCTGATTTGTCAGTTCAGATATTCTACAAATATTTCACTGAGATTGGTATTGGATAACTAGAGAAGGGTTTTGATCTGTTTTTGTGCACTGTAGAGTCCCTTTCCTGTCTAACTCGAGCAGTATGTTTTGATCATTATCTTGTAGAAAGATGTATGGTCCCTCAAGTTCCAATTTAGAGGAACGTTGATGTAGATTACTTTTCAAAATATTGAAATATCTTTACTGGTTCATATTCCATGGATGATTATTAAATTACCTGCTTCAACTATTGATGTAGATTACCTTTCAAAATATTGAAATATCTGTAGTGATTCACATTCCATGGATGATTACTAAATTACCTGCCTCAACTATTTATGTAGAGGGTGCGCAGAAGATCTACCTCCCCGTGGTGCACCTGGTAACACTTTTTAGTGGCTAAAAGATCTGCAACTTGGCATTATTGTTAGATTAATGAAATCTGTTTCAGCATGTTTTGTTATATTATTTTTTTTGTTGTTGTATGTTTTTTTTTTTCGTTGTTCTTTTTTTGATGTAACTGTTCATAATCTGCAATTGAAAAAAAAAAAAAAACTATTTATGTAGATTACCTTTCAAAAGATTGAAATAACTTCACTGATTAATATTCCATGGATGATTACTAAATTACCTGCTTCAACTATTGATGTAGATTATCTTTCAAAATATTGAAATATCTTCACTGATTCGCATTCCATGGATACTAAATTACCTGCTTCTATTGATGTAGATTACCTTCAAAATGTTAAAATAACTGCATTGAGTTACATTACATGGATGATTACTAAATTACCTACCTCAGCTATTGAAATTTATCCGCAAACCAAAAATCGACTTTAAAAAAATTTCCGAAAGATTCGATCTTACTTTTCGTATACTTTTGCCAAATTGTGAAAGGCATTAAATCTTTTTCCCGTTTATGAACGTTTTTCTTATAGTACAGTGAGATAGTCTTATAGTACAGTGTTATCTCGCCTTTTGTAAATAACGCTGGATAATCTCAGGATTGTATAATCTACCAAAATTATTTTCTTTTATATAAGACATGAATTTTTTAACATTTCTCATTCATTTTTCCTTCCCTTTTTCAAAACAATCCGAATTTCTCGATTATGCATTGTCGTTCGACATATTTTGACATATTCCAGAAATAATTGTGTTTACTGATCTCAGCCTGAAACTTTTCGACAATTTTGCATTGTTGCAAGATATTTGCTGAGGATTTCATCAATTCATTGCTTGAGACTTGTCCTCTTCATGCAATTTTGATGATAAATTCGTCGAGACAGACTTATTTAAACCCAGAAATAATAAAATTTATTAAGATCAATAGATTAAACTGGGCTGCTCATGTATTTAGAATGAATGATCTGAATCCTGTAAAATGGCTCGTTTTGGCAAAGCCGCTGGAGCAAAGAGGAAGAGGGAGAGCGATGGATGAGATGCAGTTCAGAAAGATTTTGCTGTACTAAAGATTAAGAATTGGAGGACCCTTGTCACCCAGAGGAATGCGTGGAAATCTCTTCAAAGGAAAGCCTTGGCCAAGCCTGGGGTATCGTGCTATTGATGAGGATATATATTTAAGTACCTTTTCTCGTTGAGTGATTAGTAAATGACAGAAATATTTGATACTCAATTATTTGAAATTTTAAAATATTCATAACCTTTTCAAATAATTGTGTTTAGTCTTTTCGACAGCACACAATCTTTAAAACTTTCATAGTGTGATGTACTTTGTGATGTAAATTAGAAAATGAACTTAAAAGTTTAACTTGAAATTATTATTCAGTCAATTTTTCCTTAGTTTTAAAACTTAAATACGAAGCACTGAGCAATATTCTCCAACAATGTTTTGTTTTTACATGAAACTTTTAGACATGAGATATGTGGTGTGTATACTTATGACTGAGTGTATATTTGGAATATAAGAACTTAACAATTTATAATACAAAATTCATACTACTTTGATATTTTATGTAAATAAAAGACACACACCAAGATTTGCTGTGAATGTTTGGAAATTTTCTTTTAATTTGTGTAATTGTAGTTTAAATTTTTAATACTTTAAGTTCATTATCTAAATTATATTTAGGCTAGGTAATTAAAAAAATTTGATTATTTTCGCACATTTATTAATTTATTTTTGCATATTGATTTATTAATTTGATTATTTTCGCACATTGACTTATTAATTTATTTTCGCATAATGATTTATTGATTTTCATTATTTTTGCACATTGATTTATTAATTTATTTTTGCAAATTGATTTATTAATTTGATTATTTTCGCACATTGATTTATTAATTTAATTATATTCGCACCTTGATTTATTAATTTTGATTATTTTCGCACATTGATTTATTAATTTGATTATTTTTGCACAATTATTAATTAATTTATTTTTGCACATTGATTTAATTTATTTTCGCATATTGGTTTAATAATTTGATTATTTTCACAGATTGATTTATTGATTTTGATTATTTTCGCACACTGATTTATTAATTAATTTTTTCACATTGATTTATTAATTGGATTATTTTTGCAAATTGATTTATTAATTTGATTATTTTCGGACATTGATTTATTAACTTATTTTCGCATATTCCTTTATTAATTTGATTATTTTCCCCAGTGATTTATTAATTTGATTATTTTCACGCACTGATTCATTAATTTGATTATTTTCACACATTGATTTATTAATTTGATTATTTTCGCACATTGATTTATTAATTTCATTATTTTCGCACATTTATTAATTTATTTTTGCATATTGATTTATTAATTTGATTATTTTCGCACATTGATTTATTAATTGCATTATTTTCGCACATTGATTCATTAATTTGATTATTTTCCCACATTGATTTATTAATTTGATTATTTCTACACATTGATTTATTAATTTGTTTTTGCATATTGATTTATTAAATTGACTATTTCCACACGTTGATTTGTTAATTTGATTATTTTCGCACGTTGATTTATTAATTTGATTATTTTCCCACATTGATTTATTAATTTGATTATTTTTGCACATTTATTCATTAATTTGATTATTTTGACATAATGCTTTTTTTTAAACTTGTATATCGGCAAGTGATACCACAAATATCGACAAATTAAATTCAAGATAAATTAATATATTGAAGATAAACCATAATGGTGAAGTAGAAATAGGAATAGAATGTAAAATTTTGTGTACCCAATATCGATATCTAACACCTAATCATATTTAAAACTCCAAAACAATTTCATTTTATTTAAATTCTAAATACGCTTTGGCCTAATTTTTCTCTCTTAAATCACTATGATTGAGTTCAATCTAAAAAAAGAAGAATACCAATATGCTTAAAGGTATTTTATATGAATATTTAATATGCTATGTTTGTGATCTTACATGTATTATCATTAACAAAATGAATGACTTTCGTGATGTTCGTGCAAGAGAAATGACTGAGCTTCAGAGATAAAAAAAACCTACACAAATTTTCTTGCCATTTTTACATACTTTCAATCATACTTAATCTTTCTCGAAACAATACGAGGAGATATTTCAAGAGAGCAATCTAAAGCACGTAGTTCAAAATAAATTTTCTCTTTTATTTTTAAACATTTCATTCTCTGCAAATGTTCAGCTACGAGTTCATAAAGTAGTTTATGTCTATTTAAGGCCTTTTGCCCAGAGAGTTCTTTACCTTTTCGTTAAAGATTTATTCCAACTGCAAATGATCCATCATGTTATTCCGTTTTTATGTTGACGTTTTGGGAAAATTAGTTTGATGATTTGGTACGGTGGGTAAGATTATGGACTGATATTGACAATTTTATGCTCAATACGAGAATTCCCATCCATTCATCAATTCTGGTGGGATCTTTGACGATGATAAATGATTTCCGTCAGATTGAAAAAAAACAACTCCCTGTGTTTACTAAAGGGCAGCACAAACATTTTGATGTATTGGAGAAATCTAATTTGGCTTCCTAGTTTTCCAGGTGAGTCACGGCATTTTTAGAATGAGATTTATGAATAATAAAGAAAAAGCACGCTAAAAATATTATCATATTTCATTACATCAATTTTGAACAATTTATGTAAATTGTTTATTTTATTTACAAAAATTAGATTAAGAAAATACTTAATCAAAAATAGTTTATTAAAGATTTAATAAGAATATTAGATAAGTTAGGGGCATGATGACAGAGTGACTAGCGCTCTGGTGCTCGATGCTACATGTTTCGGGTTCGAGCCGCGCCGGTACCATGATGTTTGTAGTGGTTCGGAATCCCTTTTAAGCAGTACGTTCCATACGTATGTCTAATATGACCGTAAAGCGTTGGGCGTAGAGATGCGTTGGTGTAGCCCTACTCTGTAAAAAGAAAACATCTCCTGTCTCGAAATCTGCCAGTAGGCAGACGGCCTTGGCCCACCATGGGGCTGTTGAGCCAATGAATGAGATTCAATAATGGAAAAATTGTTTATTATTAGTTTGTTGATCAAAGATAATTGTTACGTCGAAACCCAGGTCCCCCTGCTCAGTGGAGGTCAACGCCCTATGCCCAGAAAAACACCCTGTCTGTGAGGGCCAGGGAGAGAAAGAAGGAATGTAAGTAAAATGAGTTGAAACTCAGCGACCAAAGAGAATGGTTGTGTAGCAGTGCATCTTCGAGTCTGATGGCTGCATAATTAAAAGAGTTGAACTTCTGTAACCAACGAGAAAGGTTGCGTGTGGCAGTCCATCCATGAGTGCGATGGCTGCATAAATAAATGAGTTCAATCAGTGTAACCCCAGAGAGAGGTTGTTGGTCAGTTCCATCTTCGAGTTTGATGGCTGCCAAAATAAAGTTTTATTTACAGTCCATTATCATTATTATCATTATCTGTGTATGTGTCATTATTGGAGTTTGTTTCTTGTGTGAGCTATCGAACAATAATTACTAAGATTGTTGTTTTTGTTCATCAGGGAATCTCGTGTTTCGTCTGTGCGCCGCTAACAGTTCCCCAATGAGAAATGATGGAAAAACATTTGAAAGGGAGGATTTTTAAAGACAACTGCCAGCATTTGCGTGTCATATAAAAGAAGATCTGTAAAAATTCCACCTGGCAGCTTGATTGTTGATTAGAAAAGATTACACACTCTGTTACAATTCCCATCCAGGCTCCTCGTTTTTAAAAGCAATGATTGCAATATATGTTTCTAACGAAATCGAACTTGAATCAAGTGTACTTTTTTTATTATCCCACTTGGAAGTCCGCGACAACTAGACCAAGTCCATGAACCTGTGATCTCATGGAAGGAGAGAAAGGAAGGGAACAGCTTCTGTTGGGATGGAGCACCTGTAGGTAGAATTCTGACTTGGCTCTGTGACTTTGAAGGAGAAGGGAAGTGCCTTCCGGGAGGATTTTTAGTGGGAACTACTCCTAATTTGCGTATTGTATGGGAGAAAATATGGAAAACTCCCACCAGGTAGAGCGACTAAAGAGACAAGATACTGAACATCGCAAACGTCATCGAGTCTCTTCGTTTTTTGAAATAGTATCTACAACAGAGCAGCCAGTGGATTGAACCACCGCCTTAATGGTCACCTTTGAGCCACAAGTGAGACATGTGCACTTGTTGCATGTATTACTAATGGGTCCCGAGATGGATTGCTGAATTGTTTAAAAATCTTTGATGAATAAGATTATTCAAATTAGAAAGTAAATATGCTTGTTACAAAATAAGATATTGCTTCATAATTTGAAAAACAGTGTTGCAAAATATATTAAGAAAAAAAAAAAACTGCATATTTTTTCTAAATCATTTTTTTTCTTTCTATTGCAGCTGGCAAACACAGACAGCTTGGTCTTTGGATGCCTTAAGGCAAGTGCTGCAGAGACGTACTCACTTTGCATTACCCAGGAAGTGCGTGTAGCTTGAAGATAAGCCACGGACGCGGAGTAACAATGCCCCCGCAGCGCTCTACGATCCTATTAGACCGGGACCTACTTTTTAAAGTGGATTCCGAACCACTACAAACAACCATCGGGACTCGAACCCGAAACCTGTAGTACCGAGCGTCAGAGCGCTAGCCACTCGGTTATTCAGGCCCTTTTCTAAATCATATAATTGTGCATATTAAAATTCAGTTTGTAGAATATTAACGGTGCAAAAATTTCCTAGTGATTCATAAACTGGCAATAAATCTGGCAATCTCATGAAATTTACTAAATTCAAATTGCAAGATTGCTTTTAACTTCTTTATGGAATGCAAGCAAATTGCTCACAAACATACTTTATTTTCACATGGATTTCTGTTTGGTTGAAATGAATTTAAAAATATTACAAATAGCCTGTCTTAGTTCACAAGGAAATGCATTTCCAAGATATTTCTGGAATAAAAGCATGCTAAAGAATTCCACGAAAATTGCACGTCCCGCCTTTTTCATCTCCCATTTGAATGGAAAGAGAAAGGCAGACTAGAAATGAGTGTCTCGCAGACTGACTGGAAGAAGGTCCAAGAAGAAAAAAAGATTGATGATTTGCAGACAGAATTTAAATAGTGCATTGGGATAAGTCTATATTCAGCTGTATCTATTCTAAAAATTCTCCGAAAGTTCTTCACTTATTCTGAAAGTACTTAGAAAGAAATTTAGTTTTAAGTTTTCACATTAACGAAGGGTTGACTGGTTGACTAAATTCTTCGCTGCATACAATGGGCTATTTTTTGGTTTTGAATTAATTTTTTTTAATTAAATGAGACGAATCTGTCATTTTCTTCTTCTTCATTGGCTCAACATGCCCATGGTGGGGCAAGACCCTGTGCCGAGACAGGAGATGCATTTTTTTACTTGGTAGGATTGTCAGCCCTACGCCCTACACTCTACAGTCATATTAGACAGCGAGCTACGGTTTAGAGCTAATTACGAACCACTAAAAGCATCCATGGCACCCCGGGATTCGAGGCAGAAACCTGTGGGACCGAGCGCTAGTAACATTTAACATTCTATAACAATTTTTTATATTATTAGCAAATGTTTTTTTTCCCTTAAAACTTCGATTTGTTATTTCTATCTTTCTTTTTTTTCATTGGCGCAACAGCCCCATGGTAAGCCAAGCCCTTTGCCTAATGGAAGATTTCGAGACAGGAGATATTTTTCTTTTTACGAGGTGAAGTTGTCAGCCCTATGGTCAACGCTCTACAGTCTTATTAAACCGGAACCTACGGTTTAAAGTGGATTCAAAACCACTACAAACATCAATGGTGCCACTGGGACTCGAACCCGAAACCTGTGGTACCGAGCGCAAGAGCGCTAGATATTCTGACATCAGGCCTCATATTTGAAAATTGCATAAATTTTCCAAGTCATACAATTGCGTGTATTGAAATTCAGTTTGTATAATCTTAACTGTGCAAGAAAATTCCTAGTAATTTCATAAACTAGCAATAAATCTTACATCAATCTCATGAAATTTATTAAATTCAAATTGCCAGGACGATAAGAACTTTATTTTTTTTTTCCTTAAACTTTTATCTTCTTTTTGGTATGCAAGCAAACTACTCACAAACATACTTTATTTTTACATGGATTTCTGTTTGGTTTAAATGAATTTAAAAATATTACAAATAGCCTGTCTCAGTTCACAAGGAAAGCATTTCCAAGATATTTCTGGAATAAAAGCATGCTAAAGAATTCCAAGAAAATTGCACGACCCGCCTTTTTCATCTCCCATTTGAATGGAAAGAGAAAGGCAGACTAGAAATGAGTGTCTCGCAGACTGACTGGAAGAAGGCCCAAGAAGGAAAAAAAATGGATGATTTGCAGACAGAATCTAAATAGTGCGTTGAGATAGGACTCTATTCAACTATATCTATTCTAAAAATTTCTCCGAAAGTTCTTTCTTTATTCTGAAAGTACTTAGAAAGAAATTTAGTTTTAAGTTTTCACGTTAATGAAAGGTTGACTGGCATTGACCTAAATTCATTGCTGTATACAGCTTGGTACCTCTGTGTTTCTAATCAATTGCTTTTTAATTGAATGAGACGAATCTGTCATATTCTTTTTCTTCATTGGCGCAACAGCCCCATGGTGGGGCAAGGCCCTCTGGAGAGACAGGAGATGCTTTCTTTTTACGGGGTAGGATTGTCAGCCCTACGTCCTACGCTCTACAATCATATTAGACCATGAGCTATGGTTTAGAGAGGATTCCGAACCACTACAAGCATCCATGGAACCACCGGGACTCGAGCCCGAAACCTGTGACACCGAGTGATAGGAACATTTAACATTTTAAAACATTTTTTTTATATTATTAGCAAATATTATTTTTTCTTAAAACTTCGATTTATTATTTCTATTTTTCTTCTTCTTTTTCATTGGCGCAATAGTCCCAAGGTGGGGCATGGCAGTTTGCCCACTGGAAGATTTCGAGACAGGAATTATTATCTTTTTTACGTTGTAGGGCTGTCAGCTCTACCCCCAACGTTCTATAGACATGTTAGAACGGGAGCTACCGTTTAAAGTGGAGTCCGAACCAGTACAAACATCCATGGCCCCGCCGGGACTCGAGACCGCAACCTGTGCCCCCGAGCTCCAGAGCGCTAGTCCTTGGCCATCAGGCCCCATATTTGATGAACTAGGTTATTCAAATTAAAAAGTAAATATGCTTGCTACAAAATAGATATTGCTTCCTAATTAGAAAAATAGTGTTGCTAAATATATTAAAAAAGAACTGCATATTTTTTCTAAATCAAACAATTGTGTATGTTAAAATTCATTTTGTAGAATCTTAACGATGCAAAAATTTCCGAATAATTTCATAAACTGGCAATAAATCTTACATGAATCTCATAAAATTTATTAAATTCAAATTGCAAGGACGATAAGAACTTTATTTTTTTTTCCTTAAACTTTTATCTTCTTTTTGGTATGCACAAATTGCTCACAAACATATTTTATTTTTACATGGATTTCTGTTTGGTTTAAATGAATTTAAAAATATTACAAATAGCCTGTCTTAGCTCACAGGGAATGGATTTCCAAGATATTTCTGGAATAAAACCATGCTAAAGAATTCCAAGAAAATTGCACGTCCCGCCTTTTTCATCTGCCATTTGAATGGAAAAAGAAAGGCAGACTAGAGATGAGTGTCTCGCAGACTGACTGGAAGAAGGTCCAAGAAGAAAAAACGATGGATGATTTGCAGACAGAATCTAAATAGTGCGTTGGGATAGGACTCTATTCAACTATATCTATTCTAAAAATGTTCTCTGAAAGTTCTTCATTTATTCTGGAAGTTCTTAGAAAGAAATTCAGTTTTATGTTTTCCCATTAACTGCCATTGAGCTAAATCCTTCACTGCATACAAGGTGCTATTTCTGTTTTTCAAATAATTTTTTTTTAATTAAATGAGACGAATCTGTCAAATTCTTCTTCTTCATTGGTTCAATAATTCCATGGTGGGGCAAGACCATTTGGTGAGACAGGAGACGCTTTCTTTTTACGGGGTAAGATTATCTGCTCTATGTCCAAACACTCTACAGTCCTATTAGACCGAGGGCTACGGTTTAGAGCGGATTCCAAACCACTACAAGCATCCATGGAACCGCCGGGACTCGATCACGAAACTTGAAGCACCGAGAGCTAGTACCATTTAACGACATTTTTTAATATTATTAGCAAATTTTTTTTTTTCTTTAAAAATTTCGATTTACTAGTTCTTTCTTTTTTTTCATTGGCGCAACAGCCGCATGGTGAACCAATGCCGTTTGACTAGTGGCAGATTCCTGGAGAGGATATATTTTTCTTTTTACGAGGTGGGGTTGTCAGGCTTCAGGTTCGAATCCTGGCGGTGGTATGGATGTATATTAGTGGCTCGGAATCCGTGTTAAACTATAGGTCAAGGCCTAATTAACCCAAAGAGTGCAAAAAATTCACCGTAAAGCCAAATATTCAAATTATGGCTAACCATGGCATTATTAGTGGAAGTTGTATGACTAACCACGATATGATCAGTGGAAGTTGAATCGTGGCTGTTTCGGAGGAACATATTAAGTATTTGATTTCTGTTTTCTTCCAATTAATTAAAAATGGGAAAGTTTGGTGCTCTTAAGAAGGTCACTGTACATTACAGTCTGTAGTAGAGATGATGATCAGTGATCAATTTAAAATGTTAGACTAATGATCACCGGGAAAATATGTTTGAACATCATGAGAGTGGGTGCTAGGGGTTTTACTTGATATTCTTCAAGCGATACACAAATGTGAGTCAAATCTATGTCCCCCTTTAAAAATACTTTTCGTGGTGCAATCTGTCAAATTAGTGGAAAATGATGTAAATCAAAGTGAAGGACATTAACATATTCTAGTAAAAGTGTTTTTTCTATCTAAAAAAATCTTTCATATATAATTTATTAAGATATTTTTGAAAGTCAAAATGCCCAATTTTGCTTTAAAATGGTACAGATAATTCCTTTATAGATAAATTTTCTGATATATTTTCACATAGCATTTTTTTGTGATAATTGTTGAAAGTAGTTTGTATTCTATATTTATTAAAATATATATCTTATAGTCTGCATAAATAAAATATGTATCTTATAGCCTGCCTTAATAAAATATCTATCTTATAGTCTGTATTTAATAAAATATATATCTTATAGCCTGTATTTAATAAAATATATATCTTATAGCCTGTATTTAATAAAATATCTATCTTATAGTCTGCATTAATAAAATATCTATCTTATAGTCTGTATTTAATGAAATATCTATCTTATAGTCTGCATTAATAAAATATCTATCTTATAGTCTGTATTTAATAAAATATCTATCTTATAGTCTGCATTAATAAAATATCTATCTTATAGTCTGTATTTAATAAAATATATATCTTATAGCCTGTATTTAATAAAATATCTATCTTATAGCCTGTATTTAATAAAATATCTATCTTATAGTCTGCATTAATAAAATATCTATCTTATAGTCTGTATTTAATAAAATATCTATCTTATAGAATGTATTTAATAAAATATCTATCTTATAGTCTGTATTTAATGAAATATCTATCTTATAGTCTGCATTAATAAAATATCTATCTTATAGCCTGCATTTAATAAAATATCTATCTTATAGCCTGTATTTAATAAAATATCTATCTTAAAGCCTGTATTTAATAAAATATCTATCTTATAGCCTGTATTTAATAAAATATCTATCTTATAGTCTGCATTAATAAAATATCTATCTTATAGTCTGTATTTAATAAAATATATATCTTATAGTCTGCATTAATAAAATATCTATCTTATAGTCTGTATTTAATAAAATATATATCTTATAGCCTGTATTTAATAAAATATCTATCTTATAGTCTGCATTAATAAAATATCTATCTTATAGTCTGTATTTAATGAAATATCTATCTTATAGTCTGCATTAATAAAATATCTATCTTATAGTCTGTATTTAATAAAATATCTATCTTATAGTCTGTATTTAATAAAATATATATCTTATAGCCTGTATTTAATAAAATATATATCTTATAGTCTGTATTTAATAAAATATATATCTTATAGCCTGTATTTAATAAAATATATATCTTATAGTCTGTATTTAATAAAATATCTATCTTATAGTCTGTATTTAATAAAATATCTATCTTATAGAATGTATTTAATGAAATATCTATCTTATAGTCTGTATTTAATAAAATATCTATCTTATAGTCTGTATTTAATAAAATATATATCTTATAGCCTGTATTTAATAAAATATATATCTTATAGCCTGTATTTAATAAAATATATATCTTATAGTCTGTATTTAATAAAATATATATCTTATAGTCTGTATTTAATAAAATGTCTATCTTATAGCCTGTATTTAATAAAATATCTATCTTATAGCCTGTATTTAATAAAATATATATCTTATAGTCTGCATTAATAAAATATCTATCTTATAGTCTGTATTTAATAAAATATATATCTTATAGCCTGTATTTAATAAAATATCTATCTTATAGTCTGTATTTAATAAAATATATATCTTATAGCCTGCATTAATAAAATATCTATCTTATAGTCTGTATTTAATAAAATATATATCTTATAGCCTGTATTTAATAAAATATATATCTTATAGCCTGTATTTAATAAAATATCTATCTTATAGTCTGCATTAATAAAATATCTATCTTATAGTCTGTATTTAATGAAATATCTATCTTATAGTCTGCATTAATAAAATATCTATCTTATAGTCTGTATTTAATAAAATATCTATCTTATAGTCTGCATTAATAAAATATCTATCTTATAGTCTGTATTTAATAAAATATATATCTTATAGCCTGTATTTAATAAAATATCTATCTTATAGTCTGCATTAATAAAATATCTATCTTATAGTCTGTATTTAATAAAATATATATCTTATAGTCTGTATTTAATAAAATATCTATCTTATAGCCTGTATTTAATGAAATATCTATCTTATAGTCTGCATTAATAAAATATCTATCTTATAGTCTGTATTTAATAAAATATATATCTGATAGCCTGTATTTAATAAAATATCTATCGTATAGTCTGCATTAATAAAATATCTATCTTATAGTCTGCATTAATAAAATATATATCTTATAGCCTGTATTTAATAAAATATCTATCTTATAGTCTGCATTAATAAAATATCTATCGTATAGTCTGCATTAATAAAATATATATCTTATAGCCTGTATTTAATAAAATATCTATCTTATAGTTTGCATTAATAAAATATCCATCTTATAGTCTGCATTAATAAAATATGTATCGTATAGTCTGCATTAATAAAATATCTGTCTTATAGTCTGCATTAATAAAATATGTATCTTATAGTCTGCATTAATAAAATATCTATCTTATAGTCTGCATTAATAAAATATGTATCTTATAGTCTATACTCAATAACTTAATATTATTTAAAATATATATAGTTTTAAATATAAATTGATTAAGATTTTTTTTTTTAAGTAAACATGCACTTCGTAATTTAATTAAAATATCTGAAAATCTATGAAAACTTTCATTATAAAATCTTTGAATATCTCAGACTAAAATATAGAAAAGAGAATCACATTATCATATTGGGAAAAAAAATCTATCGTATCATAAATAATAATGAGCACCATAAAGTGAGATTCCCTGTAAGAATCTGTTTTGCTGTTTGGGCCATCTGTATCATTTCCACTATGGGTAATTTGTAATGTACATACTAGTGCGTGTGGAGTGAGTTTCGTGCATTCAAAACAACCCAGAAGCACAACATACAAAATGGAAAATATTTAATTGGAAATTTCCATGTCGGTGAATACCGTAGCAGAATTCCAGAATTGTCAGAAAGCAGTATTGGACAACAATCTTATCCGCAATTTTCTGATCAGAGAAGAATTTATTTGTAACTCAAATTCTTTTTAATGCATTGACCCAGTTCTTTGATAAAATCGATTTCTGATTACTTTACGTTCTTATATACTACTGTGTCCCAAAAAGTAAGACCCATTTTCAATTTAAAATTTCCGGGGCTAATGGAATTTCAATTTTTTTTCCATTTTTAGGTTGCTGGCACTGTTTTTGACATCTGTGTGAAATTTGACGTCAAAATATTCATTAGTGTTTGAGTTACGCTTGGCTTTGGGAGACGCTAACACTGATTACGGCGATTTTTGAAATGTCTGAATTAATTGAGCAAAGCCCTTGCATTAAATTTTGTTTGTTTTTGTTTTGTTGCGTTTAGAATGTTGCAAAAGGCATTCGGTGAGCATTCCTATATCGGAAAGAAATGTTTAGAAGTGGTAGAAACAGTTCAAAGAAGGCAGAGAACGCGTTGAAGACGAATAGGCCAACCATCAACCTCAACCGACGGAGCTCACGTCCAAAAAATTAAAGATTTGGTGCTTGCAAATCGTCGATTTACAATTAGAGACCTTGCTGATGATGTTGGAATTTCAATAGGATCGGTCAATTCCATTTTGGGCCTCAAACGCGTAAAATCTCGATTGGTACCGAAAACACTGAATGCGCCAGCTCACACTGCATTGATTCGTCGTGACTTTTTCGCCAAAAATGAAACCCATATCGTTCCACTACCACCGTACTCACACCGTGCGACTTCTAGTTATTCCCTAAACTCAAAAGACCACTCCGGGGCCACCGTTTTGAGTCGACTGAAGAGATTCAACGTGAATCGCCACACGCTTTGAAGCCCATCCCTGCCGATGACTTTTTAGCACGCATTGAGGATTGGAAAAAAAGTTGGCATAAGTGCATTGTGTCCGGAGGAGATTACTTTGAAGGCGATGAAATAAATTGGAAAGAATAAATAAAGCGTTTTTGAAAAAAAAAAAAAATTGGTCTTACTATTTAGTTACAATAATACATAATTTTTCTAATGCGAGAAAACGAGATTTTCAATCTAGCCCATGAGTTAACTTTTTTGGAGCACTTTATAATAATTAAGACCACTTTGGAGAATCAACATTGCCCCCTTGAGCAGAATTTTTTTTGCGGAACTACCCCTCATTTGCGCGTCTCGTCACAAAAATGCTTGCAGTAGAAACGTCTAAAGGGAACAAATTTTCAAAAATAAAGCTAATACCACTTTCTAAATTAATTAAAAATGCCCTATAAATATTGTATGACATTAGAAAAGCAAATTGAATTAATTATCTTTTACAGCTTGGAATCCAGTAGATCTTTCAGCAGGACAGCAATCCAAAACACTCAGAGAAGATCGTGGAAGAATGGCTCTTTTACAAATTACTTGAACAGCTCCACAGTCATCCTCAATCGCCAGATTTAAATTTATACAACCCGGAATGAACTTGACAGAAGTGTTAGAAAATATTGTCTGAGATAAAAATTCCTTAAAAAAAAGGATTATTTAGGACGTTATTTACGATTTAGTTCTACACGCCAGATACCACACAAAGTCTTATTGCTTCAGTGCCTAGGAGATTACAAACTGTTACTGATTCTCCAGGTCTACGCGATATTAAATTATTTTCAATTGCATAAGTTATGCTAATTTTACATATTCCTCTATGGTCATTTTGTGCGCACTTTGGGCTAATTAAACCGGGACATACTGTTTAATGTGAATTCTGAACCTCTAACAAACATCCATACTCCCTCCAGGATTAGAACCTGAAGATTGTGATACCAACTGCCAGAGCGCTAGTCAATTGGCCATCAGAACGTCATATTCCTTGATGTGAATGTATTATGTGTTATGGGATTTTCATTAAATTAATTATTTTTTCGTCAATCCGTTTTAATTGTTTCTTTTGTTTACACAAATATAGGTGAATATAATTTGTATTTCATTGTAAACAAAATTGCAGCTTCTCAGTTTTTATAATTACATAAAAACAAAAAGATAAATAAGATATTTTTTTATCTTATTTGAGGGTGTATGTTGAGTTTTGCGAGTGGTTGTGTATACACATAAATGCATAATTTGTGGAATGATTTCTAATACACTTTTATGTTTCATTGTTCATTTGAATTCACAAATAATTCGTAACTACAGAATTTTTTCTTGTCTACCTTCCTCATCCATTATTAAGACCAATACACAGTTAAAGATAAGACCGACGATGCTTTGTCAACAATAAGTAAAATATCCTATAATTAATGGAAATGAGATCTAGGACTCAGTTTTAATCAGCCGCATGAATATTACATCATGAACATCGAGCAGATTCCCATCTCTCTCGAATAAGTGTTATCGATTTATCATCCAGGATACCATTCCTTATTCCTGAGGAAACTGCGACAAATATTACCATACAGGGACAATATTTTATCGGATTAAATTTCAAAAATTGGGAAAGATTTTGTGCTTTGATGATACCCTTTTCACTCTGGAGATAACTTAATTTTCGGAATTGGTTGTAGTATCTCTACGAGGCGACAGTCAATTAAAGCATTTTTCTGTAGTAGTTCAGTCGTTTTGTTTGCAGAAATTGAAGCTCCCAGCATAGTGAACAGATGATTAGATTTTCGATTCGTTGCTGAGATCACAGAACAGAGGAGTTATTTTTCCCTGCGGCAAGACGCGCAAATATCACAAAGAGGAACTGGAAATAGAACTCTAATAAGTACATAGCTTTGAGTTTATGTTACTTATATGCGATGCCTTTCTTGAGAAAACAAAAGTATCTTTGTTTATAATCAATTTTGCGCGAAGAATCAGAATCCTTAATTGATTTTTATCCTGTTACTTGCCTTTATTGTTTACACGCGAAGATATGAAAAGCATGCTAGGCAATAATTTCATTGTTTAATGTTTGCAAAGAGTCAGAAAGTTTGTTTGGAATTGGAAAATTTTATTATAAAACGAAAAACATGTTTATCGTAAACAAATTATTTGGAAAGCCTAAAGTCTTCATTGTCCTTTTGTACAGATGCTGTTAAACCAATTAATTTTATTGCATTATTTCTCATA
This sequence comes from Caerostris darwini, assembly GCA_021605075.1. Lineage (NCBI taxonomy): Eukaryota > Metazoa > Arthropoda > Arachnida > Araneae > Araneidae > Caerostris > Caerostris darwini. Next base: position 185,572 of record BPLQ01015115.1, on the reverse strand, counting down.
AAGTGTCAAACCTGAAGCTGTTTTTGTTTGACTTAAAGATCAGCAAATCTTGCACCTATGCCAATTTATGATTAAACGCCCACCTTTAACGCCTTCAAATACCTGAATGAATGTTTACCTAATGCATTTTCGACTTAATTAGAACGACTAGATACTCGTGAACAGAGTTGCGACTACGGTTACGAACTTGGATTCCTATTTCGGGGAAGGCTAGTGTGTTTATGTTGTCGTGACCTGAGGTCATTCCTCTCGCAACTGATCTCGAGCAATGGGCAGCAACCCTTTGTGCAATGCTACTCTGCAAATTAAGTAAATAACCTCTTCCCCAGTAGCAACTACCAGAAGGGAGTCTTTCCAAATAGCAAGAGTGTATTAAATTACTAGGAAAAGCTCCGTACTATAAATCAATTAGACGACAAACTTCGCCGTGTGTTTTCCTATCTAGAAGGCAGCTGAGAAATCTTCCAGCGCGCTGTTTGAATTAAATGCTGTGTTAATTTGTGTCGTATCAAACAAAGAAATAGTACAGATAACGGAATTAGATACTAAATACATTAAATAAAAATATCATACATACATGTTTAAAGTTAGATAAATAAGGTTATTAAAACAGAAAAATGATCAAATTAATATAAATAAGGTTACTAAGACATTTGATCGAATATAGATAAATACGATTATAAAAACAAAGGTTCAAATTAATATAAATAAGGTTACAAAGACAATTGATCAAATAAAAAAAAAATGGTTATTAAAACAATTGTTCAAATATAAATAAATACGATTATAAAAACAAAGGTTCAAATTAATATAAATAAGGTTACAAAGACAATTGATCAAATAAAAAAAAATAAGGTTACGGTTATTAAAACAATTGTTCAAATATAAATAAATACGATTATAAAAACAAAGGTTCAAATTAATATAAATAAGGTTACTAAGACAATTGATCAAATAAAAAAAAAAAACGGTTATTAAAACAATTGTTCAAATATAAATAAATACGATTATAAAAACAAAGGTTCAAATTAATATAAATAAGGTTACTAAGACAATTGATCAAATAAAAAAAAAAAAAAACGGTTATTAAAACAATTGTTCAAATATAAATAAATACGATTATAAAAACAAAGGTTCAAATTAATATAAATAAGGTTACAAAGACAATTGATCAAATAAAAAAAAAAACGGTTATTAAAACAATTGTTCAAATATAAATAAATACGATTATAAAAACAAAGGTTCAAATTAATATAAATAAGGTTACTAAGACAATTGATCAAATAAAAAAAAACGGTTATTAAAACAATTGTTCAAATATAAATAAATACGATTATAAAAACAATTGTTCAAATATAAATAAATACGATTATAAAAACAAAGGTTCAAATTAATATAAATAAGGTTACAAAGACAATTGATCAAATAAAAAAAAACGGTTATTAAAACAATTGTTCAAATATAAATAAATACGATTATAAAAACAAAGGTTCAAATTAATATAAATAAGGTTACTAAGACAATTGATCAAATAAAAAAAAAACGGTTATTAAAACAAAAAAGGTTCAAATTAATATATAAATAAGGTTACTAAGACAATTGATAGAATATAGATAAATACTATTATTAAAACTCATTAATATTACATAATGTTTCCTTTGCCCACATTACTAAAACAAAGGAAACTTTTTAAACATCTCAAAATCTGTATATTTAGTTCTAGGGAAATAAACATTTAAAAAAAAATTTTTTTTTTACTTTCGGTGTTTAGCATACCTTTAAACAAGTTCAGTAATATACACGACCAAAATGTTTTAGCCCATATAAATATTCCAAAGATTCAAACGCTGAAAGTCTAAAAATATTTAATAATCTATGCCTATTACATGATATATTTATTCAAACACTCTTTTCTCCAACAATCAACCACTTAATCGAAGCAAGCACACTAATATTTCAATATATCCCCGAGCAGAATAGTTCAAAATTGTAAGAATTTCTAAAATTCTGCACAAAGATCAAACATGAGTAATTCAAGCAAATGAAAAATATTGTGTCAAGTGGTGTTTATATTTAAAAGTTCTTGAGATGGCCTTTATTGTACAAACATTTCTCTACATACAAAACTGTCTGAATCATAATCCAACGGCCACACGCGCAATTAACGTGCAGAAGGGTTCAGATCTGCTGGAGGCGTCCTCTTGCTATAACTAATTGTGACACCATACATGATCGTATCGTATCGACAGTCATGTTGGAAGTTTTCCATGTTTTACTTCAAAATGGCTAGCAAATGCGGGGCAGTTATACATAAGTCTTTTCAAAAGGCACTTCCTCATCATCATTTGCTGATGGACTGACTATATGTGATATACATGTACAAGTAACATGCAGAAGGGCCCAGGTTCAGTTATGCTGGAGGCATTCCCTTGTTATAATTTCTACTAGAAACGATGGTGATTGTGACACCATGTTTCACCAGTTAGGTTAGAAGGGTTTTACGTTTTCACAAAATGGCCCGCAAATAAGGGTCAATTATACATAAAAATCTTTCCAAAAGGCAATGTCCTCACTGATGAACTGACTATATCTGATATTAAAACTCATATATGTATATATATATTTTCCTTAATTAACTTAAATATTTAATTTTCCGGAGCTACAGTTCATGTTGGACCATGGCCGTCTGCCTACTGGCAAATTACGAAACAGGAGACGCTTTTTTTTTTTTTACGGGGTAGCAAACCCAACGCTCTAAGTCATATTAGACCGGGTCTTACTATTCAAAGTGGATTTCGAACCACTATAAGTATCCATGGCACCGAGCGCCAGAGCTCTAGTCACTCAACCATCAGGCCCTGTGTATATATATTTAAAAGAACTGTCATTCTTAAAATTAACTTAAATGTTTTTTCACTGAAATGCTGTTAAATCGCATAGAAATTTAAATTTAAATTGTATTTATTCCATCACATACATTTCAAAGCAGATAACAGTTACTTGAAAATATATTAGATATCTGCAACCACTGTGCATTTAAACTTTTTACAAGTTGAATAGGATGAATTTTTTATTATTATTCGATGTCTTTAGATAGCTTTAATACTTGAAATTCCTTTAACTGCTTTTTTTTCTGTGAGAAATTAAATTTATAATATGAGTTTACTGCATTGAATTTTCGGAATAGCCTCTTTCCATGATGATCCAGTGCTTCAAATTTCTTTACTTGTCTCTAAAATGCCTCTAGGATATATCTTTCCGCATGAGTGTTAGCTGGGTTGTCACAGTTCCTTAGATATCGCCCTGGCAATGAATCAATTGATCTCTGCTGTCGTTTTTATAGCAACGGTTGCAAATTGTCTGTTGCTGTCTGTCTGACTTATACAACAGAATACATTACTACAATCTATTCTGAATGAGAAGTGTGTGGAATGGTTCGAAGAACAACCGAATAGTTGGAATTGTTATATCTCTGAGTAAATATTCATTGTAATTTTCATTCTCGGAAGAAAATGAAAAGAGTTCAGAAAATGCACATCTATATAAAATACACATTCTGCATTTTTTATGCATCAGTGGATAGCTTGATCTGCTTTTGTAGGTCAGGAAGAATCCACAGAGGGGTGTTGATAGAAATATAGATATAGGTATTTGTTTGTTTGTTTATTTCCAATGGCAAGGTAATACAAAAAGGGGGAAAATACGGAATAAAAAAGGAAAAGAAAATCTACACAAAAGAGCTCAACAAAGTTGACCGAAGACATTGCCTTAAGAGTTCTTTGGGCCTGCATGGTCGAGTGACTAGTGCTCTGGCGCTCGGTACCACAGATTTCGGGTTCGAGTCCCGGCGGTGCCATGGATGTTTGTAGTGGTTCGGAATTCACTTTAAGCCGTAGGTCCCGGTCTCATATGACTGTAAGAGCGTCACGGAGCAGAAGTCATACTTCTACCTACAGGTGCTCCATCACATCAGAAGCTGCTTCCTTCCCCTTCGACCATGAGTCCATATGGGTTCGTGGGCTTGGTCTAGATTAGATATCTATCAAGTGGGATAAGTAACAACAACAACAACAGAGTTCTCTAGCTTGTCACTATCTTGTTGTCTCGAATTCACAACGAAGTGAAAAGCAACGATGGAGATGAGCTCGGTTCATTGGTTCTGCCAAATCACAAAGAGGGCAGTTTGGCTGGTAGAAAATTCCAATGAGATGTAGATGTTCATTAAGTAGGTTCTTTTTGATTGGGACAAGTCGCCAGCATTCCATTGCAATACACTCAACCGGACTATCATACAGAAAACTGTAGACCACTTAGACATATAGGAGGTTGCCCAGAGTGTACCACTAGAAGGTAGGTCTACATTGCACCCTGTATTTGTGTGTCGTATGTTTGAAAGACTGGAAAATCTCACCAAGCAACCTGACTGTTGATGAAAGGCGCTTACACGTGTTGTTACAATTTTCATTAAGTCTTTTAGTTTTAATGTTTCTATATTGGGATATGAAACTTTCTCAAAAATATTTCTCATGTGCCGCAATATAAACAGTCGTGCTGCCCACGAAATACAAGAGACAGATGTCCTTCTAAGGAATTCCGGTTCAAACTCTAAATGAAGAAGGCATTGTAACGCATGACTACGTATCAAGGACAATCCAGGTCCTAGACCAACGATAAAAATTGTGTTCTCATATTGACAGTTGCTATTCCATCGTGTGTCATAGTGTATGCTCAAGCGTTTAACCCAGAATTTCAGAGATTTTGAAATTCGAACATGGCATAGTTAGATAGGGGCGTGGTGACTGAATGACTGGCGCTCGGTATCACAGGAGTCCCGGCGGTGCTATGGATGCTTGTAGCGGTTCGGAATCCACTTTAAACCCTAGGTTCCTGTCTAATATGACTGTTGGGCGCAGGGCTGACAAAAAGAGAACGTCACCTGTTTCGGAATCTGCCAGTAAGCAGACTGCCATAATTCAACATGAACTGTAGTGCCAGGATGTTAGTTAATTAATAGTTAAATAATTATGTTAGGTAGACAGATATGATGGTAGGTCTGAGGGTCACATGGATAGTCTGAAAGGTCTGAAGGCAGAGTGACAAGCGCTCTGGCGCTCGGTGTCCCAGGTTTCAGATTGGAGCCCTGACTTTACGATGGAAGTTTGTAGTGGTTCAGAATCCACTTTAAACCGTAGGTTCCGGTATAATATGATTGTAGAGATGATGACTGTAGGGCTGACAACCTTATCCCGTAAAAAGAAAACATCAGTCTCGAAATCCGCCAGTAGACAGACGACTTTGGCCCACCGTGGGACTGTTGTGCCAAGGAAAAAGAAAGATAAAAATAATAAATCGAAATTTTAAGAAAAAGAAACATTTGCTAATAATATAAAAAATTATTTTTAAATTAGAAGATACTACTTATGTTTTTTACAATGCAAAGTAGCATTTTTAAAGACTTCATTATTTTTTTTAAACTTTTACTTACCGATTTTTATATAAAGCTTAACACGTCTTTATTCCACTTGGGCTCTCAGCACATGACCCATGGAAATCCGGTAAAAGGAAAGTTTTGATTGGCGTCGTATTACAGAAAATCCCGTAAACTCCCACCTGGCAGTTTTATTCCCAATATCCACTTTTCTGAAACAATTACTGTCATAGTGGAATTGAACCCGAGTTCTTCAAGCAATATATCGCTTACTATTACTCCGTTACGAATGAGGAATTAAAATTAATACTGAGAAATTTAACTCTCACTTCTAGTATTGTGTCAAATGTTTCCGATTTATTTATAAAATAATTACTTAATTCTGTTCAAACTTTCAGAGTTTGTGAATTATTCTGCGAAACAATCCAACATGTCAGAAATTGACTTTGCCGTTTAAAACAATTCCAGGTTCTAATTAAGTTTGGTAGGCTTTCACAAAACCTTTATTCACTTATTTTGGGAAATACTGACTCTGTGTAGAAAGAGTAGTAAGAGTGAATCCGTCTGGCTCTTAATGAATGACATTGTGCGCCTTTCCACGTCTTAATGACCTTTGGAAAAATTAGTGCTTTAAGTACAGCACTCCACCATTGTATCTAACGCCGAAGTATTCTCTAACAGTTTGGTATTACTGTAAGTGACATTGTGCATTTAAAGGTTAGATTAAATGTTAGAAAGTTTTGACACTGCTCACCAAAGAAATCAATACGTAAGACAGTTAAAAGGAACTTGAACAAAATGAAGAACTTGCAAATGAAAGTAATGCAGATAATTCGATTAAAAAATTTACTGTTTATAAGATATTTGTATTTCGGTTTCATCATAAACATTGTTATATCCAATAATTGATTAATTTAGGTGGAACTTCAGAGAGAGCTTAGATCGAAGTCTACCAAGCTAAGGTAAACTGAAAGTTCCTTGTCTATGCTGGGTTAAGATAGATAAATCTGCAGGTTCGAAAGTCTTTTCTTGGAATTCGAGGTAAGGGTGCAAAACTTTTAGATGCAGTTTCTGGGGAAGATGGGTTCATTCCAAATTGATGTGGTTGTAGTGAAGCAGTCCCACCTTGAGCTCAATTATTATTCTACTCCATTGGCGCAACAGTTCCATGGTGGATCAAGGCCGCCTGTCTGCTGGATCTACACTTTAAAGGGGATTCCGAACCACTACAAACACCCATGGTACCAATGGGACTCGAACCCGAAACCTGTGGCATTGAGCGCCGGTCACCAGGCTCCAGAATTTCTTCGATACAATATGAAATTACGGCGTAATTATCCCAGAATGTACTATAATACCTTTTGGTTGTACTGTAACAGGCCCTTATGGAGTGCCCTAGATAAGGGCATATCTGTTACATTTGTCATATCAGTGGCTAATGGAAATGAGCCAGGTACACCCTACAGGCTTTCTACCATCCTAAGAAACAATACCGACCCATCGATATGATCAACTGCTTACTGGCTGATTTTGAGACCGGAGATGGTTTATCTTTTTGCAGAGTAGGGTTGTTAGCTTTACGCCCAACATTTATATTAGGCGGGGCCTACGCTTTAAAGTGGCCGTTTCAGAAAGTCATAAGGCAACTCTTCAACTTTTCCAATCAATAAGATCCTTCGAATACCAGGGAAATAATTGTAAGCTTCAGATCTCTAAATAGTAATTTTAAAGGAATAAATACTAGTAGCAAAATAAGTAACCATAACTACTTGTGTGAGAGCTGAAGCTCTATGATATCTAACATATGATGAATGAAGTGGTATATGGGGATGTGAAGCAACAAAGACTATAATCCCCTAATCACTATATATATGAAAAGTTAGTTTCTTCCTTATTTTTAATATGTCACTCTCCACAACGCTCTACGATCGTGTTAGACCGGGACCTACGGTTTAAAGTGGATTCTGAACCACTACATACATCCATGGCACCGCCGGGACTCGAACCCGAAACCTGTTGTACCGAGCGCCAGAGCGCTAGCCACTCAGCCACTAGCCACTCAGGCCCATATCTAACATAGAATAGGGTGGCGACGTCTGCGTTGTTGTTAAAACAAATATATTTTATGCATTGCTATTTTTAAAACAAAACAAATTTAAATGCATAACTCTTCATCTCACAAACACCATAGCAAAACAAAAATTTGCACAGATAGGATTAGATATTTCTTCGCAACAATATGAAGAACACATAGTTAAAATAGTTCACGCTTTGCTATGAATATTTTTAGATTTCATATATACGAGTGGGTGAACTGCAACACGGTACCCAGCAAAGCGTAGTGCGTCTTTTTACTTTTTAGAAATAAGAATTACGTGATTAAATCGGCCCGATTTATTTTCAAAACCCGTGGTTTGGAGAAAATCAGCAAAAAGCTTTCTTAAGTATCATGAAGGAAAGGGCGGTCTCTAGAGAGATTTCGGCACGAGCGCGCGAAGAACTGAATAATTAAATACAAGACACTAAATAATTAAAAATTCCACCTTTGCCATTCGTTCCTCACCAGTTCCACACTAACTGATAAAATGGTTGAATTAGTAGGAAGTGGAATTTTCGCCATGAAAATTCAAATGGAATAATAGCCTCAAAACACTTCAAAACCCCCGCAGGGGGGAGGCGTTGGAGAGATTAGAAAATAAAAGTTCTTGGCATGGAAAATATTCAAGAAGGTTAGGGATGAACTGTAAAATTTACTATCTGTTTGGAGTGATTTAATTTTAATTCGCTTCGTTTAATAATAATGCAGGCTCATTTAATAATAATTCCTAGTCTTATTAGCTTTTGTTGCATATGAAATAAAAGTTGCTTTAATAGCCTACATACTTTATTGGGGCCTCAATGGCCGAGTGTCTAGCGCTCTGGAGCTCAGTGTCACAGATTTCAGGTTCAGATACCGCAGTGCCATGGATGTTTGTAGTCGTTTGAAATCCACTTTAAGACGTAGGTCCCGATCTCACATGTTTTTAGAGTGTCACAAAGCCCAGTCAGACGTAACACCCACATGGTTCCCAAACTGTATAAGGGCAACACAGCTCTAGGCAAAGTGATGTGGTGTGGTGTAGTAGTAGTAGTCCTATCAGACATGGACCTATGGTTATAGTGGATTCCGAACCACTACAAACATCCATGTCACCGCCGGGACCCAAAACCTATGACCTATCGAACCCGAAACCTGTGGCATAGACATTAGAGTGTTAGCCACTTGTCCGTCAGGCCTCCACAGAAATATTTGTAAGCGTCAAATCTTCAAATTGTAGTTTTAAAGAAATATATATTAGTAGCAAAATAAGTAGCAATAACTACTAGTGTGAGAGCTGTAGTTCTACGATATCGAACATAGAATGGGGTAAAGATGACTAAGTTGATGTTAAAATAAATATGTTTTACGTATTGTTATCTTTACCTACGTGAACATTACGTTACCTACATTGAACAAAAAGGCAAAACAAATTTCAATGCATAACTCTTGATCTTACAGACATCACAGCAAAACAAAAATTTTCACAGATAGGATTAAATATTTCCTCGCAATAATGTGAAGAATACATACTTAAAATTGTTCGCGCATTGCTATAAATATTTTTAGATTTCAAATACGAGTGGGTGAACTGAAACACGGTACCAAGCAAAGCGTAGTGTGTCTTTTTTACATTTTAGAAATGAGAATTAAGTGATTAAATCGGCCCGATTTATTTTCAAAACCCGTGGTTGGGAGAAAATCAGCAAAAAGCTTTCTTAAGTATCATGAAGGAAAGGGCGGTCTCTAGAGAGATTTCGGCACGAACGCGCGAACAACTAAATAATTAAATGCAAGACACTAAATAATTAAAATTTCTACCTTTGCCATTCGTTCCTCTCTATTTCCGCACTAACTGATAAAATGGTTGAATGAGTAGGAAGTGGAATCTTCGCCATGGAAATTCAAATGGAATAATACTTTCGAAAAACTTTAATACCCACGCTGGGTGGCGAGATAAGAAAATAAAAGTTCCCCAAACGGAAAATATGTAAGAAGGATAGGAATTCCTATGTAAATCAGTGGAACCGTAAGATTTACTATCTATTTAAAGTCATTTAATAGTAACTCGGTCCGTTTAATAATATGCAGGCTCATTTAATAATAATTGTTAATCTTATTGGCTGCTGTTGCATATGAAATAAATGTTGCTTCAATAGCCTACATGCTTTATTCTGGCCTGAATGGCCGTGTGTCTAGCACTCCGGAGCTCTGTGTCACAGGTTTCATGTTCTAGTACCCGCAGTGCCATGGATGTTTGAAGTCGTTCGGAATCCACTTTAAGACGTAGGTCTCGGTCTCGTATGACTGTAGAGCTTCACGGAGCCAAGTCAGACTTCTACCTACGGGTTCTCTGTCACAACAGCAGCTTTCAATTTTCCCTTCAACCATAAGTTTATACGAGTACGTGGGCTTGGTCTAGATGTCTACCAAATGGGATAAGAAACAACAACAATAACAACTTGTGTGGGAGCTGAAGTTCTATGAGTGAATAGGGTAGAGATGTCTGTGCTGATGTTAAAATAAATATGTTTTATGTATTGTTTTTTCAACAAAGAGATTAATAAGCATTTTCTACTGACGTGAAAATAGATAAAAAAAAAGCAAAACAAGTTTAAATGCATAACTCTTCATCCTCCAGACACCAAAGCCAAACAAAAATACGTTTTCACAGATATGTTTAGGCGCAACAGCTCCATGGTGGGCCATGGCCGTCGCAAAGGCTAAGGCCAGGTTTCTAGACTGGAAATGTTTTTCTTTTTACGGGGTAGTTTTGCCAGTAGTACCATAATCTAGATCAGTGGTCTCTAAACTTTATTGATTGAAAAGGCTAAATAATTAAAAGTTTTACTCCATATCATACTATTCTTCTTCTTCATAGGCGCAACAGCCCCATGGTGGGCCAACTACCGCCTGCATACTGGCAGATTTAAAGAGGATTTCTCTTTACGGGTTAGAGTTGTCAACCCAATGCTCTACAGTCATATTAGACTGAGAACTAGGGTTTAAAGTGGATTTCGAACCACTGCAAACATCCATGGCAACGTCGAGACTCAAATGCGAAATTCTATGGTCCAGAGTTCCATGAGCACCAGACATTCGGTCTTCAGGATGGGCTCTATTCTAAATCTACTATATATAACAGTTTCAGACGCCAAAGACATCAGGCCAAATTCTTCAACTTTTCCAATCAATAAAATCTTTCGAATACCAAGGAAATAATTGTAAGCTTCAGATCTCTAAATAGTAGTTTTAAGAAATAAATACTAGTAGCAAAATAAGTAACAATAACTACTTGTGTGAGAACTGAAGATCTATGATATCTAACATAGAATAGGGTGGAGACGTCTGCGTTGATGTTAAAACAAATATATTGTATGCACTGCTATTTTTAAAGCAAAACAAATTTAAATGCATAACTCTCCATTTTACAGACATCAAAGCAAAAAAAAAAAAAAAAACACATTTTCACTGATAGGATTAGAAATTTCATCGCAATAATTTGAAGAATCCATACTTAAAATTGTTCACGCTTTGCTATAAATATTTTTAGATTTCAAATACGAGAGGGTGAACTGCACTATGGTACCCAGCAAAGCGTAGTGTGTCTTTTTACTTTTTGGAAATGAGAATTAAGTGATTAAATCGGCACGATTTATTTTCAAAACCCGTGGTTGGGTGAAAAATCAGCAAAAAGCTTTCTTAAGTATCCCAGCACACATGAAGAAAAGGGCTGTCCCAAGAGAGATTTCGGCACGAACGTGCGAACAACTGAATAATTAAATGCAAGACACTAAATAATTAAAATTTCTACCTTTTCCATTCGTTCCTCACCAATTCCGCACCAACGCATCAAGTGGTTGAATGAGTAGGAAGTGGAATCTTCGCCATGAAAATTCAAATGGAATAATCTTAAAACACTTTAAAACCCACGCAGGGGGTGGGGTGGGGTGGGGGGGCGGGGTTTGTGGGATAAGAAAATAAAAGTTCTTTGCATGGAAAATTCGCAAGAAGTTTAGGGATGAACGGTAAGACTTACTATCTATTTAGAGTCATTTAATAGTAATTTGGTTCGTTTAATAATATGCAGGCTCATTTAATAATAATTCCTAATCTTATTGGCTTTTGTTGCATATGAAATAATGTTGCTTCAATAGCCTACATGTTTTATTCGGGCTTGAATGGTCGAGTGTCTAGCGCTCTTGCGTTCGGCGCCACAGGATTCGGGTTCGAGTCCGGGTGGTGCTATGGATTTTGTAGTGGTTCAGAAATCCACTTTAAATCGTAGGGTCCGGCCTCATAGGACTGAGCGTCACGGAGCCCAGTCAGACATCTCACCCATATCCTTTCCAAACTGTAAGGGGGCAACTCAGCTGTAGTCACAGTGATGTGGTGTACTACTAGTAGTAGTAGTCACATTAGACCTGTGACCTACTTTTTAAAGTGCATTCAGAACCACTACAAATATCCTTGGCACCGCCGGGACACGAAACCTGTGACTAACGAATCCAAAACCTACGGCACTGAGCGCCAAAGCACTAGTCACTCGGCCATTAGGCCCCCAGGAAAATAGTTGTATTCGTCAAATCTTCAAATAGTAGTTTTAAAGAAATAATTATTTGTAGCAAAATAAGTAACAATAACTACTCGTGTGGAAGCTGAAGTTCTATGTTATCTAACATAGAATAGGGTAAAGACGTCTGTGTTGATATGTAAAATAAATATATTTTATGTATTGCTATTATTACTGACATGAAAATAGACGAAAAAAACAAAACAAATTTAAATGCATAAATCTTCATCTTACAGACACTATAGCAAAATGAACATACGTTTTCACAGATAGGATTAGATATTTCCGCGCAATAACATGAAGAATACATAATTAAATTTGTTCACGCATTTCTATAAATATTTTTAGATTTGAAATACGAGTGGGTGAACTGAAACATGGTAACCCAGCAAAGCGTAGTGTGCCTTTTTACTTTTTGGAAATAAGAATTAAGTGATTAAATCGGCACGATTTATTTTCAAAACCCGTGGTTGGGAGAAAAATCAGCAAACAGCTTTCTTAAGTATCAAGAAGGAAAGGGCAATCTCAGGAGAGATTTCTGCACGAACGCGCGGACAACTAAATAATTAAACGCAAGACACTAAATAATTAAAATTTCTACCTTTGCCATTCGTTCCTCACCATTTCCGCACCCACAGATCAAATGGTTGAATGAGTAGGAAGTGGAATCTTCGCCATGAAGAATCAGATGGAATAATACTCTCAAAACACTTTAAAACCCACGCAAGGGGGTCGGGGTGGTGAGATAAGAAACAAAAGTTCTTGACATGAAAAGTAAGAAGGTTAGGGACTCCTATGTAAATCAGTTGAACCGTAAGATTTACTATCTATATAGAGTCATTTAATAGTAATTTGGTTCGTTTAATAATATGCAGGCTCATTTGATAATAATAATTCCTAATCTTATTGGCTTTTGTTGCATATGAAATAAAAGTTGCTTTAATAGCCTACATATTTTATTTCGGCCTTAATGGTCGAGTGTTTAGTGCTCTGGCGCTAGGTGCCATAGGTTTTGGATTCGAGTCTGTAGGCGCCCTGGATGTTTGTAGTCTACTTTAAACCGTAGTTTCTGGTCTCATATGACTGGAAGAGCGTCACAGAGCCCAGTCAGACATCTCACCTATATCATTCTCGAACTGCAAAGGGGCAACTCAGCTGTAGGTACAGTGATGTTTTGTACTACTACTACTAGTACTAGTAGTAGTAGTCATATTAGACCTGGGACCTACGGTTTAAAGAGTATTTCGGACCACTACAAATATAAATGCCACCACTTAGACCCGAAACCTGTGGCAACCAACGCTGCAGTGCTAGTCACTCGGCCAACAGGCCTCCAGGGAAATATTTGTAAGTATCAAATCTTCAAATAGTAGTTTTAAAGACGTAGGGTAGAGAGGTCTGTGTTTATGTTAAAATAAATATGTTTTATGTATTGCTATCCTTACTGGCATAAAAATAGACAAAAAAAAACCACATTTAAATGCATATCTCTTTATCTTACAGACACCATAGCAAAAAAATTTTTCAGAGATAGGATTAGATATTTCCTCGGAATAATATGAAGAACATATAATTAAAATTGTTCACGCGTTCCTATAAATATTTTTAGATTTCAAATACGAGTGGGTGAACTGCAACAAGGTACCCAGCAAAGTGTAGATTGATTTATTTTCAAAACCCGTGGTGGGGAGGAAAATCAGCAAAAACCTTTCTTAAGTATCATGAAGGAAAGGGCGGTCTCAAGGGAGATTTCGGCACGAACGCGCAGAGAACTAAATAATTAAATACAAGACACTAAATAATTAAAATTCCTACCTTTGCCATTCGTTCCTCACTATTTCCGCACCAACACATCAAATGGTTGAATGAGTAGGAAGTGGAATCTTCGCCATGAAAATTCAAATGCAATAATACTCTCAAAACATTTTAAAGCCCACGCAGGGGGGTCGGGGTGGTAAGATAAGAAAATAAAAGTTCTTGGCATGGAAAATATGTAAGGAGGTTTGGGATGGCTATATAAATCAGTTGAACGGTAAGATTTACTATCTATTTAGAGTCATTTAATAGTAATTCGGTTCGCTTAATAATATGCAGACTCACCTAATAATAATTCCTGTTCAAATTATTTTGCTGTTTATGAAATTAAAAATTGCTTCAATAGCACACATGCTTTATTCAAGTAGGAAATTATGCATGAGTTAAGGAAATAGAGGTAGTTTTCATTTTTTTGTTTCATGGTAATATCGGTGGGCATCATGTGCCACTTATGCATCCCATAAACAGGTGATAATGAGAGAACAGTGACCTACAGGAGGACTTTTAGAGGTAAATGCCCCACATTTGCGTGTCGTATAGGGAAAAGTATGTTTTATAGATATTATCACAACAATCATCATCGAGTCCCTTCATTTTGGAAAGCAGTGATTGCAACAACGCCGCCAGTGTGTTTGTACCTTCGCCCTTCTGCACGCTAGCTATGCAGGTTGCCACTGGGTTGGTTTTTAGTTTATACTTAAAAAAATTGTTTATTTAAGTGCTGACATTAGAATCGTGTGAAATTTTTATCGTGGAATAAATTGGTTTCTAGCGAAAAAAAAAACAACTATTAGGTTTGGAAAAGGTTGGGTTGGGTTTAGGTTGGTTCACAAAAACGAATTCTTTTTACCCACCAACAGAATAAAAGGAATGTTTGAAAAAATAATTAAAAGTTAGAAGTCCTTGAGACGACAACTATTTTCAGTTAGTTTGTTACAAAACCCTTGGATTTGTTAGGAAACCTTAAACAAACCTAAATTTAACCTTAATAAACCTTAAATTTAACCTTAAATAAACCTTAATTAAACTTTATAAACCTTAAATTTAACCTTAAATAAACCTTAATTAAACTTTATAAACCTCAATAATCTTAAAAAAACCTTAATAAATCTTAATTAACCTTAATAAACCTTAATTTCTTAATAAACCTCAATAACCTTAAAAAAAACCTTAATAAACCTTTATTAATCTTAATATATCTTAATAACCTTAATAAACTTTAACTTTGTTAGAAAACCCCTGGATGCCCTTTATAAAAAATTATCTGTTAAGGTGAAACTTAATGAAATTAATTAAGAAAGAATCGGATTTGTGAAGTAAACAAATTGTAGCCTTGAAAAATTTTTAATTTTATTTTTAAAAATGAATTAAGATTCGCGACCTTAGAGCTACTTTCTAAGACTATGATAGTTAAACATAACTTTTTTCTTTTTTTTTAAACAGTGCTTTTAGTTCAGGGAGACTTTCAGGCGTAGCAGCCCCAATTTGCGTATAGTATTGAAGAAACAGAAAATTTTGAGATCAGGTAATTCAATCGTTGACACCGGTGTAAGTGTGCCAGATACTACTAATATAATCAAGATCAGTCCCTTTTCAAACCCAGCTTTAAAAAATAAAGTAAAATAATTAAAGCTAAATACTCTTAGTTTGAAAAATTTAGCTTTCAAAATTTATGCAATTTTAAATTATAATTTTTACTGATAAATTAAGGATTACAATGGATTAAACTGTTGAAATGAGATAGAAAATTTTAAAGCTCTTTTTAAAAATACATGGAAACGTTGACATTACATGATATACTTTAATCGAAATAACGTATTTAATGATACACATCAAGACATATATGTGGGCTTGAATTTTTCTTTAACAGAGTTTTCTTTAAAGCGTAATTTTTAACTGTCTATGATTTTAACCTTTTATAAGATTCAGAGTTTACCACCTACTCTAAGATTAAATGTCACACAATATTTTTACTTAGTGTTATTTTGTAAGAAAGTTTTTAGTATCAAACTGAAATGAATAAATCCCCTGAAGGTGAAATAAATTGCACACACGCCAACTCGAAGGCGAAGTAGCTAAAAAGTTCACAAGATTGATGTGAATATTGCAGAAGTTCGTGAAAATTTAATGAATTCATAAAATTCTAATTTAAGGAAAACCATACGTCATATATTATTGAAATGTTTCATTTAAAATTTCGTTAAAATTGGCAATTTTTAATCATAAGGTTTTTACGTAAATTATAACAGAATAATTGAAGACAATTAAATTATACTCCTTAATTGCTTCATAATTTAAAAATAAATTATTATAAGATTAAAATTATTAAGATTTAAATTATTGATAACATTAAGATTAAGATTATTATTATTGCTCATAAAAGAATATTAAACAATATCAAAAATATATTTCTACAGTTTAATTTTTAATTATTTCTACGATAAATTTTAAGCATTGAAGATCACTCTTTTTCAAAAATTACAGAAAAATCAGAAAATTACGATTATATTGCCAAATATAAATAAATTGTTATGAAAACTATATGGTATACCTACAAAATAAGGCTGCATCAGAATATGATATGCAAATTAGTGAACCTGCAGTCGTTTAACATCACTGGAGGGGCCAAAAAACAGGTTTTTAAAGCATCTGAAATATTTGCAAGTAGAAATTGCATAGTGAAATGTAGAGACAGCCATGATTTATATATGAATACTCGATGTTATTTAACTGAGGAATTACAATGGAAAAGAACCAATCCTATGTAACAAAATGGTTGAAAGTGAGCCCTTATATAATTAATAGAAAATGGAATGCATTTCTAAGAACAATATCAGCTTCTAAAAGATATAGCCGAGAAAGACTTTGAGTTACAAGTCCATCAGACGATAGCTATTTTCAAAGTAGGCTATATTCAGCTGCAAGTAGGCAAGTAGGCACCTGTACATTAAAGCACCTCGGATCTTTTTTTATAGCAATCATTGAAAGGTTGGTATCTGAAAGGTTGGTGTGCAGAATCATTGAGAGGTTGGTGCGCAGAAGGCCTGTTGAAGGAAGTTTTATGTAAGTCATCTGTCATTGTTTGTACCCCTTATACTATGCCACCGAAATGAAATGTTTAATTGCGTGCGCACATATGTGAATTGGAAAGCAAGTTAATGGTAGTCTGTATTCTTGATAGATGAGTCCAAATTTTGTTTAGAAAGTAACACAGGAAAATTGTTGGTGTGACAAAGCCAGCAACCCGTTATTATCCAAGTCAAATCCATGAAAGAAACAAATTAGTTGTGCCTATTGTATGTGGGCAAGTATCTCTTTAAATGGCCTTATAATGACCCGTATAATGTCTGTAGAGGCACAATTACTGCTCAGTTATAATGAAGGAAGTTGTATGAATGTCATCTATCATTGTTCGTACCCCTCATACTATGCCACCAAAATAAAATGTTTAATTGGGTACGCACATATGTGAATTGGAGAGAAAGTCAATGCTGGTCTGTGTTCTTGATAGATGAGTCCAAATTTTGTTTACAAAATGACGCAGGAAAATTGTTGGTGTGACAAAGCCAGGAACCCTCTAATATCTCAGTCAAATCCACGAAAGAGACAAATTTGTTGAATCTAATGTATGCGGGCAAGTATCTCTTTAAATGACCTTATAATGACCCGTATAATGTCTGTAGAGGCACCATTATCGCTCAATTATACAGATACAACATTCTTGATCTAATTCTTCGTCGATGCAATTAGAGGCTTCTTCATCCTACAAGAGGATTATTATGTCAGGTCTACACTGAGTTTAATCGGATAAGAATACAGGCTAGTGCATACAGGTTGTCCACCACGTTCTCTGTATTTGATCCAGATTAAGCTTATTTGGGATGCTTTAGATAGACGTATTGCTATACTTTACCCACTCCCTGCAACTATCCAGGGTCTTAAAACTGCCGTGATACAGCACTGGGATTTGCTACTAACTGAGTCAATAAACACTATCATTTTGAGCATGGAATATCATTGTCATGCTTGTACAGCTTAGAGGCCGTCACACTCTATATTGAAACTGATTACATATTCAGATATTTTTACTTTACTTTACCCGACATCTTACTGTATATCCAGGGTTATATCAGGACTCACCGCTATACCAGTTATAAAAGCGAATGTGGAATAAAAAGAACTCAGATACTAGAAAACAGCTACTACTTTTTTGGTATGCTTCCACTTTGTGTCTTTTCATAACAGAAAAGGAGTTTATTTTGTGCCTTATTTCTGAGAAGTTGTTTGATGAAAGTTTTTGCCGAATTTCATTGACTTACAGTGAATAGAAATGTTACAAATTTTTTGATTTTTCTTTAATTTATAGCAACTAGTTTAAATGAATAATAATCATATTAATCCTCTGTATATACAAAGAATAATTATATGCATGATATGCTCTGTGTACACAATTTTAACTATGTGCATAAATTATGTAGATTTTACCAAATAAATGCTGGTGCAATTTCTGAATGGAATTTCTCTTATTTTGCAATTAAGGTGTTCTCTGTTTTGAAATATTAGGATGTTATTCGCATAAACTGTTTAACTGCCAAATTCCACCCACCAGTCTGGAGGTTGAAATGTGGTAAAGCTTCATTGATCCATTTGCAACTCTAAATACTATTTGCAGTGGAAATTGGTGCTTTGTCTTCTAAATCAAACAAGGATCGATCCATTTCTCGTGCGTTGTTGCTACAAATGCATCTTAAGATTGATTTTGATGGAATGCATTATGCTCGAGGAACACAATAATGGTTTACCTGTGTTAAAAGATTCAGTATAAATTGGGTAGTGTACAAACTTGTTTTATTGAGCGTTTTGTTAATTTAGTGATTTATTACTGGAAGTTATTTTCTTTAACAGAATTTTTCAGATAATTAATCTCCATTTCAAATGATGAAAAATTAATATTTTAGCTAAATTCTTTGTATTTTGTAGCATTAGAATGAAATGCGATATGTTTTATACTTATTATGTATAAATTATACTTCAAATATATGCTTATAGTCGTAGAATACACCCCAATAAATGCAATACAAAGACTGCATAAATATACATATTTCTTTTTTTTTTTTTAAAGATGTATTTATCAAATACGAAATCTAGGAGTCTGATGGCCGAGTGACTAGAGTTCAGTGAAATAGGTTTCGTATTACTGAAAGTAATTTTCGTTAACAAAATTTTCAGATAATTGAATGATATTTAAAATGATGAAAAATTCATATTTTAGCTAAATTTTTCTTATTTTGTAGCATTAGAACGAAATGCAATATGTTTTATACTTATTATGTATCAATTATATTTCAAGTATATGCTTATAATCGTAGTATACACTCCAATACATGTAATACGAAGACTGCATAAATATACATTTTAAAATTGTATTTATCTAATACGAAGTCTAGGGACCTGAGTATTGTAACAAATCACAACTGCTTTAGCAATGCAAACAATTTGATAAAGATAAAACGGGCTTCTATTCAGAAAAATGATATTGTAATGCCACAGCATTTTAATTGACGAGATTTAACTATTTTATTATAGATATACTAATTTTTTTCAACAATATACAAATTTTTTGTTTGTAAAAAAATTACTTAATTAAAATATACATGTAATTTTCTTAACTTCTTATAACCCTAAATTCATGTATTTTTTCTTCCGAAAAATCAAATCTTGCATTTAAAGTAATATATTCATTTGAATTTAAAACATTTCAATCTTTTTCCCCAGCATGACATATTTAGAAAATATTACTTTGATTTAAGAAATTTTATTAATGGCTGGCCTTTGCTGTGTTATTTTGGTGGGTGTATTTGTCTTCAATTAATTGTGTATTAATAATGTAAATATTTTATGCAGGATGCAAGATACAAAAACTCTTCCTTAGTTTTCTTATGTAAACATAAATTCAAAATATTACTAAAACAAATTCTATAAATTGACTAACATAATTATGCTCACATTATGTATGCTCTTGATGAAAGAATGGTCTAGATGAATGAATGGCCTGAATGAATGGTCTAGATGAATCAATGGTTTGAATGAATGGTCTGAATGAGTGATCTAGCTAAATGAAAGATCAACGGAGATATAAAAATCAGTACTAATGCAAATTTTGCTAGTTATTCAGTTTGCTGCATATTCAGTTTTTGATCATTTCTGATTTTCACATTGATAAATAATGAGGAATCTAAAAAGAAGGAGCAAGTTCACCAGCTGTTTCACGAAGCCATCCAGATAAGCAGTACTTGTGTAATACCGATATGCTATAATTACCATATGCTATACCAGTAACGCCGAAATTATATACACGTGAAACATCGATTATGCTATAATTTTGGCCATATCCAATGGAGAAAGAAAACAAAATCGAAAACGTCTTTCCTAAAATATTAATAATAACAAAAATGCGCCTAAAAATTATATTTATTAATTTTTTTATATTACCTTAGTTAAGTGAGAATATTAAGTTAATTATTAAGTAAGTAGTGTATTACCTTAGTTAACTTAGTTTATTAAGTTATCCTTATGATAAAGAAATGCATTTCATTAAAAAATAGAAAGTCAGTGTCCTGGAATCCTGGAATATTTAAAAAGCACACCAGAAAGATATCGCTACAATATTTATCTATGTAGCACAAATAAATATGAAACCTAAGATAGCTGATTCTTTGGCGCTGAGTAGATGAAAAGCAAAGATTAATAGACTGTAAGTGGCTTAGAAGATTGTTCAGTCGTTAAGATTAATTACGTCTTAGCCCACCGATTGTTTATTTATTTGATAGAATCGTAATTCTAAGCATCTATTCCTTTGCAATTCAAATTTTGCTACTTATGCAACGTATTTTGATTGTGATCATTTTAATTTTCACAGTGATAAATAATGAGGAATCTAAAAGTATGAATATGTTCATCAGCTGTTCCACGTAGCTACGAAGCCAAGTAGCATATGTGTAATGTCGATACGCCATAATTACCATATGGTATACCAGTAATGCCAAAATGTCGTACCTGTGTAATACCGATTATGCTATAATTTTGGCCCATCCAATGGAGAAAGAAAAAAATATCAAAACGTCTTTCCCAAAATATTAATAATAACTAAAATGCACCAAAAAATTATGTTTATTATTTTTTTTTGTGTTACTATAGTTAAGTTAGTATATTAAGTCAGTAACTAATTACTTTAGTGACCTCAGTTAACTTAGTTTATTAAGTTACCCTTATGATAAAGAAATACATTTCATCAGAAAACAGAACATATATATATCTTGGAATATTTAAAAAGCAAGAAAGAAAGATATCGCTACAATATTTATCTATGCAGTACAAATAAATATTAGGTCTAAGATAGCTGATTCTTTGACATTGAGTCGATGAAGAGCAAAGATTAATAGACTTTAAGTGGCTTAGAAGCCTGCTCAGTCGTTAAGATTAATTACGTCTTAGCCCACCGATTGTTTATTTATTTGATAGAATCGTAATTCTAAGCATCTATTCCTTTGCACCAACATGAGTACACCTAATCAGAATTCCATTAAGAAGGCAATTAGGAACGGCAACATCCAAGGAAATTACTGGAATCTTATTCACATTATTTTCGTCTTTCCATTCGTTTGTACTTTGATGTGCCGCGGTTTTTTCTTCTAAATGAAATTTACCGATTAGGTAAAGTCAATGGATGTTTTTAAATTAATTTAATCCAGTTATCTGAGATGTAGATTTTAAAAATTGTGTCAGAGGTTTAAAAAGAAAACAATTTGTTACTTTTACGGTTGAGTAAACCATTACCTCCACTCCTCATGGGAAATTTACACAGAGTTAATTTAAACAAATACATTAAATGCAAAATAATTCTTTCAATGAAAAAATGACTTGGATTAGATTTTTAAGTTTTATGTACTGTTTTATTTGCAGAAGAAATTTATACTAGTTATATTTTTAACAAGTCCGTTTAGATTTTAGCTTAGTATGCTGACGATGTTGTAATCATTGCAAGATCTTTTGCAGCTTTGGAGGAAACTTTTTGAGTTCTTCAATTGGCTGCAAGGGTTAACATAATCTAACATAATTTGCAGATATAAACATAAACCAGGAAAAAATGAAAGATATGCTTTCCTCAATAAATATTTGTGAGGATATACCCAATATTACCTTAAACTATTACACTTTTGAATCTGTGCTTAGTTTTAAATACTTAGGATAAGAAATTAATTATCATAATAATATCTTACCTGAAATAAAAAAATAGATTTGTGACTGCCAATAAGGCCTTACATGGGTTAAGAAATTTCTTTAAACCACAGTTTATATTCAGAAAAACTAAATTCTTGTTATATAAATCCCTTATTAGACCTATTTTGGTCTATAACTCTGAAATATGGATTTTGGCCAGATCTGACGAGGCCCATTTGTGTATATTTGAGAGAAGATTTTAAGGGCTAACTCTTGGAGGTGTTATGGAGAGTGATTGTTGGGGAAGATGGTACACTGCAGAAATTTATAAATGCTATAAAGACCCAGGTATTATAAAATTTATTAAGATCAATAGATTAAACCCTGTAAAAAGGTTCGTTTTGGCAAAGCCGCAGGTATAAAGAGGAAGAGTACAACCCAAGTTGCGATGGATAGACGCAGTTGAAAAAGATTTTTCTGCATTAAAGGTTAGGAATTGGAGGACCATTGTCACCCAGAGGAATGCATGGGAATCTCTTGAAAGAAAAGCTTTGGCCCATCCGGTGCTGTCATGCTATTGATGATGATGATATTCTTAGGAATTATCGTTCAATTACATAAACATAATTGACATTTGATTCTAAGATTTTAAATTTAAAGTTCTTTTTTAAGGTACTAGCAGCCAGGTTTCAGTGAAATTATATATTTTTTACTTTGGTTAACTTAATGAAGATAAATTATCAGGAAACTCGGTAAAGATATTAATGAAAATTTGCTCACGTAATAACATTAAAATCAATATTTCACCATTAATGAAGATAGAGATCCTAGTATAATCCCTTAAAAGCCGAACACGGGTTGGATTTTGGATGACATTTAAAGATTCTCCGTGTGCATGATTAGCGTCAATCATCATCAGGTCATCAGGTGGCTCCAGGAGCAAATTATTTATCATTTAAAAATAAGGTTTTGGTTTAAGTAAAAGAATAAAATAAAATTTTTAATTCTTTGGAAATGAATGAATTTTATTTGCTTTAATTTTATTATTTGTAAAGAATTAAATAAAAATTTTATTCTCTAACTTTAAAAATAAATTTTGTAAAGTTACCCTTATGATAAAGAAATTCATTTAATCAGAAAACAGAACTTCAATAAAACCTATCATGGAATATTTAAAATGCGAACCAGAAAGATATCACTATTATATTTATCTATGTAGCACAAATAAATATTAAACCTAAGATTGCATCCTTCTTTGACAATGAGAAAATGGAGAGCAAAGATAATAGCTATTCAGTGGCTTAGAAGCCTGTTCAGTTATTAAGATGAATTAGATTTTGGTTTAAGTAAAATAATAAAAAAATTTCTCGAATTTTTACTGCGCACCAGATGAGAACAATAATAAATTAAGATAAAAAAAATTGGACTTCTAAATGTTACAGCTTTCAAGTTTAGTTAACATCAAACATATGTGTATCCACTGTTATGTATGTATGTATAGATAAACATGAAAAGTTTTTATTTCAAACTTCTGTTCTGACGAAACATTTTCTTTTTTTCTGCTAAATTTTTAGGGGCTGAAGATTGTTTTCCCAGTACATAGAATAGGCCAATCACTTCTCCTAATCAGCTGGCAACTTGAAATCTCAATGGAAATACAAAGTCGATACCTGACCTAAGAGATCACAAGAGCGGAAAATTTGTGCAGTCATTAGGTACTTAATTAGAATTTCCATGAAATTTACTCGTTTTACAAATTAGCCAATTTAGCATAAGCCCTCATCAGAATCAAATCTTGGCCTCTTGTACGCCGACTAGCAAGCCCAACCACTATTCAAGGAGGAGGATTAAATTAAAAAATGCATGATTCTCAACCTTCCTTGCATTATATTTAATTATTTATTGAGAATTAACACTTGATCGGGAGTAGGGCTGACCCCGTAAAAAAACTCTACCCCGTAAAACTCTACCCCGTAAAAAACAAATATCCTGTAACAATGAAAAAACAGAAAGACAAACACTAAACAAAAAAAAGATTCCTGTCTCCAAATCTGCCAGTAGTCAGACCGCCTTGACCCACCATGGGGTTATTACGCCAATGAAGAAGAACACTTAATCACTAGAGGGACACAATATAAATCCCAAAAATTAACTCCCAGGCACTACAGACCATGATGGAGAATGGACTTTCGCCTACTGGAAAATATCGAAACAGGAGATGGTTCTTTTTACGAAATAGGGTTGTCAGCACGTTCCCACAGCCCAACGTTCTACGGTCATATTAGAACTGAACCTAACCATTATAAGCATCCATAGCACCGCCGGGATTCAAACCCGAAATCTGTGGCACAAAGAGCCAGACAATATAAATCTAGTGCGACTAATGCTTAAAAATAATTATATTATGATAAAAGTTAGAAGGTTTTTTAAAATAAGATCATGTCATTTCCAGAATTTTAAACTTAAAAATATTTTATTAAATTCGATTTATAGCTTCCAGGTATTCAGGAATAAATCGAAATATATTAAACTACATCTTAGTTCAATTAATACCATTTAATTAAACTTTCCAATATTTAAAGGCAGCACATTTAAAATGCGTTTCAGATTTTTTAGGATGTGTTACTTCGACACATTTGATTCGAACTATTCAAAATGAACAGATATCATTTTTCTTGTCGCATGTCTGAATTTAGAAAACTGTTTTAATATTGATAACGCTGTTTTTAAATCGCAAGAAATGTCGTATTCTGTTAAACATCGGCAATTAGCGTTTTACAAATGCCAAATAAATTAGTCTCAATTGAGCTATCCATTTCTAAATTTCTAATTTAAATATCAATTACTTCTTTGCCGATTTTTAAGATAAAAGGAATTTTCTTAATTGCCGATGCTCTAGAGCAGTTCAACAATTTCTTAAACGAACTAATTAGTGGTTGTTTAATTATTCATAGAACTATTTAACTGAAATTACATTGATTGAGAAGCTTTTGAAGCAGAAATTAAGAATTTTGAGCAACAAAAAGAAAATGCTGTTTGTTCTTAAAAATAAGTTATTTATTTAACAAGAAATATTTCGTTCTTTTTAGTTACTCGAAAAAAATATTCAAAGCACTCAGTTTTGTTTTAAACAAAAGAAATAATTAGACGTGAACAGTTGGAACAAAACTGAAGAAGAACTAACCATACAATTAAGAATATGAAATATTTGTTATTTTCCTCATTATAACTACGTTTTGATGATATATAAATATAAAAAAAAATTATTGTGGTTTCTTCAGAATTTCTTCTATTTCTTATTTACTCTTACATAATTATTATTTAGGAAAATGTATTATAATATTTTAAATTCAAATATTTTTTTTCCTGTTAAATAAACAAATTATTTCTTAAATTTCATTAACTTGCATTTCGTAAAAAAATAAAGTTTACATCATTTTGTTTTAATTAGTATTTTTATAATGTTTCGAAATTATTTTATCAATATAAAAAGCATAAAAGAGCTATTGAATTGTAAGAAAAATGAAATAAACTAAAACTTAACTTATACAATGACTAGAATAATAATTTTTTCTCTAAGATAACAGAAGTCAATAGTGTGGATTGTATTCAAAATTTTTCTGATCGGAAACAGAAGTTCTTAATTAATCCATTAATCTTTAATGTACAATCCATTAATTCATTAATCTTTTATATACAATCCATTAGTACCGGATGCTTCGGCAGGTCGGCTGTGATTCTCTAGATATACAATCCATTAATTCATTAATCTTTTATATGTAATCCCTTAATTCAATAATCTACAGTCATATGAGACCAGGATCTATGCCTTAAAGTGTGAATTTGGTACCACTACAAACATTCATGGCACCGCTGAGACTCGAAACCTGTGGCATCGTGCGCCATAGCACTAGTCATTCTGCCCTCAGGCCACAAAGAAATAATTGCTTTATCACTTTTACATAAATTTTTTGATAGAAGTTAAAAAAAAAACCTTCTAAAATAAAGTTATGCCATTTCCAGAATTTTAAAGCTCAAAAAATATTTCATTAAATAGGTTCTATAGCTTCAAGCGGGAACAATTTGAAATATATAAAGCTACATCTTATTTGAATTAATACATTTTAATTAAACTTTCCAATGTTTAAGCAAAATACATTTCAAATGAGTTTCAGAATTTTTTAGGATGTGTTACTTCCATACATTTGTATTAATTAATTCGAACTATTCAAAATGAGCAGATATCATTTTTCTTGTCGCACTTCTGAATTCCAAAAACTGTTTTAATATTGATGACACTGTTTTTTAAAACGCGAGAAATGTCGCATTCTGTTAAACATCTGCCATTAGCGTTTTACAAATGCCAAATAAATGAGTCTCAAATGAGCTATCAATTTCTAAATTTCTGATTTAAATATTAATTACTTCTTTGCCGATTTTTTAGATAAAAGGAATTTTCTTAATTGCCGATGCTCTAGAGAAGTTCAGCAATTTCTTAAACGAACTAATTAGGGGTTGTTTAATTATTCATAGAACTATTTAACTGAAATTACATTGATTGAGAAGCTTTTGAAGTAGAGAATAAGAATTTTCAGCAACAAAAAGAAAATGCTGTTTGTTCTTAAAAATATGTTATTTATTTAACAAGAAATATTTCCTTCTTTTTAGTTACTTGAAAAAAAAATTCAAAGCACTGAGTTTTCTTTTAAACAAAAGAAATAATTATACGTGAACAGTTGGAAACAAAACGTAAGAAGAACCAACCATACAATTAAGAATATGAAATATTTGTTATTTTCCTCATTATAACTATGTTTTGATGATATATAAAGACAAAAAAAAAAAAAAAAAAAAAAAACAACCACTGTATTGTGGTTTCTTTTGAATTTCTTCTATTTCTTACTTACTCTTTCATAATTATTATTTAGGAAAGGTACTATAATATTTTAAATTCAAATAATTTTGTTCTGTTAAATAAACAAATTATTTCTTAAATTTCGTAAAGAATAAACTTGCATTTCGCAAAAAAATAAAGCTTACATCGTTTTGTTTGATCTAGTATTTTTATAATGTTTCGAAATTATTTTATCAATACAATAAGCATAAAAGAGCTATTAAAATGCAAGAAAAATAAAATAAAATAAAACTTAACTGATACAATGACTAGAATAATAAATTTGTCTCAAAGATAAAAGAATCAATAGGGTGGATTGTATTCAAAAATGGTCTGAACAGAAACAGAAGTTATTAATTAATCCATTTAATATTTATCCATTAATCTTTTAATCTTTTATATGCGATCCATTAATCTATTAATCATTTATATGCAATCCATTCATTCATTAATCATTTATATGCAATTCATTAATCCATTAATCTTTTATATGCAATCCATTAATCCATTAATCTTTTATACGTAATAAATTAATCCATTAATCTTTTATATACAATCCTTTAATTCATTAATCTTTCATATGCAATCCAATAACTAAAAGAATTTTTTATATTCATCTTTTCCTTAGTTTACATTTAATTTTAAAATAAATACTGTAGTTATACTAAAGTATAATTAAGATAACATTTTGGATAACTCTTTTTTTCATGAATATGATCAATAATTATTATTCAGTTTATTATTTCTAGATTTACAAAACACGTAAAAGATTGTAGCGTCACAACCCCACAAATTTTCAATTCTGTTGAGTTTGCTTCTGCAGAAATCGATATAGAAACTATTATAATGTCAAACATATTTTATGCAGGAATCCAGGCAAACCTCATCCTTTTTAAAAATTTTTTTAGCTCGATGATACTCTCAGACAGTTGTCATTTATTTTTGTTCAACTTGGATTTAAACAAGATATTTGAATACAAGTATATATCCTATTGAGTAGTAACTTGCATCATAAATTGAATAGTAAGTTATATACTATATTGAATAGTGGCTTATATCCTGAACTAAATATTAGATCTTTGGTTTTATTTATATCGTTGAGACATAGAGATGAGAATCCTATATTCTGTTGCATTTAATATGAATTTCTCACATAAATGTAACAGCATTTTTGTATTATTTCCACTTTTTCATTTGTTGACAAAGTTTGAACCACAGAATATTATATATGCAACCCATTAGTCCATTAATCTTTTATATGCAATCCATTAGTCCATTATTTTATATACAATACATTAATCCATTATTTTATATACAATACATTAATCCATTAATCTTGTATATGCAATCCATTAATCTTGTATATGCAATCCATTAATACATTAATCTCATATATGCAGTCCATTAATCTATTAATCTCATATATGCAGTCCATTAATCTATTAATCGTATTTATGCAATTCATTAACCCATTAATCTATTATATGCAATCCATCGATCTTATCAATGTAATCCATTAATTTTATATATGAAATCCATTAATCCATTAATTTTATGCAATCCATTAATCATTTATATGCAATCCATTAATCTTTTATATGCAATCCATTAATATTTTATATGCAATCCCTTAATCTTTTTTATGCAATCCCTTAATCTGTTTTTATTAATCTATGGATCTTTTAATCTAATGAAATCCATTAATCCTTTAATCTTATATATGCAATCCATTAATCTTTTATATGCAATAAATTAATCAATTAATATTTCATATGTAATCAAATCCATTAATCTTATATATGTGATCCATTAATCTATTAATTTTATTTATGCAATTCATTAATCTATTAATCTTTTACTTATATGCAATCCATTATTCTATTAATCTTATATATGAAATCCATTAATCTTATATATACGATCCAACGTATTTATGGTTTTGTTAGTTACAACATCATCTTCTCCATGACTGGATCACTTAAAATCTAGATGATTATATACTTTAACATCCTGTTGTATTGTTATCGGTCTGGCTTCATGCATGCTTATTTGGTTTTCTTCAAATGCGAACCAATTATCTTAAAAAAACTTCTAGAAAACATTCTTTCCTTTTGTGGTTATAGTACAAAAGATCCCATATTTACCCACCCTGTTCAAAGCTGAGGCAACAGAAACTAAATAGAATGAAGTCATCTTTTACAAGAAAAACTTTTACCACAAAAAAAGTCTTCAAAACATAGAGTTTTACCTTTTGCATTAAAATTTCAAGGCATCATTACCTAAGTAGAACCTTTATGGCTCTTTTTATATCCCAGAACGGCAAAGTTACTTAGGAGAATCTAATGACACAACACGATATCACATTAAAGGAATCAACAAAGCAATTCTGGTGACAAGGTTATCGACCGCAAAGGCCTATTCCACGAGCATAAAAGTTTAATTTGCTAGGTGAATTTGCTTTACGTCCTTTTACAAGTGGATTTTATGGCAATATAATATTTTTCAAAGTGGATGTTTTGCAGACAAAGAAGATTTATTTATTTACAAACATTCTTTTACACGGTAATGAATAATATATTAAGTAATATATTTATTGTGTTTAAATAATGCATTAAATAAATTAATTTAAAGTTAGATGGGTATTATACTTGAATACGAAACTCTATTAAAATGTGTGAGAGAATGTCTGGTGCTACGTATAAACAAGTAATATAAAAAAAAAAAAAATTAAAGTCAATTCCTACTTTTTTTTCACTATATTGCAGAAAGTCCTTTATAAATAATGTTCATTCATTTTTGAACTTTATCTGGCGCCATCTATTGGTAGATATATGCAACTTAAATCTAAAAAAAACTAAAATTAATTAATTAAATTTAATTACGGAATTAATATTTGAAAAAACTGTATTAACATCAAGTGCCATCCACTACAAGTTAAAAAAAAAAGTATTTGAACTTGAGTGGATGATTAAAAAGTATTTTATGAACGATTGAAAATTTGAACAAGATATATATAGGGAGAGTATGAGCTAATAGAAGGAATTGAAAAAAAAACAGAAAGCTTTTTATTATTTAAATATTTTTTTTTGAAAATAATGTGAATATTTTTGTTAAAAAGTGCAAAAAAATCCCAAGCTATTTATGTCAGCATAAAAATACAGTTTACAGCTTAATTATGGTAATGGATAATATATTGAATAGTGTATTTATTGTAGTTTAAATAACACATTAAATATATTAATTTAAAGTTAGATGGACAATATACTTGAATACGAAAGTCTACTAAAATGTTTGAGAGAATGTCTGACGCTACGTATAAAAAAATGTGAAGCTTTTTATTATTTAACTATTTTTTTTTGAAAATAATATGAATACTTCTGCTAAAAAGTACAAAAGTAACCCCAGCTATTTATGGCAGCATACAAATACAGTTTACAATTTAATTATGGTAATGGATAATATATTAAATAATATATTTATCATAGTTTAAATAATATATTTAATATATCAATTTAAAGTTAGATGGGTAATATACTTGAATGCGAAAATATACTAAAATATTTGAGAGAATGATAGTGGTAAGTTTTTTGTTATTTAAATTTTTTATATAGTATAAATATTTCTGCTAAAGAGTAGAAAAAATCCAGCTATCCAGTCAGCATGAAGATACAGTTTACAATTTACTTTTTTTCTAGTTAACTTGCTAACATGCATTCAAAGCTTTGAAAAACCGAAAAATTCCGTTGAAATTGTGACAGTGTGTGACGCAAATGAAGGAAAATTTCCCTTGATAATATATACACTATTTTCAAAAATCATGATATATTTTTTAGAACATGAAGTTCCTAATCTAATGAAAATAAAACAATAAATAATAATAAAAAATAATAAACAATAATAATAACACTAAATAATAATAAATAATAAATGCGTGCCGATTCTAATATTTTAATCATTTGCATAACACACTATAATTTGCATTTGTTTAAAATTTGATCATAGTGTTACACATATAATTTGCTCATTCCTTCATTGTGTTGCAACTATTACAAACAAGAGTATATTTCACTGAATGAAATTTAAAATGTTGGCTTTCACTCCCTTAATGTACAATAGAATGTTTTAATCTTTTAATTATCCGAGGATTAATTAGCTATATAAAAAATTTTTTTTTCCTTTCACGGCTTCTTTGCAGTTTTTCTCGCTTTTAATTAATGATTCTCCACTTTTTATGCTACCTTGCACTAATGATAAAACAACAAGAATATAAGAATAAGTGAGTCATTTACTTTATATGCTTTAAACTCTTCATGATGCTTTTATTTACTACCCACCAATCTTTAATACTCCTTAAATTATTTAAGTATTATACAAATAATATTTAACTAAAGTACAGAAATGAATATTAATAGAAAGTGACAATCATCAAAAATGATGCTAATATTGCAATGACGAACAAAATAACTTAAATCTTAGATTAAAAATAAGAATAGAAATGAATATTATTAATAGAAAGTAACATTATTCACCAAAAATGATGCTAATATTGTAATTAAGAACACATTAAAAATAAGAATAGAAATGAATATTATTAATAAAAAGTAACATTATTCACCAAAAATGATGCTAATATTGTAATTAAGAACACAATAACTTAAATCTTAGATTAAAAATAAGAATAGAAATGAATATTATTAATAGAAAGTAACATTATTCACCAAAAATTATGCTAATATTGCAATGACAAACACAATAACTTAAATCTTAGATTAAAAATAAGAATAGAAATGAATATTATTAATAGAAAGTAACATTATTCACCAAAAATGATGCTAATATTGTACTTTAAAAATAAGAATAGAAATGAATATTATTAATAAAAAGAACACACCAAAAATGAAATATTGTAATTAAGAACTTTAAATCTTAGATTAAAAATAAGAATAGAAATGAATATTATTAATAGAAAGTAACATATTCACCAAAAATTATGCTAATATTGCAATGACGAACACAATAACTTAAATCTTAGATTAAAAATAAGAATAGAAATGAATATTATTAATAGAAAGTAACATTATTCACCAAAAAATGATGCTAATATTGTAATTAAGAACACAATAACTTAAATCTTAGATTAAAAATAAGAATAGAAATGAATATTATTAATAGAAAGTAACATTATTCACCAAAAATGATGCTAATATTGTAATTAAGAACACAATAACTTAAATCTTAGATTAAAAATAAGAATAGAAATGAATATTATTAATAGAAAGTAACATTATTCACCAAAAATGATGCTAATATTGTAATTAAGAACACAATAACTTAAATCTTAGATTAAAAATAAGAATAGAAATGAATATTATTAGTAGAAAGTAACATTATTCACCAAAAATGATGCTAATATTTTAATTAAGAACAAAATAACTTAAATCTTAGATTAAAAATAGGAATAGAAATGAATGTTATTAATAGAAAGCAACATTATTCACCAAAAATAATGCTAATATTGTAATTAAGAACACAATACCTTAAATCTTAGATTAAAAATAAGAATAGAAATGAATATTATTAATAGAAAGTAACATTATTCACCAAAAATGATGCTAATATTGTAATTAAGAACACAATAACTTAAATTTTATATTAAAAATAAGAATAGAAATGAATATTATTAATAGAAAGTAACATTATTCACCAAAAATGATGCTAATATTGTAATGACGAACACAATAACTCAAATCTTTTCTTTTTGCAAATCTAAGATTTAAGTTAGTGGTTCGTCATTACAATATTAGCATCATTTTTGTTGAATAATGTTGCTATTAAATAGTTAATGTTCTATTAAATGAATATTATCAATAGAAAGTAACATTATTCAACATGATGCTAATATAGTTATGACAAACACTCCAATCTTAAATTAACAAGAACTGAAATGAATATTATTAATAGAAAGTAATATTATTCAACAAAAATGATGCTAATATTGTAATGACGAACACAATAACTTAAATATTATATTAACAAGAAGAACAGAAATGAATATTATTAATAGAAAGTAATATTATTCAACAGAAACGATGTAAATATTATAATGACGAACACAATAACTTAAATCTCAGATTAACAAAAAGAACAGAAATGAATATTTTTAATAGAAAGTAACATTATTTAAATAATAACGAATATAATATTTACTAATAATATTAATAAATATAATATTTACGAATAATATTAATAAATATAATATTTACGAATATTAATATTAACGAATATAATATTTCAAATCTTAGATTAACAAGAAGTGAATATTATTAATACAAAGCAACATTATTTATCAAAACGATGCTAATAATATAATGAAGAACAGATCTTAGATTAACAAGAAGGTCTTCGTTATTTGGAAAATAAAGATTTATAAGCAACTTGTTAATCCATTTTTTTTATTTATTTAATCTCAAATAATAACATACATTTCATAGTTCATTAAAACCCTCTATTTTTTATCATTAAAAAACAACTGTAGCACTTACTGCTCTAATGCAAACCCACCGTGTCTAAATTAAGGCGAGAGAAAGATACAAAAACCATTAGCTATCCCAAATACCTCTTGCGTGGGCGGGTTCGAATCCCCCCTCACCCTAAGACCCTATCAACCGCTCTTCGTGATAGAAGGCGTCATAAAAAAACACTTAGGGGGTTGTACGGAGGAAACGCAGGAGACGGGACAAGATTAGTGATCCTATTATGGAAACAAACAAAAAGTAAAGAGGCGCGATAATTAAATTTTATGTTACAAGATGTTGGATTAATGCAGAAATTCGGCAATTAAAAGGGGAGGCATTCATTTTAAAAATGAATTTTTATCAGTCAAGAGAGAAAAGGTGTTTTAAAATGTTGCATTAAATATGTTTGCAATTTAATCAATGAAGAAATGTAGATTTTTATTTATTTTGTTAGTTTTTTTCTTTCTTTCAAATGCTGGCATTCGTTTCGTTGTCGTTAGATTTTATCCTTTGTTTCTGATGTGCAATAAAATGTTTTTCTGGAACTCATAAATGGTTTAAAATTATTTCTTTGTCCTGAAATGTGAAAAAAAATGGTGAAATGGTGAACTTAGTAAGAATTTAATGTGAATTATTTTTGAGTAGAAGATCTTTAGAGCTATATTTGGACCTAACAGAGAGGGTAATGTTTGGAAGAGGCGTTAAAATCATGAAATAAAATTGCAAAATTGTTTGGTGGAAAGGATATCATAAATTATATAAAGTCAAAGAGAAAACAATGGCTAGGACACATAGAGAGAATGGACAATAGTGGAGGAATAAAGATTTTCAAGGGGAAGTGCCAGAGACAAAGAAATTTTTTTAATCTTAATGATTATTTGATGTATAAAACTGCAATCAGATCAACAGTTATTTATGGGTCAGAGACCTGGACCTTAACTCAAAAACAAGAGATGTTGATAACATGGGAGAGGATGATGTTAAGCGCTATATTTGAACCTATCATAGAGGGTGATGTTTGTTGGAGGCTTTAAATTGCAAAATTGTTTGGAGAAAAGGATAACATAAATGATATAAAGTGTCAAAGAGAATTCAATAGCTAGACACATAGAGAGAATGGACGATAGCAGAGGCACAAAGATTTTCAAGGGGAAGTGCCAGGGCCAAAGAAAAAAAAATTATTAAAATTAAAATTTAATTTTTAACTAAAATGATTATTTGGTATATAAAACTATAATCAAACCAACAATCATTTATGGGTTAGAGACCCAGATCTTAACTCAAAACCAAGAAAAGATGTTGATAATCTGTTAGCAGAAGATCTTAAGAGCTATATTTGGACCTACCAGAGAGGATGTTGTTTACAGGAGGCATTAAAATCATGAAATTGCAAAATTATTTGGAGAAAAGTATATCGTAATTTATATAAAATCAAAGAGAATTCAATGGCTAGGACACATAGAGAGATGGACGATAGCAGAGGCACAAAGAATTTCAAGGGGAAGTGCCAGGGCCAAAAAAAAAAAAAAAATTTAATTATTAAAATTAAAATTTAATTTTAACCTTAATTATTATTTGGTGTTTAAAAATATAATCAGACCAACAGTCATTTATGGGTCAGAGACCTGGATCTTAACTCAAAACCAGGAGAAGATGTTGATAACCTGAGAGAGATGATCTTAAGAGCTATATTTGGACCTATCAGAGAGGGTGATGTTTGTTGGAGGCTTTAAATTGCAAAATTGTTTGGAGAAAAGGATAACATAAATGATATAAAGGCAAAGAGAATTCAATAGCTAGGACACATAGAGAGAATGGACGATACCAGAGGCACAAAGAATTTCAAGGGGAAGTGCCAGGGCCAAAGAAAAAAAAATATTATAATTAAAATTTAATTTTTAACTTTAATGGTTATTTGGTGTATAAAACTATAATCAGACCAACAATCATTTATGGGTTAGAGACCCAGATCTTAACTCAAAACCAAGAAAAGATGTTGATAATCTGGGAGCAGAAGAACTTAAGAGCTATATTTGGACCTACCAGAGAGGATGTTGTTTAGAGGAGGCATTAAAATCATGAAATTGCAAAATTATCTGGAGAAAAGTATATCGTAATTTATATAAAATCAAAGAGAATTCAATGGCTAGGACACATAGAGATGGACGATAGCACAGGCACAAAGAATTTCAAGGGGAAGTGCCAGGGCCAAAAAAAAAAAAATTTAATTATTAAAATTAAAATTTAATTTTAACCTTAATTATTATTTGGTGTTTAAAAATATAATCAGACCAACAGTCATTTAAGGGTCAGAGACCTGGATCTTAACTCAAAACCAGGAGAAGATGTTGATAACCTGAGAGAGAATGATCTTAAGTGCTATATTTGAACGTATCAGAGAGGATAATGTTTGGAAGAGAATCATGAAATTGCAAAATTGTTTGGAGAAAAATAATGCAATTCTAATATATTAATGAAGAAAAAAAAATAAATCTTCCTGTTAATAAGACAAAATGTCGCCTTTAATTTAATTTTTAACCTTATTTATTATTTGATGTATAAAACTATAATCAGATCAACAGTCATTTACGGGTCAAAAACCTTGGACTTTAACTCAAATTGTTTGAAGAAAAGGGATACCATAGATTATATAAAGTCAAAGAGAATTCAATGGCTAGGACATATAAAGAGAATGGACGACTGCAGAGGCACACAGATTTTCAAAGGGAAGTTCCAGGGCCAAAGAAAAAAGGGAAAGCCAAAAAAAGAGATGGATTGAGGAAGTGGAAAAGGATCTGAAGATCACAAATTGGAAAAGCAAAGCTCGAGACCGACGACTTTGGAGTTCGTATTGCTTAGGGAGGCCATGGTCCAACATGGACAGTAGTGTCAGGGAGTTATTTTTAAGTAGGGTGAAAATAAAACTGGATGAAATGGGACTTTGTGGTTGGTATTTTTTTATAAAAAAATTTCTTTCCCACAAAAATCTTCAAATTAATTTTTAATGTAGCTTTATAAAGTGAATATATTAAATAATGTAATATTTTATCAGCTTTATTCATTTAAGAATGGGTTATGAATTGAATGCAAATATTGTAATGAATAAAACACAATAAAAATAACTGAATCAACTCCTCTTAAATTTAATGAATGCAACAGAACTGATATTTTTTAGCTGAAGAGATCACGTTGGATATTGTAATTTTTATTAAAGTAACATTCAAAATTAATTCTCAAGAAACTTCTTTGGATTTAAAAGACGGATTTAAATGTAAAAAAAAAATATTAATACTGGCATATAAAGTAAGCGGCAAAATGTTATT
The DNA here is from genome assembly GCA_021605075.1 of Caerostris darwini. NCBI lineage: Eukaryota > Metazoa > Arthropoda > Arachnida > Araneae > Araneidae > Caerostris > Caerostris darwini. Next base: position 148,727 of record BPLQ01015115.1, on the reverse strand, counting down.
GGTATGACGGGAAAAATGACCTGAAAATTTTTACAATAATACCTTCAAACCAGGACATGAAATATTTTATTACTGGTATAACATGCCATAAAGCTTGACGGGAAATAAATAAAGGTCAATTGGCATATATAATAAATAATATATTATATGGTTTATCAACTTAATATAAAATATTGCAATGAACACTAAACGATAAAATTAACGGTATAAACTCCTCTTAAATTTATTGCATGTAACCGAATGCAATTTAACAAGTATCGAACCGAAATTTGAATCCTGAAGATATCCCTTTTGATATTGTAATTTTTATTAAAGTAACCTTCAAAATTAATTCTCAAAAAACATTTTTTCATTTATTTGAAAAAATTATTTAAATGTAGAAAAAATATTGTTATTGGTATATAAAGTAGGTGCTAACAGCATGACATGAAAATAATATTACTGGTATAAAACCTTATAAAACAGGACATAAAATGTTTTATTAGTTGTATAACATGCCATGAAGCTTGACGGAAAATAAATAAAGATCAATTGGTCTAGCAATTTCGAACACATTTGGATACCACTATACCATTACCGTATCATTATCTTTACGGTACTGTAATTTATTTTGACATTTTTCATTCTTATCATTCTCTTTGCCATGTTTTTCATTTTAATCCTTAAAAGTTATCCTTTAAAAAATGATATCCCTGTAAATGAATTGTATTTTATAAATTAAATAAAGACATGTAAATGAGATTAATATAAAATTAATTTTTTTACAGTTATTGCAAAATTATAATGCGATGCCTTTTATAAATGAAGTTGGTACGTAGTGTACATCTCACAGCCTATTTTCTATCTTCTTTCCTTGTACATATATAACATATTTCTTGCTTAGATGTGGATAGTCTGTTTCCTCAATCTTTTCGTCAAATATTTCTAATATTATTTTCATCAGATTTCGTGACAGATTCAGTATTTGAGAGAGAGAGATAGAGGTATCAGGCTATTCATTAAACCACATATCATTATTTAATTTAGCTTTCCTTCTATAAATTGAATTTGCCGAGGAAGTTCATCTTCATCTTAACGGAAAATTATTACACGAACTCTTTTACGATTAATAGAGTGGGTGATATGCATTTCTGCTTCAATTAAAATTTCATTACTTTCATCCATGTCGTTATCAATTAAATCTGCATAATCATTCGTCACATTTTCGTTTACAACATTGTCTTCTTCATTATCGCTTATATTGTTCTCATTATAGCTAAAATCCTTCCATTTCTAGTATAATTTTTTTCATTTCACCTTTTTTGGGAATGTCAGATTATAAAATGATTTTCATCTAATAACAGATAAAATAAAATGAATAAATAAAAAATATAAATAAATAAATAAAAAATGAATAAAATTAAAAAATTTAAAAAAAAATTACACGCATTCTTTTACGATTACTAGATCGGATGATATGCATTTCTGCATAAATTAAAATTTTATTACTTTCTCCCATGTCGTTATCACTTAAATCTATATAGTCTTTTTCCACATCATCGTCTTCTTTATTATCGCTTATATTGTCCCCATTGTCACTAAAGTCATCCATTTCTAGCATACTTTTTTTCATTTCATCTTTTTTTGGGAATGCAATATTATAAAATTATCTTCACGACAATAACATAAATAAAAATACTTCTAATATAATTATTTCCTTATTTCTGAGTTTATAATAGTCTTACTAAAAGCGAAAATTATAATTATGTTAATTAACAGCAAATTTAACCTTCGCGAAGTAATTTTAAAAACTTACACTTACGGTATCATGGGTAAATATCACTGATCAATTTTCTTTTTTTGTGCAAATAACGAAGTACATAACAAAAGTGAACTTTTTTTATGATAACGGTATCATTACTAACGCTATAAATAATAACAGGAAAAATCAGTGTTACCAGTAATTCGGTAAAAAATATTAGAACAGCAATTTACATGGGGTTAATATCAGTTACAGTTAAAAAAAATCACTTTATTAAATTTTTTTTCTTCAACAACTCATATGGCAATTATTAATGCTGCAACAAACGGGTTATATCTGAGAATAATTAATTATGAAAAATAATTTAAACATTATTTTTTTTTAAAATTGAGGAAATCACAGGTTCTGCAAGACTAGGTTAATTTGAATATAATGAAATTTGAATGTTAATGAAATTTGGATATTTTTTTTGAAAATAAGAATTTAATGAAAAAATAATATTTTCTAGAAGTGTTTTGAAGATATACAAAAAATATATACTAGATAATTACATTTTAAATATTTTTTCGTTAGATGCTCTTTTGTTTAAGAAATAAAACGGTTTTAAAAAGAAACGAATTTAGTTGGTTAATAATATAACGGATTTTCCCTCAGCTAATGAAAGTAATTAACTAGTTAACTAATTTATAAAATTAAATATAATATTCAACAAATATATAAATAATTTTATCTAAGATCTATTTTTATCTATGATTAAAAACTTAAAAAGAAAAATGTTTCTCAAGATATTCATTGATCAAAAATAAATATATTGAAATATTAACTCAAAATGAAATGAACATTATAAGAACAAAATCGCCTTTTATTTCTAAAGGAAGAAAAATAAATAAATAAATGATCTTTTCAACAAATTAGATGCCATGCAATTCGGAAAATACTTCTCAAATAACTAATGTTAGACGTAAGGAATAATGATGCGAATTGGATAAAGAATTAAAAAAAGGATATTTGAGTATTTGCAATTCTTTCAGACAATTTGGGAAATAAATGCGAATACTTCAATATAAAGTATTTTGCTGATATATTCATAACTCCACGTCAAGTAAAGTCGAAATAGCTTATTGAATTGAGAATAATGAATTCTTTCGTAAGCAACATTTATTGCGACGTGATTATCGATTTGGTTTGGTTTATCGCTCTATGGTCATCTTCTGCGCACGAGGGCTAAACAGACCGGGACCTACAGTTTAAAATGGATTCCGAACCACTACAAACATCCATGGAACATCATTCGAACACGAAACTGTGGTACCGAGCGCCAGAGCGCTAGCCACTCGGCCATTTAGGCCCCGCGGTTATCGAAGAATTAGAAGCAAGTCATTTGAGAATAAAATAGTTGTTATAATCGTGCCTTCTTTTATTGAATTTTTTTAATAATAATTTGCTCATGTAGATTAAGTCTTGAAAGAAAATTGTGTTATTGTCTCGATTAATTCTCAGTGTCCTGCATTGCGGGATGGACATCCTATTAGTAGTCTACTCCTGGATGAAGAGAAAGGGGCCAGCTTCTTTTGCAATGGAGCACCCTGACATGGGTCCGTGTCGTTGAAGAAGGAGGGCAATGCCTTCCGGGAGACTTTTAGGGGTAATTACCGCGCATTTGTGTATCGTATGGGAGAGAACCCGAAAATCTCCCACCAGGTAGTCCGTCTCACGAGGCAAGATGCTAAACATCTCAAACGCCATCAAGTCTTCTCTCGTTTTTTTATAGTGTCTACAACCAGTCCCAGCGAATTGAACCTCTGCTCTAATTCTCACCATCGGCGCACGTTACAACTGAGTCACGAATCGAGCTGAACGAGAATTAGTTTTATAAATGAAGCCAATCCTTTTAATAACGCTTTATGTGTTAATTTTTCTGTAACATAGAATTTATTGTAATTCAAGTTCTGAAGCCCGGCTTGGGAACCAATAGTTATGTATGTGGCAGGGCAGCTACGAATATGTACGGAATTAGTGCTTCCTGTGCCGAAGAGACTCGGTGGTGACTGCGACAACTTGAATGAGCGTTTTGCATTGATAATCAAACTTATTAGTGAGAGTTTTATAGTTGATTTCCGTACGAAATTTAAATGATGATAACTTCTTAAAGTCTTTCAGGAACCCGAATCGTGGTAATGTGCGCTTGCTGGTGAGTATTAGGGCTGAGGTTCAATCCAGCGGCGGCTTTGTTGTAGATTCTGTTTTAAAAACGGGGAGACTTGAGACGTTTGTGCTGTTCAGCGTCTTACCTCGTGAGTCGGACTACCTAGTGGGAGTTTCCTGGGGTTTCTCCCTTACGATACGAGGGTAATTCCTACTAAAAGTCCTCCCGGAAGGCAGTGCCGTCCTTCTTCAGCGACTCGGAGCCAAGTCAGACTTCTATCTACGATTGCTCCATCATAACAGTAGCTACCCTTTTCCATCTATCCATTACGAGACTACTCATCATACTTGTATGTCCTGCGCTACTGAACACTGAGGATTAGTCACAATAATTTTTATGAAAATTTTAATAAAGTAATGTTTTCAGTGACATATTTTATCCACTGTGAAAAGTACACATGAAGCAATTATTTTAACTATTCCCATTTAGCTCAGTTAAATTTAAAAAAACCAATAATTTAAGCAGTTTCTCTTAGTTAACAGACTTAACAAGTATCACACGTATCACATTTAAACAGGTAACTGTTTTTCAAAATCTCAACACGACTTTAAATTGAGGATAATGCAAATTATTCATACATATTGCACATTAAACAAGAGAAAAAAAATTAAATTTCAATTTTTTCATAACATTATATCAAGTTACCGTATGAAAATGAACCTTTAAAATGTCGTTTATTGTAGAATTTTCAGTAACGTGCTAAAAATTCGATTAAATGTTTAAAATATGTCTCTAATTGAGCATAAAATATTACTATTTCGTTGCTCGAGAATAAAAATTAGACGAAAATAAGAAAACTAATTAAAGAAAATTAGCGTTTTTATTTTTTCTATCATTAGAGAGGTGACGGACAAAAAAAAAAAAATAATCCTCAGAGCTTACATGATGCAAACATGAAGAAAAAAACTTATTTTAATAATAATTTTTTATGGTTCTATTCTTAAAACTCACGAAGAGAAAACAAGCAGTAAATGAGGGTGTTATTATTTTTAAAATGAGAAAAAAAAAAGACGATTCTAATGAAGACAAAAAAAACAGCTGAAATTATTTTTTTATTTTATATCAGAAAAAAAAGCATCTAGTTTTAAAGAAGTTTATAAAAAAATTAATAACAGTTGTGTATGCAAGCGAGTAGAACAAGTTTAGTTTTTTTAATTAATGTATTTTTCAAATATTTTATTTACTCATATCAAATACCATTTTTCTTTTTACTATTCTATCTGTTTAATGCTTAAAAATAAATGATCTGCCATGATTTCTGAAAATACTATTGTAATACACGATTGGGCCCTGATGGTCGAGTGACTAGCGGTCTGGCGCTCAGTGCCCCAGGGTTCGAGCCCTGGTGGTGCCATGGATGATCGTAGTGGTTCGGAATCTACTTTAAATCGTAGGTCCCGGTCTAATATGACTGTAGGGCGTAGGGCTGGCAACCCTACTCTGTAAAAAGAAACCATCTCCTGTCTCGAAATCTGCTAGTAGATAAACGACTTTGGCCCACCATGGGGCTGTTGCGTCAATGAAGAAGAGGAATACATGATTAGTTCCATTGTTTCATGTAATAAAAGACTGAGATCATATATGCACAACAAATAATAATAACAACTAAGAAAATAATAATCCACTGGGCCGTTATAAAGGTAACACACAAAATTTAGAATTTAACGTAAGAACAAAACGTGTAACAGAATGACTTTAGTTCCAAAACCCAGAGAGCTAGCTAGGCAATTGGCCACCAGGCCGCTACTGAATTCTAAGGATTAGTCACAAAAGTAAATACTACTTTTTAAAAAAATTTTAATAATGTAATGTTTTCAAATAATATATATCATATTCATAGTATATAATGTATGTCCTCACTATGAATAATACATAATACATATTCATAGTGAAATATTTAACCATCTTTGAATACATATACGTGAAGCAGTTAATTTAACTATTCCCATTTAGCTCAGTTAAATTAAAAAAACCCAATAATTTAAGTAGTTTCTCTCAGTTAAGAGATTTAATAACGTACGGTATGCAAAAACTCTCTAATAATTATTTCAACTGGTAACTGTTTTTCAAAATTTCAACACGACATTAAATTGAGGATCTTGCAAATTATTCATACATGTTGCACATTAAACGAGAAAAAAAAATAAATTTAAATTTCTCATCACATTGTATCAAGTTATTGTATGAAAATGAACCTTTAAAATGTCGTTAGTTGTAGAATTTTTAGTAATGTGCTAAAAATTCGATTAAATGTTTCAAATATGTCTCTAATTGAGCATAAAATTTTACTATTTCGTTGTTAGAGAAAAAAATAAAAATAAAATAAAAAAAACTAATTAAAGAAAATTAGCGTTTTTGTTTTTTTCAATCATTAAAGAGGTGACGGCGAGAGAAAAAAAAATAATCACCAGAGCTTATACGGTGCAACGATGAAGAAAAAAAAACTTATTTTAATGATAATTTTTTATGCTTTTATTCTTAAAACTCGCAAGAACTTTATTTGTATAAAAAAAAACGAAGAGAAAACACGTAGTAAATGAGGGTATTATTATTTAGAAAAAAAAAGACTCTTCTAATGAAGACAAAAAACAACTGAAATTATTTTTTTATTTTAAAATCAGAAAAAAATAAGCATCTGGTTTTAAAGAAGTTCATAAAAAAATTAATAACAGTTGTGTAGGCACGCAAATAGAGCAAGATGGATGTGTTTTAGTTTCTTTTTTATCAATGTATTTTTTAAATATTTTATTTACTCATATGAAATACCTTTTTCCTTTTACTTTTCTATCTATTTATTGCTTAAAAAATGATGCGCTACAACTTCTTAAAATACTACTGTATAGTAATGCATGATTATTTTCAATGTTTCATGTAATAAGAAACTGTGGTCATACATGCATAACAAACAATAATAACAACAAAGAATATAATAATCGGCTGGGCCGATATAAAGGTTACCCATAAAATTTAGAATTTAATGTAAGAACAAAACGCGTAATCTTAAAAAAAAAAAAAAAAAATAAATAAAGAACAGAATACCAAACAATTTTCTTGAAAAGTCTTATTTTCACTTTTTGTTTTATGTACCATATTTTTGTAGCATAGAATTTATTGTAACTCATGCCCGGCTCGTGCATTAGTAGTCATGTATGTGGGAGGGCAGCTTCGAATATGCATAACCTGTGTCGAGGAAACTCGGTGGTGATTGCAACATCTTGAATGGGAGAGAGTTTTATGGCTATTTTCCGTACGACAGGTAACTAATAACTTCTAAAAGTCTTTTAGTAGCCCGAATCAGGGCTCAGCGGTAACGTGCTCCGCTGGTGAGCATTAGGGTTGAGTTTCAATCCGTCGGCGGCATTATTGTAGACACCGTTTCAAAAACGAAAGACTCAATAGCGTTTGTGATGTTCAGCATCTTGCCTCATTAGTCAAACTGCCTGGTGGGAGTTTTCCGGGATTTCTCCCATACAATACGCAAATGAGAGGTAATTTCTCCTAAAAATCGTCCTGGAAGACACTGCTCTCCTTCTTCAGCGACTCAGAGTCAAGCCATATTTCTACCTACGGGTGTTCCATCACAACAGAAGTTAATCCTTTTCCTCCATCCATAAGTAGACTACTCATTTTACTTGTCTGTCCTACCCTGCTGAACACTGAGGATTAGTCACAACAACAATAATTTTCTTGAAAATTTTAATAAAGTTCTTTCAAGTAATATTTTTAGTGAAATATTTAATGCATGAAGAAGTTATTATTCATTTTGAAAAATATGCACGAGGCAGTTATTATAACTATTCCCATTTAGCTTAGTTAAATTTAAAAAACCATTAATTTAAGTATTTTCTCTCAGATAAGAGATTTAACGTATATGAAAGCACCTTTTCAAGTTAGATGATGAGTCAATATTTTAGGTGGTAACTGTTTTTCAAAATGTCAACACGACTTTAAAATGAGGATCTTGCAAATTATTCATACATATTGCACATTAAACAAAAGTAAAAAATTAAATTTAAAATTTTTTTGTATAATATTTACATAATAATTGCTTTCTGTAATTATATAATAGTTTTCTGTATCAAGTTATCGTATGAAAACGAACACTTCAAATGTCGTTAGTTGTAGAATTTTTAGTAATGTGCTAAAAATTCTATTAAATGTTTTAAATATGTCTCTAATTGAGCATAAAATATTACTATTTCCTTACTCGAGAAAAAAAATACGAAAATAAGAAAACTAATTAAAGAAAATTAGAGTGTTTTTTCACCCCAGCATTAAAGAGGTGACGGTAAAAAAAAAAAAAAAAAAAAAATCATCAGATCTTACACGATGCAAAGATGGAAAAAAAACTTATTTTAATGATAATTTTTTATGGTTTTATTCTTAAAATTTGCAAGAGTTTTATTTGTATAAAAAAAACGAAGAGAAAACACGCAGTAAAGGAGGGTATTATTATTTTTAAAATGGAAAAAAAAAGACGGTTCTAATGAAGGTAAAAAACAACTGAAATTATTTTTTTATTTTATATCAGAAAAAAAAAATAATCATCTGGGTTTAAGGAAGTTCCGAAAAAATTTAATAACAGTTGTGTATGCAAACAAATTGGTTAAGATGGATGTGTTTTAGTTTCTTTTATCAATGTATTTTTTAAATACTCACATCAAATACCTTTCTTCTTTTTATGATTCTATCTGTTAAATTCTTAAAAATAATTTCTGTCACACAACTTCTTAAAATACTACAGTAATACTTTATTACTTTCATTATTTCTGTAATCATCAGAGCCCAATTATCATCAGTTATCAGTTCATCAGTTCATCATTTGAGAATTTAATGTAAGAACAAAAAGTATAACAGCTATCTTAAAAAAAATAAAAAACTGCAACTTATGATTTTCTTTTCTTGGAAAATCTTATTTTCACTTTGAATTAAAACTGCATTTATTTTCACCAGACGATCTTTTAGAACAATTTTATATTATTTAATTATATAATTATTAATTCGTGAAATAAATTAAAAAAAAACCACAATAAAATAACTCGTGAAAGAAATTTAAATAAACCAATAAGAATAGCTCGGGAAAGAAATTAATTATACAATTATGAATTCGTGAAATAAATTTTTAAAAAACCACAATAAAATAGCTCGTGAAAGAAATTTAAATAAACCAATAAGAATAGCTCGGGAAAGAAATTTAAAAAAATGAACCAATAAGAAACGTTGAAAGTGATCAAAGACAAAAAAATTTATCACTATGCTCTTTAAAGCAAAACCCATAAAATTATGGGTATATCTTACTATGTGATGAATGTATATAATAGTTATAAATACCAGATGGACACAATGAACATGAATATAAAATAATTATCGATATAACAGTAAATAAATGAAATATATATTGAAGATCTGTTATTATATATAGTGAAGTCTGAAATGCATATTAGATCTGTTATTCGAAAAATATCAATTTAAAATCTTCACTTAATAATAATTTTTAGCAATAAATAACTGCCGTAAAATTATTTTATTAACAGTATTTTAAAAAATAAATTTACTGTAAAATTGAAAATATTTATAGTCTTTTTTTTTGTCTTATGCTAATGTTTCGTGCAGTGTATAATTATATCTTCACCGACTTCATAAATTCTGAAAAATGTATTGAATTCATTGCTTCTATTTATAAAACTTGTCTTCTAATTAGGTTACATAAATACACGGTATACAGAATATACATAATCAATTTACTTTAGGTGTAATTTGTTTTCTCTTGTACAAATATAGTTTTTATTAGCATAAATTACGATTGGAATACTTTTTATAATTAAATAAATATGGTTTCATTTCTTTTCTTGAAGAAAATGACGCATTTATAAATTTATTTTTCTTATCTCATCAACTATCTCCCACGCAACTACAAGTTATATTTAAATAAATAAATGTGAGCGTAATGACCTGATTGAAGGCATAATTACAATGTTAAAAATAGAAAGCTAAACAGGTTAAAGGTTTTAAATATAATATTTGTTCGAGAACAAAAAATAAAGTCAATTACCGATTCTGCTTTTTTTTTTATCTTAATAGGTTTTATACCAAATTACTTTTTCATAAATAATTCATTTTATTCTATGAATATAAATTTGGCAAGAAATCAACCTTTTAAATCAACATTATATTATTCAAAATGAAATATGTAAGTACTTCAAGACCATTAAAATGTTTATCTATATACGTAATTCATTATGGAAATTTAAAAACGGAGACAATTTTTTTGAATAAATATACACTCGACAAAGACATCAATATTTATTGTAAACGACAAATGATTTGACAAATTTAAATCCTGGAATATATAGTATTTATTTGATTAAATGATTTATTAATATAAATTCTACTACAGTAATATAAAAAAATTAAAGCCAATTCCTACTTTTTTTCCACTCTATTGCAGAAAGTCCTTTATAAATAATTTTCATTCATTTTTTAAGTTTATCTGGCGCCGTCTATTGGTAGATATATGCAACTTAAATCTAAACAAAACTTAAATTAATTTATTATATGTAATTACTGAATTAATATTTGAAAAAACTGTATTAACATCCAGTGTCATCCACTACAAGTTCAAAAAAAATGTATTTGTACTTGAGTGGATGAATAAAAAGTATTTTATTAACGATTGAAAAATTGAACAAGATATATATAGTGAGAGTGTGAGCTAATAGAAGGAATTGAAAAACGACTCCTAAAAAAAGCCCAGAAAAAACGTTTCAGATAAATCTCAATTGTTTGAAAGATATATAAATTGGGCTGAGCCTTTTAAAAGAAGATTATATTATTCAAAATGAAATAAGTACTTCAAGACTATTAAAATGTCTCTCTATATACGTAATTCATTGTAGAAATTTAGAAAAAGAAACAGATGCTTTTTCTGAATGAATATACACTAGACAAAGAGTTGAATAAGTATTATAAACGACAAACGATTTGACAAATTTAAATCCTGGAATATATTTATTTGATTAAATAATCTATCAATATAAATTCTATTACAGTATAAAAAAATGACTCTGGCAAAAAGGCCTAGAAAAAAAAGTTTCAGATAAATCTCAATCGTTTGAAAGATATATAAACTTGGTTGAGCCATTTAAAACAACATTATATTATTCAAAATGAAATAAATATTTAAAGACCATTAAAATGCCTCTCTATATACGTAATTCATTATGGAAATTTAGAAAAAAACAGCTGTTTTCTTCTGAATAAATATATACTCTACAAAGAGATCAATATTTATTGTAAGCGACAAATGATTTGACAAATTTAAATCCCGGAATATATTTATTGGATTAAATAATTTATCAATATAAATTCTATTATAGTATAAAAACTGACTTTGGTAAAAGGACGATAAAAATGTTTCAGTTAAAGGGCAATTGTTAGAAAGATATATGAATTACTTATCCATTTTATATAGCCATCTGTGCAATTCATATAAATGATTCCTCTAAAAATCTATAGTTATTTTATCTCTAATAGTTCTCAATGTTTTTTAACTTTAACACTTAGGTAGATATCATCTCATAATCAAAAGACGCCAAATTAGAAATTCAGTTCAAAATGATCATAGACTAAAATAAAATGTATTAAAATTACTATCAGAGAAAATAAATATTATATCCATAAATTAATAATTTTATTCCATAAATAAAAATTTTTCTGAGCCTTTTAAATAAACATTATATTATTCAAAATCAAATAATCATTTCTAGACCATTAAAATGCTTCTCTATATAAGTAACTCATTATGGAAATTTAGATTTTTCAATTCCTTCTATTATCTCACACTCTCCCTATGTATATCTTGTTCAAATTTTCAATCGTTAAGAAAATACATTTTATTCATCCACTGAAATTCAAATACAATTTTTTGAACTTGTAGTGGATGACACTTGATGTTAATACAGTTTTTTCAAATATTAATTCATTCATTAAATTTAATTAATTAATTTTAGTTTTTTTTAGATTTAAGTTGCATATATCTACCAATAGATGGCACCAGATAAACTTAAAAAAATGAATGAAAATTATTTATAAAGGACTTTCTGCAATATAGTGAAAAAAAAAGTAGGAATTGACTTAAAATTAAAGTAGGAATTGAATTGATTTTTTTTTATTACTTGTTGTTGAGTAAATATACACTCAACAGAGATCAATATTTATTGTAAACGATAAACGACTTGACAAATTTAAATCCTGGAATATATTTATTTGATTAAATAATTTATAATTATAAATTCTACTACAATATAAAAAAAACGACTCTTGAAAAAGGTCGAGAAAAAAATGTTTGAGGTAAAAGGGAAATTGTTTGAATGATATATGAATCACTTATCCATTTTATATAACGATCTATGGAATTCATATAAATGATTCATCTAAAAATCTATAGCTATTTTATCTCTAAAAGATCTCTAAATCTTTTTTATCTTTAACTTTTAGGTAGATATCATTTTATAATCAAAACGCACCAAATGTTAAATCTAGTTCAAAATAATCATAGACTAAAATAAAATGTATTTAAATTACTATAAGAGACATTACTCATTAATCCTGTATTTTAAACTATTAATATTACAACAACAACTACATTAATATTAACCTACATTAATATTAAATAAACTACATTCCTACATCGAACATTTTAGAATCTTTTGGGTGGGACTTAATATTAGCTTTAATGGATTTCCATTAGTATAAGAATAGGATGCATTTAAATAGATAATCTTTGTGTAGGAGGCATTTAAATGGATTATTTAAATGCAATATTATTTGCCTTGATTATTACTAAACAGTGTTGTTGCAAGAATAATGACATTAATCTTTATGTCACCAAGCAAAATCCTTACAAAGAAATGTATATAAAAAGAATATGCATTTCCTCGTAAGGATTTTGTATCATGCCATGATATATTCCTTTAAACATTTATTTTGATTTTTGTAATCATAGATTACTCTTCGAGAGCTTTCTCTTTCACAATAAAGCTGGTGATAATCAGCTTTAAAATAAGGGAGATGTCAGGTAATTCTTCATTGAAAGTAATTTTATTGTTGAGTAGATTCAAAGAGGAGAATTAAAGGTTATTAAATTTTTTTTTGGAAATAAATCTTAGCAACTTGCTTCGAATTAACGAAAAAAAAATTTTTTTTTAAATTAATCTTAACCTGATAAATTGTAAAAATATATATAAATAGAATAAAGCTTATTTCAGTGATTTGTAATTTTACGATCACTAATTATACAGGAAAATATCTGGCCAAATTGTAAATGACAGTATGAATTATAATAAAATTTTTTTGCCATAGAATATGTGCCCAAAATGTCCTATTTAAGATTTATTTGCTAAGAAATAATTAAAAGCTGAAATTAAAGACAGACTAAAGGAAATGTGAAAAATCTTTCCAGTCTGGAACATAAACCTCTGTACATTTTCAAATATTACAGACGAATTGAAATAAATATTACATAATACATGTTTTTACAACCGTCATCTATTAAATAGTAAGGGTTACATAGTTCTGGATACGGGGATGAGTAAAGTTGTCTACGTAGATATTTTGTGCAGCTCGTCTGTTTCCGTTATCAAACCCGCCAACTAGATGAATATCTGTTAGCTCCGAATTCGTGTAGAAATGCATGCTATTAAAATTTTAAAAAGAGAATAAAACTTATGTTCTTGAAACATGTTATCATCAGAACAAAACAATTAACTTCTGCTATCTAAACAAAACATTTCCAGACCCATATTCCGACGAAAAAAAATCTTTTTTTAATTCCTTTTACCACTCTTCACAATTTTGCCAGATATTATCCGAACACAATATATGTATATATGAGACAAATTGTAAGATATTGTGTTTGTTGTTTCTTATCCCACTTGGTTGACAGCAAAATTAAGACCAAGTCCATGAATCCTGTGTGCTCTCATGGAAGGAGGGAGGGGGACAGATTCTGTTGTGATAGAGCACCCGTAGGTAGAAGTCTAACTTGGCTCCGAGTCCTGAAGAAGGAGTGCAGTGCCTTTTGGGAGGACTTTTAGGTGGAAATACCCAGAATTTGTATAGAAAAAACCCCACCAGACTAGCGTGGCAAGATGCTGAACATCACAAACACCATCGAATATCCTCGTTTTTGAAACAGTATCTACAACAAAGCCGCCGGCAGATTGAATATATATCAGCCCTAATGCTCACCAGCGGCTTACGTTGCCACTGAGCAGCTATTTATGCTGTAAGATATTTCATGAAATTATTAAGATTATAACAAATTACAGTAATATTTATCCTTCCCTAGTGTAAAACTTTGATTGCATTTCCCCGTTTTTCTTTGTTCAGAGTTTAAACAAATTAAAAGCGATTTATGAGGCTTCATTTTCATTGCTTGACGTAATTTATGGCGAATAAAACAAAGGGCATCGACCAGCATCTAGTTGGTATTGGAATAAAAATACTCCTTGGCTGGCAAATAGATACCCGAAACACAGCTGTTCAAGTTTCCATCTCTAGTTGTCACGAGATTCAAATATTTATCGATAGACTCGGAAAAGAATAACCATCGTACTTATTCCCCGTTCCAGTATTTGTATTTGCGCATTGATGATACAATAAACCATTTCTCTAAGAAATTAGATGTGCGATAATTGGTTCAATGACACTGTTCGAGGATTACGAATAAAATAATTTACTGAGTTTATTTTACTATGGAATAGATTTTTAATGATAAGACGGTACATATTATTTTGGCGATATGTTTTTAAATAAAAATTAAGTAAACGAATCTAAAACTACTTTGTTGGTTGTTTTGAAATAATTTATTTTGTTTGATTTTAAATGCTGGGAAAGTTTATTTTCTACTCGTTTGTTAGATGCAGCAAATTCAATGCTATCACTAAGAGAGGTCTGCTGTAGTGTACCATATTTTTGCTTCTAGTTCCTAAAATTTTATTCTAATTTCTAAAATCTCATTCTAATTCTTAAAATGTAAAACATTTTGCCATATTTTTCCTTCTAATTCCTAAAATCTACTTCTGATTCATAAAATCTCATACTAATTCCTAAAATTTAATGCTAATTACTAATGCAAAACATTTTTCCATATGTTTCATTCTAATTACTAAAATTTCTTTCTAATTACTAAAATCGAAGGGAAGGACTTTCCGGCATATAGATTTATCGTTATGTAGATTCAACTTCTCTTGTCAAGAATTGAATAGAGATCTCTCAGTTCTCAAAGCCAACGCGTTACATAATAATAGTAATGTATTTAATGAGGAATTAGGTATTTTTAAGGGGAACACTTTTGTAGAAATATTAATTGCTAATAAATTTTGTTATTTTAGAGTAAACAGAAAGATAGCCTCTATTTCAAAACATAATTTTATGTAATAATCAAAATTTATATTGAAATAATTTAATAATTACGTACTTTCTAACAAATTGTAAAGACTTCCATCTTCCCAGTTAAAATTCTTCAAAATTAATCTACTTATAAACATATTTCATTTTTTACTTTTTGTCTACTTGTATTCAAATATAATAACATAGTTAAAACAAATTGCCAAAATCATAATTAATTTTGAAAATTTATATTTAGAACTGGATTATTTTAATTTAATTTATTGCTTGCCGCTATATAATAAATTTTTCGTCAAAGGAACTCTAAGTTTACATTTCTCAAACCCTCTTTAAAATATTTTGCACGCAAACAAATATTTCTGAGAATAAATTTGTTATAGAAGTTCAATGCACATTTCTTTTATCAAGTAAATGAACTCTTTCAAACTCAGTTTATTAAAGGAGAATCGACCGAAACCAATTACAATAAATTGTTTAGTGTATAAAGATATTTGCAGTTATGTTAAAATTGTTTTTCTAAATAAGTTAATAAATGAATTTAAAATGAATTAATTTAATGAATTATAATAATTTAATTATTTAATAAATTTAACAATCTTGCGAATAAAGTTTTTCAGATAAGATAGTTCTTATTTTACCTTTCAAAATTACTGGATAATTTTTTTTATCTTTATAAAGAAAAATCCAATTGCAACTGTGTAGATATATATTTACATACATGTATATATATACATACATGTATATATCTATATATCTATCTATATATATATATATATATATATATACATGTTGCTGTTGTTTCTAATGCTGCCGGCAATACAGAGAGAGTTAATCTTTATGCCATAAGCAAGGGCTGCACCGCTGTTACTCATTTAGCACTACGTAGGGGGCACGCGCAGCTTGAAAATATGCTACAGAAGCGAGTGACATTATCCCACAACGATCTACGATCCTATTGGGGCAGGGACCTACGGTTTAAAGTGGATAAATTTCACACACACACACACACACACACACACACACACACACACACACACACACACACACACACACATATATATATATATATAAATAAATAAATAAATATATATATATATATAGACATATATGTTTATGACTTTGATAAATGTCGAATTGCAGCGTACCGGGATTGCAGTTTATCGTATCGCAGTATTGCTGCTCGCGTCGGTCTACTGCTACTACTACTGTCGGCCTACTGCTACTACTACTGTCGGCCTACTGCTACTACTACTGCCGGTCTACTGCTACTACTACTGTCGGTCTACTGCAGAATATGGAATCGATGAGTTCAGGACGGTAATACGGAACGCCGTGCTGGATCTCAACTACCTCCTATCACTAGCAGCCGAGAAGACAGGCATATTACCCGCATGGCCTTAATGGATCGTGCAGCCACGCTACGAGCCCTAAGTCAAGAATTAGGGTCGTTTGCAACACAACAAGTGTCTGAACGAACAGTTCGACGATGTTTGCCGCTGCATGGATTCTCAGCTCGGAGACCATGGCGGCAGTTACCCTTGACGCTGCATCACAGACAGGAGCGTCTTCAATGATGTGATCAACGACGAACCTGGGCACACGAATGACGAGACGTCGTTTTTTTAAAATGAATTCAGGTTCTGTTTACAGCATCAAGATGGTCGGATCCGTGTTTGATGGCATCGTGTTGAACGCACATTGGCAGTGTACATTCGTCCTCGTCATACTGGGCCATCACCTGGCGTGATGGTGTGGGATGCTATTGGATACACGTCTCGGTCACCTCTTGTTCGCATTGACGGCACTTTCAATAGTGCACGTTACATTTCTGGTGTGTTGCGGAACGTGGCTCTACTCTTTATTTGAGCCCTGCAAAACCCTACGTTTCAGCAGGATAATGCACGACCACATGTTGCCTGTACGGAACTTCCTTTATACGGAAAATGATCGGCTGTTGCCCTGGCCTGCACGTTCAACAGATCTCTCACCAATAGAAAACGTTTGGTCGATGGTTGCCGAGCTTGCCAGGATTCGAACCTGAAGCCTGTGATACCAAAGACCAGAGATGGCAATCAGGTCTGGGCCCACCAAGGGGCTGTTGCACCAATGAAGAAATATCTAATACGCTTTGTTTATATCTATATATTTGCAACTGATGTTAAATTTAACTTACTTTTTTTTCCTTTAAAGTATAATTCTGGAAACCGATACTTTGCCCAAGTGGATTTAAAAAAACTCTTTACATAGATTTAAAAACAAAACTTCGATTAAAAAAAAATCTACAACTCTTCTATCTAAATAAATCGAAAGATAAATAAGATTTATCATGAGAATTAATTAATTAAATTTACTTCCAAAGAGTGTTTCCAGCGCCAAACATCCCACACAAAAACCAAACTTTAAAGCGGATCACAAACGCAAAAATATATGTACAAGAATGTAAAATTCACACAGGGAACGGGAGGGATAAATCTGAATTGATTGCTCAGGGTGTTTGAAAGCAACAGATGAAATACAACCTCCTCCCATGGACTCATAGAACGCTAAGCACACAGAAGGAAGATTAATGATTTCGCAAACAGATCCCAGTAATGGCATACAGACACATTCTTTGGTTTTTCCCTTCCTTTTTCAGGGGCCCCTGTGTGTCAACAAAACAAAACCGAGAAGATTCATCATGCTATCCCTCCGGGGATTCGAGCACTGATTGCTGCAAGCCCCATATCTACATTCACCTTTCATGCAGCAAAGACGGATTCGTGCTAAAATCTATGGATTTTAATTAAAGATCGTTGCAGCGAAAGAAATCTTTCTGAAACACCGCATAATTTGTCATTCAGAGTTTTTACTCTCTGAGGGAGTGCATAGCAGAAAAGGAATTGTTTTCAGTTTAAGTTCTCCAAATATTTAGGGAATTGAATGTAAACAAAGACTTTTATGTGTAATAATGTGTAATTGAATGTAAACAAAGACTTTATGAATCCTTTTTACAGGTGGCTGGAAATCATCATCACAGTCGTGTTTATTATGTACAGTTAAGACAATAGAAATTATTGCCAGTTGAAGACAATAGAAATTTGTCGAATTCCAAAAGACAGACTCAAGTCTTCTGTGTAAATGTTTTTTTGTATATATACATATAATATATATATATATGTGTGTGTGTGTGTGTGTGTGTGTGTGTGTCTGTGTGTGTATGCATGTATGCATGTATGTATGTATGTAATGTACAATGTATGCATGTATATATACACTACTGGCTATCAAAATTGCTACACCAGGAAGAAAACCCAGATAAAAAAATGATATTTATTGGAAAAATGTATTATGCTGGCAATAACAAGTGATTAAAGTTTCAAGAATAGATCCTGAAAATTCAGTACCCACAACAACCACCTCTGACACTAATAACAGCACTTATACACCTGTGCAGAGATTCAAACAGAGATTGGATGACATGTACAGGTGGTGGCATGGATGTTTGTGAGTGGTTCGGAATTGTATTTTCCGGTCTAATTGGTTTAAAGTGTGCGCAAGATGACCGTAGAGCTACAAATCAAACCAAACTTTGGTGGGGTAGGGCAGTCTGCCTAGTGGCAGATTTTGAGATAGAACATGCTTTTCTTTATAAGGGGTTGAGTTGTCAGCCTTATGCACAACACTCTACAGTCATATTAGACATGATCCTTATTAAATAATGACCTGCGATTAATGTAATAAGAAGCATAAGGCATTAATTCCAGATACAAATTTCCTCCACCAAATTTTGGCAGCCTTATTAAAAATCTGTTAATTTTGATTGTTAATAAAAAAAATTTCAGAAATAAATTTACAGAAATATTGTTAAGATTTTTATTTAGTCTCCTTTTAGGTGGTATTTAAAATGTATTGCTAATTTAATAAAACGTTGTATTAGTCAGAACAAAAGAAAATTTTTCAAAAAAAATTAATTTGGCTTTTTATATTTACACATATATTTTGGTTTATATATATTAATCCTGACGAAGCATTAAAATTTATTGTGGTTTTAGATGTTTAGACATTCCTTTGACTATTGACATTTACTTTACTACAATATCTCTAACAGTTAAAAGGTCATAGCCATTTCATATTCATCGATGTTCGTTGCATTGAGCGCAATCCATAGAGAGAGAAAAGGGCGAGTTTTCGTTAAATATTTCTTGTAGATCGATTCGGAAATGTTCAATGAATACCCACGCATGGAGTTTTAGGAGCTATCCACAATTATTAGTATTGCCTATTAGCATTATTAACCACAATGATTAGTTTTACTATAGTAATTATTATATTATAGTAATTATATTAGTATTTCTATAATAATTATGTTAGTATTACCTACCGATGTATAACTCAGTATTTGAGGGCGTTAAAATTGCGCTATCCAAAAGTAATGCGATTTGCTTTACCAGATTTACAATTTTTTCCATACAAAGTGTTTTCCAGAAATTTTACAATAAGGAAACCTGATGTAACCTCATAAGAGAAAAATAGCCAGTTATTTTTGTTTAACATCGGTGGGCCTCTTGTTCCACTAATGTATACCACGAACAGGCCACCGATGGGTGTTGAGGAGAAGACAGTGTCTACCGGGAAGATTGCTCGGTATTTACTTGTCGTATGGGAGAAAACACAGAAACGGGAGATGCTTATATATACATTGTTACAATCGCCATCGAGTCTCCTCGTTTCTAAAAGAAGTGACTATAACAATACCATAGCAAATTCGAACCCCAGCCCTCCTACAAGCTAGCTGCTCCCATTGCTACTGTCTACAGCTGCTCAAAATAGGCAGTTAAAAAGTTAAAATAAGTGGCTTAGTTATTTATCAGTTTGAACAAAACTAATGTAAGGCAGGGACGGCCGATAGATGGCGTGTTGGGCTTTCCATCCAAACGTACTAGGTTCGAAACTCAGCAAGCGATGCCAAACTTTATACGTCTATATCGGGTATGGGCACGTTAAATCAGTAATTCGGAATGATTTCCGTTGGGCCCGTAGAGAAGGGGTGGAGGATGAAAAACACTGGTGCATCTCTAGAAGTCTTCATTCAGAATTGTGGTAAAATGTGCAAATTATATGACAACACCCTTCAAGGTGCATTCTGCGTAACGCTTCCTCTCTCTGCCCCCTGTAGTGGTGAAATGACACATCTAAATGCACGGTATTAAAAAAAAACATAATTAATATCGCACGAAATTTAATCTAGATCGCGCATTTTTATTTCCCATAGAATTGTTTTATAAATTTCGTTGTTTTCAACCACTATTAAAAACATCCGATTAATGGGATGCTTTCAAACGTTAAACGTGTGTACGTTAAATTTATTTGAATTTTTGAATTTAAGATGCATATGGGGAAAATTGGCAATCTGCCAAGTCGGATTCAATGGAGGAGAAAGGTGTTTTCGGATGCGCTTTAAATACTATAAAAATTTAATAATTAAATGTCATATTTAATAATTAAAATTTTAAATTACATAATATGAATAAAAATTAGATAAAAGGAACTCCATACTAAATATTAAACTTTTATCTTTTAAAATTCGTTGCGTCACATATGTCTGACTATCAACCCTTAACAAATAATCGATTCGTTCATTTCCACTTTTGAAACGGTTGTTTCTTCTTCAATTGCGAAGCACCCCATGGTGAGCTAAAGTCTACTGACAGATTCCGAAATATGATATGTATTTCTTTTTTACGGGATAGGTTTTGTCAGCCCTACGCCTAACAGTCATATCAGATAAGGGCCTACTGTTTAAAGTGGATTCCGAATCACTACAATCATCCATGGCACCGCCGGGACTCGAACACGAATCCTGCGGCACCTTGCACCAAAACGTTAGTCACTCTGTCATCAGGCCCCTAAAACAGATGTTTATCTTTCAAAAAATCATTGGTCGAACTATAATAAAATCAAAAATATTATTTTAATATAAGCAATTTTAATTATGCAAGCTTTTAATTATATTAGCTTTAATTATTAATTTTTTATGTAAGCTTTAATTATTATTTTTTTATGTACACTTTTAATTGTGTAAGCTTTAATTATTTTTTATGTACGCTTTTAATTATGTAAGCTTTAATTAATTTTTTATGTAAGATTTAATTATCAATTTTCTTTGCAAGCTTTTAATTATGTAAGCGTTAATTATTCATTTTTCATGTACGTTTTTAATTATGTAAGCTTTAATTATTAATTTTTTATGTAAGCCTTTAATTATGTAAGCTTTAATTATTAATTTTTTATGTAAGCCTTTAATTATTAATTTTTTATGGACGCCTTTTAATATGTAAGCTTTAATTATTAATTTTTTATGTAAGCTTATTATTTTAATATGTAAGCCTTTTTAGTCAAAGCTTCTTCACTTACACAAATAATACATTCACTTTGATACAAAAATAAAAATTTTGATTTAAAATAGCTAATTTTTTATTATAAAAGGGTAGTCAATTGAACTTTGTTTTGAATTCTTCATATTTGATCATTTATTTTTATACTTAATCCCTTCAAGCGAAACCGAATCTGTAGTTTCCTTAACTACACTTGTAGAGTAACAGTCTCTCTGATATATAAATGTATGCATATCCATTCTGATGACGCATAAAGGTCAAAGTTCCCAGAATGTGAGTCATCTTAGGTGGAAAAGAAGACAATTTTAGGAAAGAATCATCTTTACACTCAAAGTGATTATCTTTGTTTGTAAAAATAATTCCGGGTAGAAAATTTTTGTGTTGCGTTTATAAGAAATAATCAAAATGGGATTACACGACATAATCCCACTTAATAAGCAGATTAAAGAATAAAGACTCGGCTGTCTCGAAGGAATATTTAGCGAAATAAAAATCAATAGATTTTCAATTTTCGGAGGCAGAGAGAAAAAAGTTGCGAAGAGTAGCAAAAAGAACTCAATAAATATCAGTTTCTAAGAAATGAATCGGATAGAATCGCCGCTGGGTTCAAACTGGAGAAGACGTGGATCGAATTCCCCCCCCTTCTTGACTTTCTAATTTGTAACTATCCAGTGTTACAAATGTACAAAAATAGAAATTCAACCAATGTTAGAGACTCTTTTGAAAAAAAGACAATAAATAGTAGATAAAATTTTTTACAATAAATATAAATGTCCTTCACGGGGCTTAAAATTGAAGCACAAGTAAAGATATCAGTTACAAAAAATATTGTTTGATATTATAATTTAATTTTTATAATTTATATAATATAAGTAATTATATTAATATTATAATTTTATTTTTGATATAATAAGATGGGCCTGATGGCTGAATGACTAGAGATCTAGCTCTCAGTGCCACAAGTTTCGGGTTTCAGTGGTGTCATCGATGTTTGTAGTGGTTCGGAATCCACTTTAAAACCATAGGTCCCGGTCTATAATATGACTATTGGACGTAGGGTTGACAATCCTACTCCATAAAAAGAAAATATCTCATATTTCTGAATCTGCCAGTAGGAAAACGGCCTTGGTCCACCATGGGGCTGTTGCGCCTTTGAAGGAGATATTATAAGATGTAAATTATTAGAATTGTAAACCCTGGACTGTTGTAGAAGATTCCAAAATTAGTTCATTGTCTCTCTATTAAGCTAGGTTATAAGGAATTTTACTTAAGAAACATTTTCTTTTTCATTGGCGCAACAGCTCCATGGTGGGCCAAGGCTGTCTACCTATTGGCATATTTCGTGACAGGAATTTTTTTACTGGGTAGGGCCGTCAGCCCTTAGCTCAATTGTCATATTGAACAGGACCTACGGTTTAAAGTGGATTCCGAACCACTACAAATATCCATGGTACCGCTGGAACTTGAAATCGAATCCTGTGACACCGACTACAAGAGCGCTAGTCATTCGTCCATTAGGCCCCTAAGAGACATCAAATCAAGTAAATATTGAAGGCTTATTTGATGAATGGTAAGAATTTAATACTTATAGTTATAATCAAGACTAATTTAACACATATAGGTATAATTCAAACTAATTTAATACCATAGATTGTTCGCAGTCGCAGACTGATGATATACAGTGATTACATTCCACATGAATTAAGTTGATGATGAATCCGGAGAGAAAGTGTTCCATATTCAACATGAGAATAATTAAATTCACTTTGTGTATTACTTTAAAGAGGAGTATGAGCATTGTCTTCTTGAAAAACTGAACTAGAGATCATCTAAAGATGAAATAGGATTACAACTTCTAATATAGCAATGCTATATCATTGAAATATTAATTAGCCAATGATATATCATTGGCTAATTAATGTACTTAGCCCAGCTTAATGTACCGAATGCACTTAGGATATATATCACATGAGTTCGTGAATATACTAATAGTACCCATATCATTACGTTGGATATTTGGTCAGTATGGTCTAATCATCATGATGCATTAAATTCAACCTGGACACATGCGAAAATACGATTCATCTCCTTTTAGTCGTCCAAAGTTTGTGACTTCTCCATCATTGTAGACAGTGAGGTTTCTGTTTTAAAGTCAATGATAGTAGTAGAAAAAGGGAGTGATTTACAAGTCTTTTCATACAGATAGATATGTGGATAAAAATTTGCGGTCTGAAACTTGAAGGAATCTAATCTCTAATAGCACGTAAACATTAATGTGCCGGAGACTTAGACAAAAAGAGTGTAGTGTTATAACGAAAAGAAGAAACCATCTTCTCGAAGTGGTATGATTCTTCTCCTGTCTAATTCTTGCGGCCTGATGGTCAATTGTCTAGCGCTCTGTCCTTTGGCGCTTCAGGTTCGAATCCTGGTGGTGGTATGGATGTTTGTTAATGGTTTGGAATTCTCGTTAAACTGTAGCTCCTGGTTTAATTAGCCTGAAATGTGCAAAAATATGACCGCAGAGCGACAAACCAAACCAAAATCTGCCTAATTCAGGCAATATTGGCTAATCAGATAATACAAGTAATATTGTATCCTTCAGTGACGTGGCATCTGTATTTTTTCATGATCTTCATGAAAATAAATTTTGAATGACACCTGTTTGCAAAAATATCTGTTAAAAATTTTCTTGTATTGCAAAAATTCCAATGCAAAAATGTGAAAGTTTTCTTCACAAAGAGTTTTAAAAAAAAATTGTGGAAGTGGATGCCTTGTTTGAATGTGACCTTTTGACCTTTTGACAAGTTCAATTTCGACTTGAGTTTATGAATTCCATATATATGGAAATTTTAACACAATTCTTACTGTCTGAAGGATACAGGAAAAGCAAGTGAATACGTGATATCTACACCATATTTGGCACTGTCTGAATAATTAAATATTTGACGCTGTTTCACAATATTTAAGCATGCCCGATTCTTTGTTTCCTGCCATAATTACTTGGACATGTCACATGCTTATGCACAACTGCTTAAGTCCTTTTAATTCAAGCTGCTATTGTCTCCCCTTCAATTCATGCAGCGAAAGTATGATAATTTTCTGCTTCTGTCAAAATTTTAAGTTATTCAAAGTTCAAAATAGCAAGAAAGACCCTTAAAACTTCAAGATCTCAGATAGTACAATAATACTGTTTCATTCTATTCCAGTAAAGATATTAATACAGATGTCATGAAACACAGTTAAATTTGAAAGTTCAAGCTTCTGTCTCAAACTTCTTTCCATTAAAGAGTCTTTGATTTCGATACATTTACAATTTTGATAAAGTTTATTTTTGAAATGCAACTTTAATATAAATTTCTAAATGATATATATATCTTGAACAATGCATTTGTTCGAGAATTTAAATAATAGTGAGACTTGTTTCCGCGACTATGTAAAATGTCATCGATAATATTTGTTCTTTTTCTTAAACGATTCATTTGTTCTTCATAAAAAGGAAAATTTGTTTTTGTAAAAATGTCATGTACTTTTTTTTTATTGAAAATAGTAAAAAATGAATTATCAATCAAAATTGTACGACATTTTCTGCAAACGGATATTATATTGATATAACAAAAGTAAAAAATCCCGTTTCAGATATAAAAAAAAATTGCAATATCTGAAAATTGTGTTCTCCATTTTTTTTACGTCAAAACCCCTAAATAATAATCTATCATATTATCGTGCATGTCCGGAGATGATGAAAAAACCCAATATAATGGATAATTTTTCTAGGTTCTAATATTAGTTAAACTTAATTTTAATTAACAAAATTCGGCAATTTTATTTTTCATGTTACAAATATAAAATTACTTTTATTTGCTGTACACTAAAAACCCAAAATCGTAGAGTTTCTATTATATAACGTAAAAGAGGATCTTACATTTCTGTATTTGCACTTTCCAATCAGAATATATAAGATGCTAAAATGTATAATAAAACTTGTTTAAAAACAGACTATCACTCTATAAAAATATTTTTTTAAGAAGTAGCATTCAACCCAATTTAAAAAATGGATACAAAATTCCTTTTGAGGTATTTTTAAGTAATAAAATGCAAAAAGTGCGGAAAGATATAAAAAATTAATATGTATGATGCACTTTAAATTTAAAAAAAAGTAATTATTTCTTTTAAAAAAATTAAAAATTAAAATTTTTAAAAAATCTTTAATGATATGGTCATTAGCTTATATGGTACGCAACTGTGTGGTAGTTATTCTTGAAAATTTTCCCTAATGTAATGAACTCCTATTGATGTTAAAAATGTTGATGGATGTATAGAATTCAAAAATAAAAATAATTAAATGAAAAGTTAAAAAATAGTAAAAATTAATTAAAGTTAATAAAAGTACACCATACATAATCCCATTTAAAGATACATAGGCAAAGTTACTTTCTTTTAAAATATCAAACTATATAGATATTTATTTTTAACACCCACTTCTATTCCATTAAAATCCATAATAAGTATATATTTTAACACATTTTTTTATTTTTCTCTGCTGGAAAATAAACAGAAGAAAATAAAAAAAAGCTCTTCTCTATAAACTTCTAGGAATAAATTACCAGATTGTTGAGTAGGAGAGTCCATGAATATTTTAAAATTATAAATAACACCCAGCACAAAATTAAATTATCTAAAAATACATCTATTCATTGATAAAAAGATGATAATGCATGAGATAACTGACATGATTTAAGCAGAAGATGCATCGCTGATGATGTAGAAAATAAATATCTTTGATCATGTAGAAAATCAAGGATGAATAAGGGAAGTTTTTTCTTGAGGTAGCAAGAGAGAATTTTGATTCATTTTTGGAGAGTGAGATAAAAAATTAAAAAAAAAAAAGGTTGCTTTTCTTATCAATCTAAAAAAAGGAAATTTAATGTTTTTATGCATTAAAAAATTCTCGTGCTACTTTTTTTCATTTATGTTAAATAGGCGTAATACAAATTTTGAAAAAAATCGATATGATGCTTTTCAATATGAAAAAAGCTATTTATGTTACTTCCACCCTTATTAAAAAAAATTAGGTTCAAAAATTCTGGTAGAAATAAAAACATACTTTTTTGAAAGACGAAATTTCCTTTACACTTATGTAAAAACTTGAGCGAATGGTAAAGAAGATTATTTATTCTATTTTCCTAATAAATATTTTAAAATTCATATGAAAATAAAAATTTATGCAAATCATTAATCTTTTCTTCTGGCTACTGTGTGCTGAAGACTGTAATTTGTTTGTCTTAGAAGAAAAGGTATACGCCAGCAGTTCCAAATTTTTTTTTTTTTTTTGCTGTTTAATAAGAGAAAAATAATATAATAATATAAATCTCTTATATTAATAAATAAAAATAAAGTAAATCTTCTTGATAATAAGAAAAATTGTTGTCTTCAATTTAATTTTTAACATCAATGATTATTTGATAAAAATTATAAAATTTAGTATAATATTATAATTTAATATTGACATTATTGTCCAACCCATTTTGTAGCGATAACAGGAAGTTAGCATGCGGGATTCAGATTGGAATCCAATGTTGCGTGTGTTACAGATATCTTTTCAAGTAGTGAGGATATTCGATGGATTTTGAACGTATATCCTGCTATCGGATGGGACTTTTTGGGTTTCTCTTATATGATAAAAGAAGGGCGTGAATCACCGAGTGTCTACCTCTCTGGCGTTAGGTACCTCAGCCTTGGGATATGAGTCCTGGCGATGATATGGATGCTTGTAGTTGTTCGGAATCCACCTTACGCTGTAGGTCCTGGTCTCATATGATTATAGGAACCTCACGGATCCCAGTCAGACTTATCTCACCAACATCATTCCCAAACTGTAAAGGGACAACTCAGCTCTAGGCACAATGATGTGGTTTTGGTGAGTGTAGTAGTAATATATGGTAAAAGCAGGTCTAACATTTTTATATATGTATTTTCCAATCAGAGTATATTAAGATGCTAAAATATGTAGTAAAACCTATTTAAAAATGAAACCTTTTTTGAAAATTGACTTTCACCCTATAAAAATATTTCTTTAAAACGTGAGCATTCAATCCAATTTAAGAAATGGATAGAAAATTTCTTTTAAGTATTTTTAAGTAATAAAATGCAAAAAGTGGGGAAAAATATAGAAAAATTATGATGCATGAAGCATTTTAAATTAAAAAAAATTAAATAATTTTTTTAAAAAAATTAAATTTGAAATATTTTTTTAATATTTAATGGCCTGGCCGTTAACTTATATGGTACCCAACTATGTTGTAGTTATACCTGAAAATTTTCACGAATAGAATGAATTCCTATTATCTCTAGTAAATTATTCTGAGCATACAAAAGTGGAATACTAGGTCCACTGATGTTAAAAATATTGATGAACGTACAGGATTTAAAAATAACAAATTGAAATAAGTTTAAAAAATAATAAAAGCTAATTAAAGTTAAAAAACCCCTATAAATATGCCTATTTAAAGATACATAGATAATGCTACTTTCTTTTAATATATCAAATTTTATAGATATTTATTTTTAATATCCTCTTCTAAGAAAGAATTTCTTTTTTGCATCACAAGAATATTCTAATAGAAGCACATTTATACGAGTGATGTCAATGACTTAATTGCCCATTAAAATTCATAACAAGTATATATTTTAACACAGTTTTTTTTATTTTTCGCCTCTGTAAAATAAACTTAAGAAAATAAAAAAAGGCTCTGCTCTATAAACTTCTAGGAATAAATTACCAGATTGTTGAGTAGGAGAGTCCACGAATATTTTTAAATTATAAATAACGCCCAACACAAAATTACATTATCTCAAAATACATCTATTCATTGATAAAGAGATGATAATGCATGAGGTAACTGACATGATTTAAGCAGAAGATGCATCGCTGATGATGTAGAAAATAATATCTTTGATGATGTAGAAAATCAAGGATGAATAACGGAAGTTTTTTCTTGAGGTAGCAAGAGAGAATTTTGATTCATTTTTGGAGCGTGAGATAAAAAATTAAAAAAAAAAAGGTTGCTTTTTTTATCAATCTAAAAAAAGGAATTTTAATGTTTTTATGCATTAGAAAATTCTCGTTCTACTTTTTTTGATTTATGTTAAATAGGCGTAATACAAATTTTGAAAAAAATCGATATGATGCTTTTCAATATGAAAAAAGCTATTTATGTTACTTCCATCCTTATTAAAAAAAATTAGGTTCAAAAATTCTGGTAGAAATAAAAACATACTTTTTTGAAAGACGAAATTTCCTTTACACTTATGTAAAAACTTGAGCGAATGGTAAAGAAGATTATTTATTCTATTTTCCTAATAAATATTTTAAAATTCATATGAAAATAAAAATTTATGCTAATCATTAATCTTTTTTTCTGGCTACTGTATGCTGAAGACTGTAATTTGTCTTAGAAGAAAAGGTATACGCCAGTAGTTCCGAAATTTTTTTTTATCTTTGCTGTTTAATAAGAGAAAAATTAAATAATTTAAATCTATCATATTAATGAATAAAAATAAAATAAATCTTCCTGATAATAAGAAAAATTGTTGTATTTAATTTAATCTTTAACATCAATGATTATTTTATAAAAATTATAAAATTTGGTATAAAATTATAATTTAATATTGACATTATTGTCCAACCCATTGTGTAGCGATAACAGGAAGTTAGCATGCGGGATTCAGGTTGGAATCCAAAGTTGCGTGCGTTACAGATATCTTTTCAAGAAGTGAGGAGATTCGATGGATTTTGAAAGTATATCCTGTTATCGGATGGGACTTTTCGGGTTTTTCTTATATGGTAAAAGAAGGGCGTGAATCATCGATTGTCTACCTCTCTGGCGTTAGGTACCACAGCCTTGGGATTTGAGTCCCGGCGATGATATGGATGCTTGTAGTGGTTCGGAATCCACCTTACGCTGTAGGCCCTGGTATCATTTGACTATAAGAGCCTCACTGATCCCAGTCAGACTTATCTCACCAACATCACTCCCAAACTGTAAAGGGACAACTCAGCTCTAGGCACAATTATGTGGCTTTGGTGAGTGTAGTAGTAATATATGGTAAAAGAAGGTCTTACATTTCAGTATATGTACTTTCCAATCACTCTATATTATGATGATAAAATGTGTAGTAAAACCTGTTTCAAAATGAAACCTTTTTTGAAAATTGACCTTCACCCTATAAAAATATTTTTTTTAAATAATATTTTTTTCAACCCAATTTAAGAAATGGATAGAAAATTTCTTTTGGAGTAATTTTAAGTAATGAAATGCAAAAAGTGGGGAAAATATAAAAAAATTAAGATGCATGAAGCATTTTAAATTAAAAAAAAAAATATTAATTAATTCTTTAAAAAAAATTAAATTTAAAATATTTTTTAAATATTTAATGGTATGGCCGTTAGCTGATTTGGTACACAATACGGTATTGTGTGGTAGAATATATTAATGTGGAGCAGTTATTCCTGAAAAGTTTCCTGAATGTAATGAACTACTATTATCGCTAGTCAGTAGATTGTACTGGGTCCGCTGAAGTTAAAAAATATTGATGAATTTACACGATCCAAAAATAACTTTAAATAAGTTAAAAAAATAATAAAAGGTAATTAAAGTTAATAAAAGTTAAAAAAAAAAAAACGCCATACATATTCCCATTTAGAGATACATAGATAATGCTGCTTTCTTTTAATGTATCAAACTTTATGCATATTTATTTTTAACACCCACTTGTAAGAAAGAATTTCTTTTTTGCATCACAAGAATATTCTAATAAAAGCACATTTATACGAGTGATGTCAATGACTTAATTGCCCATTAAAATTTATAACAAGTATATATTTTAACACAGTTTTTTATTTTTCGCCTCTGTAAAATAAACTTAAGAAAATAAAAAAAGGCTCTTCTCTATAAACTTCTAGAAATAAATTGCCAGATTGTTCAGTAGGAGAGTCCATGAATATTTTTAAATTATAAATAACACCCAACACAAAATTACATTATCTCAAAATACATCTATTCATTGATAAAAAGATGATAATGCATGAGGTAACTGACATGATTTAAGCAGAAGATGCATCGCTGATGATGTAGAAAATAAATATCTTTGATGATGTAGAAAATCAAGGATGAATAACGGAAGTTTTTTCTTGAGGTAGCAAGAGAGAATTTTGATTCATTTTTGGAGAGTGAGATAAAAAATTAAAAAAAAAAAAAAAAAAGGTTGCTTTTTTTTATCAATCTAAAAAAAGGAATTTTAATGTTTTTATGCATTAAAAAATTCTCGTTCTACTTTTTTTCATTTATGTTAAATAGGCGTAATACAAATTTTGAAAAAAATCGATATGTTGCTTTTCAATATGAAAAAAGCAATTTATGTTACTTCCATCCTTATTAAAAAAAAATAGGTTAAAAAATTCTGGTAGAAAGAAAAACATACTTTAGAAAGAAGAAATTTTCTTTACACTTATGTAAAAACTTGAGCGAATGGTAAAGAAGATTATTTATTCTATTTTCCTAATAAACATTTTAAAATTCATATGAAAATAAAAATTTATGCTAATCATTAATCTTTTCTTCTAGCTACTATGTTCTGTAGACTGTAATTTTCTTGTCTTGGAATAGGTATACGCTAGTGGTTCCAAAAAACTTTTTATCTTTGTTGTTTAATAAGTGAAAAATAAAATAATATATATTTATCATATTAATAAATAAAAATAAAATAAAACTTCCTGTTAATAAGAAAAAATTTTGTCTTTTAATTTCATTTTTAATCTTAATGATTATTTGGTGTATAAAAATATAATTCAATACTGACATTAATGTTCAACCCATTGTGTAACGACAACAGGAAGTTAGCATGCAGGATTCAGGTTGGAATCCAAAGTTGCGTGAGTTACGGAAGTTTTTTCTTGAGGTAGCAAGAGAGAATTTTGATTCATTTTTGGAGCGTCAGATAAAAAATTAAAAAAAAAAGGTTTCTTTTTTTATCAATCTAAAAAAAGGAATTTTAATGTTTTTATGCATTAGAAAATTCTCGTTCTACTTTTTTTGATTTATGTTAAATAGGCGTAATACAAATTTTGAAAAAAAATCGATATGATGCTTTTCAATATGAAAAAAGCTATTTATGTTACTTCCATCCTTATTAAAAAAATTAGGTTAAGAAATTCTGGTAGAAAGAAAAACATACTTTAGAAAGAAGAAATTTTCTTTACACTTATGTAAAAACTTGAGCGAATGGTAAAGAAGATTATTTATTCTATTTTCCTAATAAATATTTTAAAATTCATATGAAAATAAAAATTTATGCTAATCATTAATCTTTTCTTCTGGCTACTGTATGCTGAAGACTGTAATTTAATTTGTCTTAGAAGAAAAGGTATACGCCAGCAGTTCCCAAATTTTTTTTCGTTTTTGCTGTTTAATAAGAGAAAAATAAAATAATAATATAAATCTCTTATATTAATAAATAAAAATAAAGTAAATCTTCTTGATAATAACAAAAATTGTTGTATTTAATTTAATCTTTAACATCAATGATTATTTGTAAAAATTATAAATTTTGGTATAAAATGATAATTCAATATTGACATTATTGTCCAACCCATTGTGTAGCGATAACAGGAAGTTAGCATGCGGGATTCAGGTTGGAATCCAAAGTTGCGTGAGTTACAGATATCTTTTCAAGAAGTGAGGAGATTCGATGGATTTTGAAAGTATATCCTGTTATCGGATGGGACTTTTTGGGTTTTTCTTATATGGTAAAAGACGGACTTGAATCATCGACTGTCTACCTCTCTGGCGTTAGGTACCACAGCCTTGGGATTTGAGTCCCGGCGATGATATGGATGCTTGTAGTGGTTCGGAATCCACCTTACGCTGTAGGTCCTGGTATAATTTGACTATAAGAGCCTCACTGAGACTTATCTCACCAACATCATTCCCAAACTGTAAAGGGGTAACTCAGTTCTAGGCACAATGATGTGGCTTTGGTGAGTGTAGTAGTAATATGGTAAAAGAAGGTCTTACATATCAGTATTTGTACTTTCCAATCACTGTATATTATGATGCTAAAATATGTCGTAAAACCTGCTTCAAAATGAAACCTTTTTTGAAAATTGACCTTCACCCTATAAAAATATTTTTTTAAATAATATTTTTTTCAACCCAATTTAAGAAATGGATAGAAAATTTCTTTTGGAGTAATTTTAAGTAATGAAATCAAAAAGTGGGGAAAAATATAAAAAAATTAAGATGCATGAAGCATTTTAAATTAAAAAAAAAAAATTAATTAATTCTTTTAAAAAAATTAAATTTAAAATATTTTTTAAATATTTAATGGTATGGCCGTTAGCTGATTTGGTACACAATATGGTATTGTGTGGTAGAATATGTTAATGTGGAGCAGTTATTCCTGAAAAGTTTCCTGAATGTAATGAACTACTATTATCACTAGTCAGTAGATTGTACTGGGTCCGCTGATGTTAAAAAATATTGATGAATTTACACGATCCAAAAATAACTTTAAATAAGTTAAAAAAATAATAAAAGGTAATTAAAGTTAATAAAAGTTAAAAAAAAACGCCATACATATTTCCATTTAGAGATACATAGATAATGCTGCTTTCTTTTAATGTATCAAACTTTATATATATTCATTTTTAACACCCACTTCTAAGAAAGAATTTCTTTTTTGCATCACAAGAATATTCTAATAGAAGCACATTTATACGAGTGATGTCAATGACTTAATTGCCCATTAAAATTCATAACAAGTATATATTTTAACACAGTTTTTTATTTTTCGCCTCTGTAAAATAAACTTAAGAAAATAAAAAAAGGCTCTTCTCTATAAACTTCTAGAAATAAATTGCCAGATTGTTGAGTAGGAGAGTCCATGAATATTTTTAAATTATAAATAACACCCAACACAAAATTACATTATCTCAAAATACATCTATTCATTGATAAAAAGATGATAATGCATGAGGTAACTGACATGATTTAAGCAGAAGATGCATCGCTGATGATGTAGAAAATAAATATCTTTGATGATGTAGAAAATCAAGTATGAATAACGGAAGTTTTTTCTTGAGGTAGCAAGAGAGAATTTTGATTCATTTTCGAAGCGTGAGATAAAAAATTAAAAAAAAAAAGGTTGCTTTTTTTATCAATCTAAAAAAAGGAATTTTAATGTTTTTATGCATTAAAAAATTCTCGTTCTACTTTTTTTTATTTATGTTAAATAGGCGTAATACAAATTTTGAAAAAAATCGATATGATGCTTTTCAATATGAAAAAAGCTATTTATGCTACTTCCATCCTTATTAAAAAAATTAGGTTAAAAAATTCTGGTAGAAAGAAAAACATACTTAAGAAAGGGAAATGTTCTTTACATTTGCGTGAATGGTAAAGAAGATTATTTATTATATATTCCTAATAAATATTTTAAAATTCATATGAAAATAAAAATTTATGCAAATCATTAATCTTCCAGCTACTGTGTTCTGAAGACTGTAATTTGTTTGTCTTGAAAGAAATGGTATAAGCCAGTAGTTCCAAAAAATTTATTTATCTTTGTTGTTTAATAAGAGAAAATAAAATAATATAAATCTGTCATATAAATAAAGAAAAATAAAGAAAATCTTCCCTATTAACAATAAAAAAATGTTGCCTTTAATTTAATTTTTAATTTTAATGATTATTTGATGTATAAAACTATAATCAGACCAACAGTTATTTATAAGTCAGAGACTGGACCTTAACTCAAAACCAGAAGATCGTGTATAATCTTGGAGATAGAGATCTTAAAAGCTATATTTGAACCTATCAGAGAGGGTGACATTTGGAGAAGGCGTTATAGTCATGAAGTTGCAAAATTGTTTGGAGAAAAGGGCATCATAGATTATGCGAAGACAAAGAGAATTGAATGGTTACTAGTACTACTACTACACCACTCCACATCATTGTGGCTAGAGCTGAGTTGCCCCTATACAGTTTGGGAATGATATGGGTGAAATTGATTGGATATACGGTGGAGGTGGGAAAATTTAGCAAAATTCACTTCTGAAGGTACAGAAACTGAACACGAGGAATACTTTTACAAAAACAGAAGGGAATATCAAAAAAGTAATATTGAAAGAAAGGGGGAAATATGAAATGCGAGAATATATAAAATTTATAAAAACCTGAGGAAAATTATTAAAAAAATTTACATGCAATGCAATGCAATAAACGCTACATTGGAGAATATACAAATCAGAGAGCTGAAGGAATATTCATCAAAGCAATTATTATACAAATTAGAAGAGGAGTAACAGCTAATAAATAATTGGACAGTAGAAGCAGTTTCTGCAAAATTATGAACAATGGAAGCATAACAGACACGAAGATATTACATAAAAGGAGAGATAATAAGCAAAGTACACATGGAAAGGATACATAGAGAGAATGGACGATAGCAGAGGCACAAAGAATGATCTCAAGGGAAAGTGCCAGGGCCAAAGAAAAAAAGGGAAGTAAAAAAAAAAAAAGAGATGGATTGATGAAGTGGAAAAAGGTCTGAAGGACCTAATGTTCACAAATTGGAAGACCAAATCTCGAAACAGACGATTTTGACATCGTATTGTTAGGGAGGCCATTGTCCAACATGAACTGTAGTGCTGGGAAGTTAGTTAGTTAATTAAAGATTATTTTGTTTAGTTTATATTTTATTAGGTCTATAAAGATCACGAATTGGAAAAAGATTGTAAAACGACTAAAGATCACTAATTGAATAACGTTCGGAAAACGACTAAAGATCACTAATTGGATAACGATTGGAAAACGACTAAAGATCACAAATTGGATATCGATTGGAAAACGACTAAAGATCACAAATTGGATAACGATTGAAAAACGACTAAAGATCACAAATTGGATAACGATTGGAAAATGGCTGAAGATCACTAATTGGATAACGATTGGAAAACTGCTGAAGATCACTAATTGGATAACGATTGGAAAACGGCTGAAGATCACAAATTCGATAATGATTGGAAAACGACTAAAGATCACAAATTGGATAACGGTTGGAAAACTGCTGAAGATCACAAATTGGATAACGATTGAAAAACGACTAAAGATCACTAATTGGATAACGATTGGAAAACGGCTGAAGATCACAAATTCGATAACGATTGAAAGACTACTAAAGATTACTAATCGGATAACTGTTGAAGATCACTAATTGGATAACGGCTGAAGATCCCAAATTGGAAAACCAAAGCTCGAGACAGGACTCGTTTTGTTAGGGAGGCCATAGTCCAACATGGACTGTAGTGCGTTAGGGAGTTAGTTAATTAATTAATGATTATTTTGTTTAGTTCATATTTTATTAGGCATATATGGACATCAGTTTTTTTCATAAAATTAAGGTGTAGGAATATCAGTTTTTCAGAATATAAGTTTCCAAAAAATTAACTTCATTATTTCTAATAGGAAATAGGAGAATTTTAAAGAAATGATGACTAACAAATAAGCATCAAATATCTTCTTTAACAAAATAATGGAATATCTAAATGTTCGCGGATCGACAGTTTTATACATGCGCTTGTTTAAAACAAATATTTTTCTAAAACTGGATGCATTATCAGCAAGACTTCTGCAGTTCTTTCTCCTTTTCTTTAATTAGTGTTCTCCATTTTTTAATTTTTATTTCCTTAATTTCCCTATAGATTTATGTTAGTTTATTGTTAATTGTAAGAAGTACGTCGAGCCTTACAGAGTAAGAATCGCTGACATATGCGAAACTCTTAATTAAGCTCTTGTAAAAAGAAATATTTTTTACGTGAATTAAAATAAAAGAATGCTAAAATTTGAATGTTTCGTATAACGCCTACTCGGTTGCTTTGTAGTTTGATAAGGGATTTTTTTAAAAAAAAATTTCTCTTTGTTTAATAAAATGTAGTTTAGATTTTATAGAGAAGTTTTTCCAGAAAGTAGTTCTTACTGTCTAATTTCATAGAAGGCACCTTTGACTAATTAAACTATGTTTTTACGGTGGAATAGTTACTATTATCCAGAGATTGAAATTTAAACTCAGAAGTTCACAGCAACAAGAAAATAAAATTAATTAAACTAGGATTTAAATTAATTCAATTACATCAAACTAGAATTTAATGAATTTAATTCTGATTTTGACAAACAAAAAATTTTTTTTTAAATAAAAGCGTAAATTTCCCACAAAAAAAATTTTTAATTATAACAATCAATGACCAATATATTTATAAAATATCTTTTACATATATATATTTTTTGGTTTCGTTTTTTGACCTAATTTTATACATATTTTAATTTTTTTTAAATAATTCCAAAACTTATTTTCAAATTATTTAAATTAAAAAAAGAGGAATAAATTTTAAGGGGAAATTTTTTTTTTCGTTTTAATTAAAATTTTCTCTTATGATATACAAACTTCTCAAACTGGTTTGATGAAGAACGCTTTTCAACATAACATTTGCCAGTTATTTCATGATTAATCAATCAACACGAAGGAGAACTTCATGTGTATTGTTTCAAATTTAAAAAATAATTAATCATATATAATTATTGGTTAAATTAATCAAATAGTTAATAATAAATATTAATAGTTAATAATTAATCTTATATAATTATTAATTAATCTTAATATATATTGTTTTTATTTTTTAAATCTAATTTTATACATATTTTAATTTTTTAGAATAACTTACGAGGGCCTGAATGGCCGAGTGGCTATCGCTCTGGCGCTCGGTACCACAGGTTTCGGGTTCGAGTCCCGGCGGGGCCATGGATGTTTGTAGTGGTTCGGAATCCACTTTAAACCGTAGGTCCCGGTCCTAATAGGAGCGTTGCGGGGGCATTGTTACTCCGCGTCCGTGGCTTCTTCAAGTTACAAGCGCCCCCTGGGTAATGCAAAGTGAGTAACGTCTGTGCAGTGCTTGCCTTAAGGCATCCAAGCTGGCGATTATAACTTTTGATGAAGGTTGTTTTTCAATATAATTTTTGCAAGTTATTTCATGCTTAATTAATACACGAATCAGAGCTTCATGCGCATTGTTTCACTGTATTGAAATTTAAACCTTGTATCTTCTTTACCGAACATTTACCTATTTATCACTATCTTCTCTATTTGTCTTTTTCGAAGTGGACAATATGTATAGAAAAATAATTATACCACTTGAATTATACAGATAAAGTACACCAATTAACAATAAGACATAAAACGCAATAATGAATAAAATCAGATAAAATAAAATAACGAATAATTTCTTAAAAGCTTTCTATAATTTAAAAAAGACGTCTAGCATGGAAAATAGTGTATAGATTTAGATATATATACAATGACCTTAAAATTCATTTAGCAACGTTATCTTTTCTGTAATATGATCTATCGCTGTAATAGCGCACAGATTTTATTGCCCTGAACTGAATTTTACAGCTATAGGAGAGGTAGTACTAGTTTACATAATAATTTTGACTCCAATGAAGATATTACAGTGAAGTTTGAGACTAATTCATCTCAATTTGTGAGAAAATTTACGAACTCATGGCACGTTCTCGAAACAGCTGTCACTTATGTCTAGACAGGATTTAATTCAGCATCCTATCTAGTACGTTTGCTATCGTGATATTTTTTTACTGATATCAGCTAAAATTCAAATGACTAAAAGCCTGGATTACTTCTGTGATGTTTGTTCCGAGGTTCATGGTTTAGTATGGTAAACTATCCCTTTCAGATATTTCTATCTAAGATAATAAGGTAGCTGCAAGTCTAGAGAGAGAGGATCACTACAATCCCTTAACTCTTATCCCTTGTATACTAGGACCCTAAAAGTGTTATTCTAGCATAATTTTCTTTTCTGTAATATGATTTCTCATTACAATAAAGTACATATTTTATTGTAATGACTGAATATAGCTGCTGTAGTAGAAGTTGTATTCCCTAGCACAATAATTTCAACTCCAATGAAGACATTGCAGTAAAATTTGATACTAATTAATATCCTTCTGTAAGAAAATAAAAGAAACCATGCCATATTCTGGAAAACGGTCTTCACTTATTTCTAGACAGAATTTAATTCAGCATCCTATCTGATACGTTTGCCATCATGATATTTCTTACGATATTAGTCAGAATTCAAATGAATTCTAAATGTCGTAAAACTTGAATTACTTCGGGGATATTTGTTCTGAGATTCATGATTTAGTATGGTAAACTAACCCTTTCAGATATATCTATAGAAAATAATAAGGTAGGCAGGATGTCTGGAGAGAGTAATCACTACAGTCCCTTAGCGCTTATTCCTTATATGCAATGGTATTAAAAGTGCTATTCTAGCATAATTTTCTTTTCTGTAATAGAATTTCTTGTTGTAAATAGCGTACAGATTTTACTGCACTGATTGAATTTTACTGTTATAGGAGAAATTGTATTCCCTAACATAATAATTTTAACTCCAACGAAGATATTACGATGAAGTTTGAACCCAAATAGTATCATTCTGTTAGAAAATTAAATAAATATTGCCATGTTCTCGAAACGGCCTTTACTTATTTCTAGACAGAATTTAATTCATCACTGTATCTAGTATGTTTGATATGATTCATGATATTTCTTATATCAGTCCGAATTCAAATCAATTCTAAATGACGAAAAATATGAATTACTTCGTTGATGTTTGTTTTGAGATTTATTGTTTAGTATGGTAAACTACCCTTTTCAGATATCTCTATAGAAAATAATAAGGCAGCGTGAGATCTGGAGAGAGTGATTGCTTAGGTCCCTTAAAAAGATCATAATCAATTCAAAATGGCTTACATTGAGATATGCTCATGTGAGTTAGTGTAATCAACTAAAAGATGAGAAAATTTCCGATGAATATTTTCAGAAGGAAAACGTCGACCATACGTCGCAATCCAATATGGTCGAAATAGAATTCCCTTTAATCACGAAGAAATATGTCTGGATGTTATATAGGGTCGACTTTTAGCAAGATTTAGGATGTATTGAGATTTCTCACAAAATTAGGTAAGTCAGCTATAAACTGTGTTGCATTATTTTTATTTATATTAATATTACTGAAGAAATATTGGCTGTAAGTTCCTCCACTGAGCTCTAAAAGTATATTGTGAACTTCACAGTTGCTACTTCTAGACGTGCTTGTTTTAAGTAGTGCAATAACACTGATCCACGCAATTGATTTTGTTTTCCAGCGGTCAATATAGTTCTGACCTAGTCCAACGCTCAGATATTTAAATAATTTTTCATTAAATTTTTATTAACTTTTAAAACGTTTACTTTTATTAACATTTAAAAAAACTTTTATTAAATATGAAATAACATTTTTTATTGTGATTCAGATGTAGCATCTCTTTTTTATAAATTTAAATACAATTTTTAAAGCAATTTAATACATCAATATTGATTTGAAACTAACCATTAGAGAGACAGAAACGTTTTCATGATCAGAGCTTTAACTCGAGCATCATTAGTTATAATCGGTATGCTACAAATTGGTATGCAATTTATTTACTTTGCCGTGAGTCATGGACATTTCTTTTATGAAACACAGATTTCTCGAAATAGAATATACGAGCTAATGAGAAACTGAACTGTAATTAAATACAAGCAGTTTATTTAACACTTCTCTCGTTATCTACCACGACTGTTGTAATTGTCTGTAAGCCAATTAGGAATTCCTGTTTTCTATTGTTTAGTTGAAAAGATTTTAAATTCTATTTAAGAGCTCTTGAATAGAATTAGTCTCCATGAAAAATCGATTACCTGCTATTCAGCATTTCCTAAATATAGGTTCAATTAAAATAGCAGATTTCTTTCCTTAATTTGTTTCAAGACTTAATAGAGATTGGATTACAAAAGCGTCTCTCAATTTAGATATCTTTTAAAGAAATGTTTTATATCTTTAAAACGCTACTTATAAAATGGAACTTAAAAGAGATTGAGCTACGCAATGCATGGTAATGAGATAGTTCAGCAATTATCTTGAATTCTTAATACTTTTCCCTTCTGATTGTAATGTTTAAAAGAAGTCCCACTTTACAAAACAGTACATGAATAAGTTATTTAGCCATTACAAATTTGGGAAGATAGTATTTTTAAATTTCAATGAAATTTCAAAGAATGAACCGTAAGTAATAGATTGGTATATTTATAGTAATGGATAATAAGAAATAAATCCTTATAAACTAGTAAAACATTAATAGCGTTATTAAGTTAAAGTAATGTTTCTTTTTACTTAATAATTTTAAAAACCTTGAAATGTTTTGTATTACTTTAACATAGCGTATCGTACTTAAGTCTGTTAATAATGCGCA
Source organism: Caerostris darwini (assembly GCA_021605075.1). Taxonomy (NCBI): domain Eukaryota; kingdom Metazoa; phylum Arthropoda; class Arachnida; order Araneae; family Araneidae; genus Caerostris; species Caerostris darwini. The sequence goes on along the minus strand of BPLQ01015115.1, from coordinate 107,597 downwards.
GTTTTTTGTATATAATTGTGATGCTCATGTTACACTAATGTATAGCGCAAAGAATCCTTTGGCAGCTGATGGTAGGATGGCACACCTTCCAGGAGGAAATTTAGGATCCAGTTGGAATTAAAAATATTAAAGAACACAAAAAAATTCCACTTATGGCTTCTTGGCAACCTCCTTTTAAGCCTGAATTTGAGAAAGTGAGAAGGCAAAATATGGTTTTTATATAGAAGGTCCATGTACAGGATCTTGGGATTTCTGAATCTGAATCTGGTGGATATATCTTGTTTGAATGATTAATGACTACAGTTCAAAATGCCGAGCATTGAAAACAATAATACTAGCATTAAAAAGTAATATGAACATAAATAAAATAATAAAATAAACATGAATTCCTTTTTTCTTTTAAATTTTATACAGAACAATACGTCCTTCTTTTTTCTTTTATAAACATCTCACTAGGTACCTAGTACTATGTAGTCTCCTATCAGTTAGAAAGATTACCACTAACATTGAAGGACCTCTTGTATATCACGAACAGTCCACCGATCGGTGATGAGGATGCACAGAGATTTTCGGGAGAACTTTTAGGAGTTACTGTCCCGGAAATTCCCACCAAGCAACCTTACTATGGACGTGAGACGATTTTCGACATATTGCCACAATCGTCTTCGAATCTTCTCGATTCTGAAAGCAATGACTACAATAATGCCTCCAGATTCAAACCCCAGTTCTCCTATACGATAGGCACGTTGCTACACCTACCCCCCATATATATATATATGTATGTGTATGTGTCTGTGTGCGTGTGTAGGAATAGATATACTATATTACATTATAATGGAAAGTGCTTAAATAACTTTATTTATCGTAGTTTACTGTTCCAAAAATATGTCAAATTAAAATGCAATAAAAAAATATGACACACCAAATACACTCTGGTAGATATAGTAAAATATATCTATAAGCGTGTTTATAGATGTGTACATATATATATATATATATACATACAAACATATATATCATATATATATGTATATATATATATATATATGTAATGATTATGAGTGTAGCCTCAAAACACTTACTTCTTTCTGATAAGAATTCTTTTTAAATGAAGTTATTTATTTTTGCCTACAATATAGAGAGAAAAGTTATTGTTATTTATATTGGAAACAGATAATTTTTCGATATGAAGTAAATGCAGTTTTATTTATTTCTATTATATTTCAGAGCAACAAAATTGTAGTACAATAACGTTATAACGCGGCCATCTGCAGACATCTGTTACACCTGCGTTATTTCGAGTTACGTGAACTCGAACCAGCTGGTTAAAATGATAAAATAAAATAAAAAATAAAGCCTTTTTATTCAATGTCGTAATGTTTTAAAAATGTAACCGAATTAAAAGAGTTAAAATTGAGAATATTAAAGGATAAAATAAAATATAGAAAAATAAAAATATTGTACAGAGTATGTATTTTACTTATATTTTTGTTATTGCATTTCAATTTGACATAACCTTTGGAACGGTAAACTTAACTAAAATGTAATTGATATATAGTACTATAATAAGTGATTTTAATTTAAAATGCTTTTTAATTAAAATCGCATTCAAATGTGTCAACGCATCCAGATTTGTTGTGTTCTAATCACTACTTTATTAGAGCACAACACATCTGAATGCGTTAAAGTTAATGCAAGAAATATCTATGAGACTTTGTGTTTCTCCCTGAAATTGTATACTTAACTACAGTTCTATATATATATTTATATGTTTTTATATATTTATATATGTTTATTACGCTTAGTACAATTTAATGCACACATTTGAAAAAGTAAAAACTTGTTTTTATTTGCTTTGAGTTCAATACTTTTTATTATTTATGCACGATTTAATGTTTTGCAAATGAAACAGATTACGAAATATGTCCTATATATATATAAAATATGTATATTACGAAATATGTACTTTATAAATATATGTATTTTGTTATGGTAGTAGAATTTAAAAAGGAAGTAGTGAATAAGAAAAAAAAATTTTTTTATTTTGTTTTTTTATTCTGTTTATTTTTATTTGTGTATAATTTAGCAAAACTAAATGTATTAACATATTTATTTATTCTGTTTAATTTTTTATTAAATATATATACATAGTTGAAATGCATTTCCGTACCTTAAAAAGAATATATAATATATATATAGTATATATATTATTCTTTTTAAGGTGCATAGGTTACTGTTAGGTTATAGGTTATGTATTTTGGCACTTAGGTTAATAATATATATATATATATATGAGTTGGCAGATATTTTATTTTAATGTACATTTTTCTGCCAGTGTTTACAACTGTATTCGGGTTTCGTGTTATAGTGAAGTCATATTATATATACATATCGCAACTTTATATACAAAGTTTATTCGCAACTTTTAAAATAGGATTTAAGGGTAAAAATTACATCTTATTAAGTACATTTCTTTTAATATCGTTAAGAAATCCAATTCATTTTATTCAGAATGAGAAATGAAATCTATGATTTCATATAGATTATTATTAAAAATGACTACAAAATAAGTAAAAGTTATTAAAATTAACTATAAAAATTAACTTATTATTAACCTTAACTATATTATTAACTTATTATTAAAATTAATTAAACTGAATTTGTTAACTATTAAAATTAATTTATCAATAACTTATTATTAAAATTAACTAAGGAAATTCAAGCCAATCAGCATTTGTAATTTTTAACTCTATTAATCTTTAAGTCATTTTGATTTAAATAAAAAATATTCTGAAGAAAGTTTATTATTTTATATTGCTAAATGTACACAAAAAAGGTTTTATATGAAAAAAAAAATGAATTTTGTATGAAAATAACGAAAGAAAAATATTTTTAACAATTATTTTTCTAAATAAAATAATATTCACTTATTGAAAAAATTGACAAATCGAATATATATATCAAATGCATTTGCTATATATATATATATATATATATCAAATGTATTTGATTTTCCTTGCATTAAATGTTCAAAGGCGAGTAAAGTGTTTAAAACTCACTCTCCTCTATTTGGCTTCTCAAAAATTAATAAATAAATAGTTAGCTTATAGTCCTATGAAATTTTAATGATATTTTTCAGAAAGAAGGGTTAATAAATAAATAATATAAATATAATTTAATAAAGCTTTTCATGTGAAAATAACCTTTTAAAATTTTCTTGACAGTTAATTGACAATTTTTGTAGAATATATACCTTCAAGGAAAGGGAAAAAATATTTTAAATGTTCTCGTGCTTATTTTAATGAATTACTTAGTGTTTCTTGTAGTTTTATTAATTAATAGAGATCAACATTAATTAATAGAGATAACCTTTGATTTAAATTGAATGAATTTCATTTTTTCTTTGCAACAATGGCGTTCTAAATTAAAAAAAAATTTGCAAATAACGTAATTTTATGTAATATAATTATCTTTTCAATAGTTATTTGTTATTTTTTTTCATTAAATTAAATAATTGTGGATGCAAGTATTTATCATTTTATATTTCCTGTAAAGAATTAAAATAAAAATCCAATTTAGCTTAGAAAACTGTTTAGTTAAAAGATTCACATACGATGAATTTAACTTCGCAAAAACTTTGCTAAGTAAAGAGGTAGTATTGCATAAAATAACTACATAAATTAATATAAATTATAATAAATACATAATTAAATAAAATAAATTATAACATTAACTATGAATAATTATAATAAATTATATAATAAATAATTATATAATTATTATAATAATAAATATAATAACTACATAAATTAAAAAATATATACTTCTAAAGTGATGGATTTTTAAGATTTCGTGAATTCTGAGATATTTTGATAGATGCTCTATCTTTTATATAAATACATAATTTTACGCATAGAGCTAATATGTGAACAATTCTAAACTGTAAAATAATTTAAGAATACCTATAACTTTATAAGCCAAGGGTGGGCAACCCGCGGTCCGTGAGATTTGTCACTATATTTATTTCAAAATGACCAAAGTAGTGAAAACCAATGCATTAAAAAATACATTATGTGTGCATCTATGCATTCAAAAATTAACTGTTGAACTTATGAGAAAAAATTAACTCTGACTTTAAAATAATATGGCCTGTTTTATTTATCAATTTACAGGTATGAGTTTGTAGAATAATTAAATTGTATTCTGCGAACTCATGAGGTGCGGTCATCTTGGAACATCGAATATAACAGGTTCTATGTTTCACTTTAAGTGACATAATTCATATTTAAAAATATGATATCGTATTTCTCAAGATTTCCGAAGGCCATGAAAGAATTTAATTGACTATGAGTGCACTCAATTGAATTTTTATTCATATTTTGACATAAAATAACACCAATGGAAACATTTGTTTTATTTTTACAGTATATTGTTAAATAAATGTATGTTTTCTTTGCAAGTAATAATGAATTTTAAAAAATTAAAGGCCTGACTCGTGTCTCAGTGACAACGCGCAACACTGGTGAGGATTATGGTGGAAATACAATCCGCTGGCAGCTTTGTTGTAGACACTTTTTCAAAAATGAGGAGACTCGAGGGATTTTGTGATGTTTAGCATCTATTTCGGGGTTTATCTCATAATATGCATTATAGTTCCCCCTAAAAGTCCTCCCGGAAGGCACTTACTTTGTCAGCGTCGCGGAGACAAATCAAACTTCAACTTCCATCACAACAGAAGCTGACACTTTTCCTCCATACATGAGTAAATTACTCACGGGATGTCCATCCCGCACTGCAGGACACTGAAGATTACACAAAAACAACATATAAGAGAAAACTCAGAAAATTCCACCCAGCATACTCTCAAAATCTCCATCGAATCTCTTCAAGAAATGAAGAGGTGTCTGCAACGCACGGCACCACTGGATTGGAACCTGTATCTTTCTCCATGCTAACTTCGTGTTATCGCTAAATAATGGCTTGGACATTGATGTCAATATTGAATAAAACTGCCAATTATGTAAGTCGTTGTTTCTTATCCCACTTGATCGACAGCAACATGAACAGCCCTCCTTCCATGAGACCTTGACGGATTCTTGGACTTGGTCTATATGTTGTTGTGTACCAAGTGGTATAAGAAACAACAACAAAAAAATAAAAGCTTTAGACAACATGTGTAGTTTCTCTTCTAGCAAAAATTTCTTCTCCAAGAAGAGTGCTGATACAGGACTTTTTTTTCTAATGCAGCTGGCAAATAGACCGTGATCTTCGCCATAAGGGCTGCACCGATGTTACTCACTTTGCATTACCCAGGGGGCGCGTGTAATTTGATGGCAAGCTACGGACGCGGAGTAACAATGCCCCCGCAACGCTCTATGATCCTGTTAGGACCGGGACCTACGGTTTTAAAGTGGATTCCGAACCACTACAACACCCATCGGCAAAGCCTGGATTTGAACTCGATACCTGTGGTACCGAACGCCAGAGCGGTAGCCATTTGGCCATCAGGCCCCCAATTTGTTACAGGACTTCAATTACATCTATTTAATGTTTCGCATAGCCTTGAAACTTAATTTATTCATTGAAAAATAAAATGAAAAAACGTTAATCAAATGTAAGGTCAAAATCTTTTAAAAAAGATGAAAACGAAAAAAAAAAAAATAATAATTAAGACATTTTAACGAGCATAAACAAAAACGTAAGTGCTTATAAAAACTCATTTAATTCTAATTTGATTATCTGAACATTTTTTTTTTCCAAATGTTTTGGGACTTAATTGTGTAGGGGATGTAATTTAAGACTTACTGAGTTTACGTTTTGTCCTACATAGAATGTTTTTGGAGCAATGCTAATAAAAGGAAAAAAACGTTATTTAAATGCATCGTTAATTAATAAGTAAAATACTCAAGCTAGAAAAAAATGAATTTTACATTATATTTGACTTTTTTATGGAACTGAATAACTAGTATAAATAATAATAATAATAATGATTTACGTCATTGTTTCAGAATAATCAATATAAGAAAAAAAAATGTTGTTATATTGCTTTTTACTGTTGAGTGAAATGGTTGGAGTGACCTGGTGGTTAACGTACTGAGATTTCAAAACTCATAGAAGCTAGAACTGTTAGAAAATGGTTTGTCGCTCTACTGTCATTTTTACGCACACTTTAGGCTAATTAGACCGGACCCTACAGTTTAACGTGGATTACTAACCACTAACAATCATCGATGCTTCCGCCAGGATTCGAACCTGAAGCCTGTTGTACCAAATGCTAGAGCGTTAGCCACTTGGCCATTAGGCCATAAGGTTATGTCAGAGATGGTCCCAATAAAACCGTTGGCCAGAAAATTATTACATTGGGTTTCAAGAAGAAGGATGTGAATCCCAACATTGGAGGTGCTCCTTTTAAATTCTAGTGGCACAATATAGATGCAATGTAGCATACCTTACCATAATGGAATGCATATCAAAAATATGACATCACAGAAAATATTATTGAAATTAAAGGCAATTACTAGATAATTTTTTAATTTTAACAAATGAAAAACTACATGAAATATAGCGAAGCGTACAAAAATAAAAATATGAATCTGATGTTTGATTGCCTATATATGTTATACCCAGAATCCACTTTAAACCGTATGTCCGGTAAATATGATTATAGAGCGTTGTGGGGATAGTTACTCGTGTCCGTGGCATATTTTCCAGCTACACATGCCCGCTGAGTAGTGTTAACTGAGTAACAGCATTCGTCGATGCAACCCATTTTGGGCAGGGGGACATGGCACACACAGGGACATGGTCAATACGATCCAGTCCAGGACGCAATTATAAAAAGAAAACTCATTATAATAAATACTAAAAATACGATCATATTACTAAAATTAATGACAATTGTAAAATAAATATCTAATATTTTAATTAAAAAGCTCATAAAATACACAGGGCAGCTCAAAAACACAATGGTAGCTTGTATGCGCAAATTCTGGTCTATATGCCAAGTGATGCTACACTTTCTATTCTAAGTAGTTTTTAAACAGTTAACAGCATGTGACGTAGTTAACATGGCGTAACATTTATGTGATGCGCCCTTTCTCACATTCTGGTCATTCATGCTCTATAGCTTGCTTCAAATGCATTAGTTAAAATGTTAGTAACGGTATACACCCTGTGGTTCACCCTGAGTAACGCTACATCTGCTATATATATTGTCAAAAATTTCAAGTCATGATATTTGAAAACAAAACTGTTGAGTTTAAATTTTGTTTTGTTTTTTTGTTACTTTTAGAATATTCAACAAATATAAATAAAATAGTACCACATAATTCGGAAAATATATAAAACCTGAAGCTGCATTTGTGTTAAATAAACAATGTGTAATATGAATATAACTTTTGTAAAAGATTCACATGAATTTTAGTCTATAGGTCGAGTTTAAACCCTGTTTTCTGTTCATTGTAAACATGTTATGATATTACACAAGCTTGCATAAAACCAGAAATTGATGTCCTAGAGAAACTGATCTCACCAATTCAAAACACGATGATAATAATAATGTATTATTAGCATCACAAACCTGTTTGTATAAACACAGTATGATGAGAATTCGTGCATAAACAGAGTTTCAACTGTTTGTAAACAACACGAGAAATATCCATCGGAGAATTTCAGTTATGTTATGCTGGAATAATGCAATTGTTTAATTTAGTTAAAATATTTTTCTCATTTAGTAACAAATATTTTTTCATAATTTCAATTTTTTTTGGAATTCAGTAATTTAAACAATTCTATAAATGATGAATAAATACTTAAAAGATTTCATTCTTGTCCCAGTGGAAATGCACAATTATTATTGTGAATTATAACAGTGTGCATTAGATATATCAATGAGCTTGGTAGAGCACACTACAGTTATTTACTTTGAAAAGCGAGTAGAATTAGTAAGAATGTGTACTTATAAGCGACTCACTCTGATATCTAAGCTATCTGGTAAATATTTTTCAAAGTTATTTCAACTCCTTTTTTTTTTTTTTGTAGCTTTCTGGCCTTTGATACCACTGGCTTCGGGTTCGAATTCTGGAGGTAGCATGGATATTTGTTAGTGGTTCGGAATCCACCTTAAATTGTAGGTCCCGGCCTAATCCGCCTAAAATGTGCTATAAATGACCGTAGAGAGCCAAACCAATTCTTCATTGGCGTAACAGCCCAATGGTAGATCAAGGTCGTCTGCCTACTGACATATTTTCGAAATATGAGTTGTTTTCTTTTTACGAGGAAGGGCTGTCAGCCCTGCCGTCGTCATATTAGACCTGCACTTATGGTTTAAAGTGGATTCTGAACCACTAACAAACATCCATGTCACTGGAACCTAAAGCCGATGATCCATCTCCATGGCGTCACCGGGATACAGACATCCATGGCACCGCCGTGACTCGAATCCTGTGGCACCGAGCTCCAGAGCTCTCGACCATCAGGCCCCAGAGTTTCTTCGATCCAACACGAAAATACGGCGTAATTATTCCTGAAGGTACTATAATTCTTTTTAGTCGTACTGTAACATGCCTTTGTGTGGTATCCTGGATAAAGGCATATCTGTTAATTTGTCATATCAGTGGCCAATGGAAATGAGTCAAGTACACCCTACAGGCTTCCTACCATCCTAAGAAACAGCATTGACCCATTGAATTGGTGTTATCCAAAATAAAATGACCAGTAGGATTAGAAAATTAATGGCACTAAATGGATAAAAATTAATGCCATAAAATTAATGGATCGTCTATCTACGAGCAGATTCCAAAAGATGATATGCTTTTTTCACGGGTTGGGCTGTCAGCTCTACGCGCAACAATCATATTGCTACAGTTACAGCAGACCTACAGTTCACAGATGATTCCGAACAACTGCAAGCATTCATGGCAAAGCCGGGATTCGAACTCGAAACCTGTGGCACCAAGCACCTGAGCGCAGTCACTCAGCCAGCAGGGCTCTAGAGTTCCTTCAATACAACATGAAAATACTGCGTAATTATCCCTGAAGGTACTATAATTCCTTTTGGTAGTATATTTTAACAGGTCTTTGTGAGGTATTCTGGATAAAGGCATATTTGTTACATTTTTCAATTTTTCATCAATGGCTAAGTATACGCTACCAGCTTCCTTCCATTCTAGGAAACAACATTGACCCATCGAAATGATGTTATCCAAAAAATAAAACTATCAAGGGAATTAGAAAATTAATGGCACATAATACATTTAAAAACGGGAACTCAATCTCAAGCAGCTTTATTTTATCTCACGAAGTTTTAACATTTCTATATCAAGAGGATCAAACGGTTACATAATATGATGTTTCTGTCGCTATAAATACCAAACAGAATAAAAATAATATATTGAGTAAATGGTTCTCGGAACATTCTATAAGGAAACCAATCCTTTATCAAGTTATAGATCCCCGCTTTACGATGTTATTGGATTTCAATGGACCTGTCTATAGATCAAATGAATCGGTTATTTGAGTTATTCGGTAAGTCACGTTTTCCCGAAAAAGAGTTTTCATTTGAAATCAATTCTTTCAGTAAAGATGCCGCTCGCGAAACTTAAATCTCTTAAAGCAGGTAGCAATAACGGGTGTCACTTTACTCCAGAAAGCTTAGTTTGTTTAAGAAATCCTGTGCGATAGCGATTTATGGGATTTCTTCACTTCAATATCGCTGCAGGGTAAATATTGGCATTGTATATCCCTGTAGTAAATTTTTTATTCAGGTTTTTATGGGATTTGTTTGGGTATTAGTTTCATCAAAGAACTTTTTTTCAAACTAAATACTGATTATGAAAAAAGGAATTAGATTATAACTTTGAAAATATGCAATAACTTGCAAGTTTAAGAAGACGTTGAATATGCTTTGAGTTTCCGAATTGGTAATGATGAAGGATTTAGCCCTTTTTTTAATAATGTTGCTCCAAAATCTCTTTCTTTGATAATTCTCTTTTAAAGCGTGAATGAATTTTCAATTTTCGGTTTGTAAGAAATTTATTGCATTCATAATGTATATTTATGTATACATCAGAAATGTATATCGATGTACACATTGTAAATATATATAAAATAATACCATGACTTGCGGAATGCTTTACTTAGAAATTTTTCGAACTATAAAAAAATATAAAACTTTATTAAAGTCGCAGTCTTATCGAAGTCCATGATCTACTTGAATCTTAGAACATTGAACTTCTTAGGGAACCAGACAGGTGAGCAGAATTTTAAGTTCCCAAGTCTACGCTAGGTCTGGGCACTAGATAAAAGACCCATTAAAGAGAAGTTTAAAGGATTTAAGGTCGATAAGTATAATGTGGTGTCTGGGCGGAAATATTCTGCATTAGAGTAAAAATAGAAATGAATTGATAATGAATCGGTTCAGAAACCTGATAATCAATCGGTTCAGAATCCTAATAATCAATCGGTTTATATTCCTAATAATGAACCGGTTCAGAATCCTAATAATGAATAGGTTCAAGATGAATCGGTTGTGAATCCTAATAATGGATCGGTTCAAAATCCTAATAATGAATCAGTTTAGAAACCTGATAATGAATTGTTCAGAATGAATGAATAGAATAAACGAACATCAAGAAACCAATAGATGAAATTTCAGTCAAGGAAATTTTCTTAAGTAATTCTATATGATTGGTGATAGAAATTACAATTTTTTATAAACATCAAATCAAAACAGCATTGAAATTATTATTTATTTATTATTATTATTTTTTAATTTTCTATTTAGTTATCCTGTATTATAAGTATGTCTTTATAAAAACATTCATAGATTATTTAGCAGTGTAAATGTTCAAATAATAGGAATCCAAAATTATTATTCATCCATCCCTATGCAAAATCTATTACATCTGTAAATTATTACGCATTAATTATTTATTTAAAATATTCAATGTGAAATCAATACGAAACAATATTTCTGAGACCATGTACTATACTGTAAAATTATAAAAAAATCACCTTAAAACTTTTGTATAAAAATAAATTTCTAAATGCCACTTTTTTTGTGAAGATTTCGTAGAAAATTATCTGAATAGTAGTAAAAACATTTTCATACAGATAAAAAACAACATAGTTTGAAAAAGATATTTGCCAGACTAATCAAAAAGAAATCGCGAAGAAAAAAGTCATGCTTCTGACATTTTTATAAAGAAAAAAAAAAATAAATAAATAAAAACTAGTAATTGTACAATTTTTGAAAAAATTAAAGAAGAAAATTAACATCTTTAATATTTCTTTTTGAAATAGAATTATCAGAAATGCATATATTATGATAGTTTCAAAGAAAATTTTAATCTCTAAACCAAAAGAAAATTTTGTCATGGTTTCATCGTTAAAATAATAATAAAGGAAAGGAATTACATTAAGTGTGATGATTGGATCAAGCAATTGCTTTATGATGAATGCAATAACTTCATTATTTTGCAATAACTGCATTATTCTGCAAAAACTATATTATTTTGTAATAATAATTGCTTTATTCTTCAATAACTAAATTATTTTGCTATAACTGCATTATTCTGCAAAAACTATATTATTGTGTAATAATAAATGCATTATTCTGCAATAACTAAATTATGTTGCAATAATAACTGCATTATTTTGCAATAATTACGTTATTTTGCAATAAATACATTATTTTGCAATAACTGCATTATTCTGCAATAACTACATTATTTTGCAATAAATACATTATTTTGCAATACCTGCATTATTTTGCAATAACTGCATTATTTTGAAAATAAATACATTGTTTTGCAATAACTGCATTATTTTGAAAATAAATACATTATTTTGCAATAACTGAATTTTTTCAGGCGTCAGCATAACAGAATATGTCCTACTTTTTTGATTAGCTATTCATTAACAAATGCAAGAAGTTGACTCATTCATTATGATTCATATGCAGATTCGAGTTGTAAATTGAAATATTTAATCAGTACATTAATATTTAAATTTTCTTGAAATTAACTAACTAGTAAAAATAAAGATATTGCAGTTCTCATCATCTCACAGTTAACTTGAAGTTTTATTAGATACGATAAATAAAATAAAATAAAAAAAAAAGAAATATAGTTCTCTACCAGAATTTAATCCTCCCATAGTAAAAGCTAGTTTTAATTAAATTATGCATATGCAAAAGGATATTAGTTGAGTTGCATTTATATAAGAATTTTGAAAATTAAATTTATTAATAAACGTAAGTCTTTCACGAAAAGTGAAATTAATGAAAATTTACCAATGATACGTTTTAATAGTATTACTGAAAATTAATATTGCCGTAATTTTAATTGAATGAGACAAAATATTCAAAATTTTACTTCATATAATATTATGAATTTTAAAATACTTATTAAGTGCTATATAAATATAATCTGCTATATATTTAATTTGATATTATTACATACATTTATTTTCATTTAAATAGAAAGCTCAGGGAAAAATTCTCTGTAGATTCTGATTCCCTGTAGATTCTATTCCCTGTAGATTCAGGGAAAGATTCTGTAGCTTCTAAAATGTTTTAACTAAAGTTAATTTTGTAGTAAAAAATATTAAACTTCCTTTTGGAATTATGATCTTTTGATACTTTACAGTAATGCTTTTGTAAAATGCTTTTCAGTTAAAAAATAACAAAAATATTTTAAGGTGCCTATATGAAGAAATGTATATTTACAATTTAGACGTTATGTATATGCATAAAGTTGTTGTTGTGTATATGCACATATTGCATGCATAAAGGATTTGTAACAGGTGTTCTAGAAAGGAAAGTTATGTGTGAGATAAAAAGTTAAAATGTTTCACGTTCCAAAATTTAAATGTCTGCCTTCTATCATTAAATAAAAGTAGGATATAAAACTTTTAGACATCCTTTCTTAGAATTTGCATCTTTGCTATAAAAGTCCTTTTTTGAGTTAAAATTGCGAGAGGAAAAGGTTGCTAAAGCAATTCTTTGGATTTCTTAAATGCTAAGGGACGAGCAAAAAACATGTAATTATAATGTGCATTGTCAGCTTATTAACTTTATAATACTACTGACAGATTTGGCTTGATGTTGACCGGTTACTAAAAATAAAGCATTTTTAGTTTTGATAAATTTTATTAAGAAAAAATATCCGTTCAGAATTAAAATCTTATTATTTTAAATAACTCACCTTAAATAGCATAAATTGGCTAAATGAAGCAATAATTTTTAAAAAAGAATTCTCAATATTTTAATTGCTGAGAGACGAGCAAAAAACATGTAATTATAATTTGCATTGTCAGCTCATTAACTTTATAACACTGCTGACATATTTGGCTCGGTGTTGAAAGGTTACAAGAATAAAATATTTTTAATTTTGGTAATTTTTATTAAGGAAAAATATCCGCTGAGAATTAAAATTTTGATATTTTAAATAACTCGTATAAAATAACATAAATTGGTTCAATAAACAATAATTCTTAGACAAGAATTCTCAATATATATATATTTTTACTTTTAATCTATTTTACTTTATTTTTTTGTTTGGAAAATATATTGAAAACTAATACTCTAAATGCTATATATTTTTCTTTTAAAAATAATTTTATTAACGATGGAAGTTAATTTTTTAAGGCTGACTTCATCTTCTTTTTCATTGGCACAACAGTCCCATGTCGGGCCAAGGCCGTCTGCCTACTGGCAGATGGTTGACTTCATCATCATCATTATCCTCTTCTTCATTGGTGCAACAGCCTCATGGTAGGCCAAGGCCGTCTGCCTACAGGCAGATGGTTGACTTCATCTGGTGATGGGAAAATCTAAAGAGAAAAAAAGATTTATTTAATTAAAATAGTTAATAAATAATTTTGTAACTTTTAGCTTCGATTTTTTTTAAACAAAATGATAAATTCAAGGAAAAAAAATCTCAACTTTTATGTATTATAGTGTGTGTTACGAAAGTATGTAAGGTGTTTCAAATATATTATCGTGTTAAAAGAATAAAAGGTATTTTAACATCACTTTGCAGGTGGATAAATTTTTTGCCCATTGTAAAGGCTATATTTTTTGCACTTATTTATTTAATTTCATACAGCAATTGATCTTACGTAAAATAATCTTAATTCTTTCTGTACGAAAATTAGTCCCCTACGTTTATTTAACTATTTAAGCAGTCATGATTCGTTGTTGGAAAAGGAATCTGATCAAATCGTTAGGGAAAAGTAGCTTTATGTGTGAAAAAGCTTAAAAATTTAAAGCGACATGGATTTTTCACAACGGATTCATATTTTTCTTGTTTTTTGCAGTTTCTTAGAATATCCATAGAATACTGAATAATGTACAATGTTCTCCCCAAGAGTAAACTAAATGTCACTAAGCTATTAGTAGGAACTGCGAAATCCGAATTATCAACCTACTCACATAAGCAGATTGTCTCTGTCTAATGATAATCGGCGAAATAGGGATTATATAATATCATTGATTCATACAGCCCTTTCCCGATTATATAGTGATGTATTTTATCAGAAAAGATGATAAAATAAACTTGCAGTTCTGTATATTAGTAAAAATAATTAAACGTATATTTAGCAGACTTTTTAAGTATCATAAAATATATATATATATTATATATGATGCAAATAAATAATACTGCCAAGAAGCTATGGTTTTGTGGGAGCAAACAAGTTTTCAAGATTGGGCGATTGGTTGACATTTATTTCATCTTTACAGAGCAATTTGATGGATGCCTTAGGGTTCCGAACTAAAAAACCTGGATTGATTGACATGTGATGTCGAACAGAAAGCCGGGAAATGGTATAATAAATCCATTGTCCAAATTCTTTCCATTGAGTTGTAGGATGGAAGCAGGAGGCTACGAATCTCCAGATTTTGCCCTGGGGATGTTTGTCCCAAATTGAGGTGGTAAAACGTGGGTTCACAGTAGTAAGTCTCTCATGATGAAGAGTACGTAAAGCTGAATCTGTAACATATCTACCATTCTGGTGGCAAGTGACTTCATGTAAAAGTGCATGCAAACAATATTACAATGTTATGCTCATCACAATATTAGTTTTGTGTTTCGTATTCTGTTTTTACGCCAGTCTACATAGATAGAAATTTTCGTGATTTTACTTTTTATAATATAGTTATTCTATTTGGTTCTTTAATAATGTGGAATCGTCTAGTCCTTTTCTCATCGTGGGGCTTCCTATTAAATGGATCTTTTTATCTTTTTTTGAGTGCATAATGTATATTAAAATATTGTATTATAAATTTTGAAAATACAATATTATACTCCTCTAAATTTTATAGTACTTATCAGAATTACAGAAGTAATACAATTTATTATCACTTTAAGATGTTTAAATATTAAAGCAAATGTTTAAAAATAAATTAAATTAGAGTAGAGCCAATTATGTGCTAATTTAGTCAAAATATAAAAAGATGTAAAGGATAGAATCTCCTATAGTAAATTTTGAAAAGATGAATAATCATAAAAATAACTTTTCATAGTATTTTAATTAATTTTTAATTTTTTTAATTATTATAATTATTTATAATTATTTACATTATATATTATATCATATTACACCATATATCATATATATATATATATCCGATCATATTTCTGCAATGAAATGTTCCGGAAATTATATTTTTATTTACAGTAAAATTTTTAACTACGCCTGTGTAAAATGTGATGTATTACAAACAGAATGTTTTGTTTTCTCTTTCCCTTTCTTCCAAAAAAAGTTTTTTTTGCACAGGAAAAGTAGTCTAATTAATACGTCCAATTATTAATAATTATTCTGAGAAATTTCATTTAATTATCTACATATTTATTCCATTTATACTTCCAAAATAAAGCATTTAAGTACTTTTAATTAAGAGGGTTTGACTGCACGTAATTTTAATTAAAACACAATAATTTAAATTTCCTTATTGTACATTTTGGCATATCAAAGACATACATATGTTATTAACCCTAATAGTTTTATTACTAACCTTAATTCGTATAATTTTTAATTAAATTTATTCATCAATATTTTCTCTTACAATATTTATGTATATTTAAATCAATTATGAATGCTTTCAATTAGACATACGTCAGACATGCAAGTTATGATCAATTACTGGATACTGCTCATTAACTTAATTAACCTTCGTTTTTTTAGTCCTTGGTATTATTAATCATTTTACGAATTTCTTTCGAAAATGTGCTCATTATTACCATTAGTTTGTATTTGTGCACGCCTATCACGTTCAAAGGAAATTCGTAAAATGCCTCTTCTAAAACAGTTCCACTAACTGAATTACTGTAGCGATTACAGATAAGGAGGAATTTTTCAAATGAAATTATATGAACCATGAAGCAAGGTTGATTTATTCTGCTGTACCTTTAGAGAAAAAAAATGTTTGAGTACTAATTTTCACTCAATATTAAGAATGAGGTGTTCTTGTTCACGAATGAAGTTTAATCGAAATCAAATGCAATGATTTAAAAAAACACTCTTTGGTGAATTCTTTGACTACTTGAATGTTATTATTTTTCTGGTTATTATTTAAATATTATTTATGAGTGTTATTATTTTTTGGTTATTAGTTGAATGTTATTATTGAACTTTATTTTTTCTGGTTATTATTTGAATGTTATTATTGAATATTATTATTTTCTGGTTATTATTTGAATATTATTATTGAATATTACTATTTTTCTGGTTATTATTTAAATGCTATTATTTAAATGTTATCATTTTCTAGTTATTATTTGAATATTATTATTTGAATGTTATTATTACTGAATGCTATTATTTAAAAAAACACTCTTTGGTGAATTATTTGACTACTTGAATATTATTATTTTTCTGGTTATTATTTAAACATTATTAATGAGTGTTATTATTTTTTGGTTATTAGTTGAATGTTATTAATGAATGTTATTATTGAACTTTATTTTTTCTGGTTATTATTTGAATGCTATTATTGAATATTATTATTTTTCTGGTTATTATTTGAATGTTATTATTGAAAATTATTATTTTTCTGGTTATTATTTAAATGCTATTATTTAGATGTTATCATTTTCTAGTTATCATTTGAATATCATTATTTGAATGTTATTATTAATGATGTATATAAAAATTATGTATAAGAAAATTGCAATACTTTTTATTAGAAGCACCTTTTATTGATAAAAAATATCATTTTGTAGAAAATGAAATAGAGTACATTTTAGATATATTTATTCAAAACTTTAAATTAAATTTGTTAAAGCTAATTATTTTCTGTGGGAGTCTTCTGTTAATAATGTAAGCCGAAGAAACTAATATTTTATAAAAGTTAATTTATATTTTTGTCTTTTATTGTCAATACAATTATAGAAGATTCGGTTATTAAGATTAACTATTTTGTTTGATAGAAAAAAACCCTATATTTTTAAAATTGGTAAATGAAATTCACATGCCATATTGGTAAAAATTCTTTTTGAAAAACTTAGTGCCTTTTAAAATCTTCCTTTCTGGATTGTGTTAGAAAATTTCACAAAAAATAACTTCTAAGTTATAAATTAACTTCTTTTCACAGAGAGCTATGTTTGATCATATAATCGAAGCACATGAGATCTTTAATTCATTGTAATTCATTATTTAATGATAACAGACATTGTCGCATTATTGCATTAATTATTTTTAACCTAGAATATATTGTACAGATTATCGATAGATCCATAGATAGATTTTTTATGCATAAATTTATGATTGCCATCATTTCAGAAATGATTTTAAGAAAAAATTATTAATATTTAAGTATGAAAAAATTCATATATTCAAAACCATATCTGTTTTATCAATGTTTCCTAAAGAATTTATATAATCTTTTTATAGTTATAAATAAATCTTTTTTTATTTAATTAATAAACATATTCATCCTGATAGTAGCATGCATGTTTGTTAGTGGTTCGGAATCCCCGTTAAACTGTAGGTCTAATTAGTCTAACGTGTGCAAATAAATGACCAAAGAGCCACAAACCAATCTAATATTTAAAAGTTTTGGTTGATCCCTCTTATATGTTTTATAAATTAAAAAAAAAAAAAAATTGTACGTTTTACTTAACCTATTTACTTACAATTTTATAATATTTAATAAGATCGCATTTTCGTTTAAAAATCTTGTTTAGCTTTGTTCTCTAAAATGCTTCGTATAAATTCACTTAAATCACGCTTCTGACTTTCTTTTTACACCCTAACGTAAGCTGCTTATATGGAATCATGAAGTAGAATTTCGAAATAAGATTGATTTAATCATATTATTTTCCGCTTATCGATTAAAAGGACGATGAGAACTTGAAGTTTTCAGTGTTGCTTAATATTGCAAAAATGAGATTTCTAATAAAAAAAATTTCACAGGATTTTTATTACGAAATTAAAATTTATCAACATAATATATCAAATCAATATTTCTACATAGTCAACCGTAGGTATAATAAATATGACATTAAAAATATTGTATTTAAAAATAAACAAGTGGAGTTTTCATGAAAAAGAGTTTAAAGGAGAATATAAAAGCAATTTTGCTAAATCCTTAAGCAAACACACAACTTACAGAAACACATAACAAACAGAAATAAAAGGAAAAAAAGAAGTTAGATATTAGACGCACAAAAGACTAGTCTAGTTTATATTCCATTTTCAAAGGAACTCACTGAATTAAAATAAAGAGGAAAAAGCGGGCGTAGAATAACATTCTTGTTTATTCGATTCCTTTAAAGTTTTATGAGAAGTAAACAAATTGATGCATTTTAAGCTCTGAATTCGAAAGCGTTGCTTTGTAAATTGCACTTCATTTTAGCCTAGTTAGTTGCTGTAGGTAGTTCTTCGTAAAAATTCACAATTTAAATGGTGCCGTAATTATTCAAATAGTGTGTAGGTTGAGGAGTATTCATGAACCAGTTTCTGAATATTGAGTTGATAGTATTCATTCGGGAAATGATGGCCATTATTTCCAATGTGTAGGATAATATAAACGCATTTAAAATTAAAAGAATAAAGAAATCCAGACAACTTGTTAGTTCATTATGAATGCTCAATTTATCAAAAAGAGGTCTATAGAATTCATTATAATGCTAATTTGATGCTTGCTTTCCAATAAACAAATCACTGATATTAAGCACTGAAGCACTGAATATATATAAAATAAAACAGTTATATAGCATTAAAATTTAAATAACATTAAACATTTTGCATATGACTTTAAAATTTATATAACACAAAGCAGTATGCATATAACATTAAAAAAGATACATGCGCGAGCGTGAATGATTAAAAAGTTTTTGTAGCTATATGAATTCCAATGTTTAGGATAATATAAACGTATTTAAAAGTAAAAGAGAGAAGAAATCCAGAATCTAGAATCCAGAAGAATAAATCTAGAATTATTTGCTCATTATGATAGCCCAATTTATCAAAAAGAGACGGATAGAATTCGTTATAACGCTAGTTTGATGCTTGCCTTACAGGAAACAAAGCAGTGTTATATAATATTAAAATTTATATAACATACAGTAGTTTACATATAACATTAAAATACGATACATGCGTGAGCATGAATAATTAAAAGGTTTTGAGCAGCTATAATGAGGCATCAAATAAAAAGAACTATTTAAGCATTATTAGATTTGAAATGGAATCGTTGTTGAAAAAAAAAAATGAAAAAAATATAACATTTAAAAAAATATAGTTTACTATTCGTTCACCCAGAAATATAGTTGACTGTGCTATTTAATGTCCATTCTTTTAAAAGAATGGGCATTTTAACTAAACAAAATTAATGCATTTTTTATTGTTAATAAAAATGTATGATGGAAATAAACAGTTTTGACATACTTATCATGATACATAACTGAATGTAAAATTCAATTTTTTTTGCTTGTTGTATATTTTATGACAGTTTGTTTAAATTGCTTTACATTTCATTTTAAATGAAGAGTTTATATATACAGAGATATTAATATAATGAGACAACGAAAAACAAGAAATTTGCAAAAGCTACTTGAAATATGATAATAAAAGTTTTAATGTTTTTTATGAAATTATTTGAAGAATTTTAAGAAGCTTTAAGACGTCTAGATGAATAATGATAATATGATAATATGATAATTATAGAATTTTCAACAATGAGCATAGAATTTAAATAATAATAGAAGGAAAAAAAAAACATCCAAGAAATTACATGTATAAAGGAATGTCATATTTTCTAAACAGATAAATAAAAAAAATGGCGTATATTTTTAAACATTAAAAAAAAACATTTTAGACAAAAATAACCTTTTTTTTTTTAGAAAATTATTTACTGAGAAATAAACATAATAAAAAAATTTGAAAAGTAAACTAGCAATAATTATAAATTTTAAAATTTGCATAAGGAAAAATATCTCATCCATTATCAGCCATTTTTTTTAATCTTTATTTTTTTAATGAGATGCATATCATAAATTATGTATTAGCCATAAAAAGCGTTGCGAGGAAGAATAAAAACTACATTAGGGAATTTCTAGAAAATATACCAGTATTATTTTGAAAAATTATCAGATTTAGGAGATTATAGAACGTGGAAATCTTGTGAAGTTGTTTATGCAAAGAAAAAAAATTTAGTTAACTATCAACAGTAATTTGTTTTTCAAATTTGTTCAAGTCATAAAGATGTGAAAGGTAACTTTATATTTAGATTTTACAAAATATATTTAAATAATATTTATTTCATATGGAATAGAAGATAAGCATGATTTTTTTCTAAGTCAGCTTTAGGTAATCCTTAACGATATAATATCAGTATTGAATAATTTTCTATTTTCATTCCATTTTTTACACAATTTAATTTTTCATTTCTTATACTTTTTTTTCTTAATTTTTTTCCTTTTTTCTGGTATTTTTCGAGGCTCCAAAGATAAATTGTATGATACTCCGACAGTGATGGATACTTATTTTGCATTCATATGTCTTTGTTTTATTTAAAATGAGAAAACAATAAATAATAAAATAGTTGAAAAACAACTCAGGGTTAGAATTATAAATTATATTACATTAATTTATTTTTTGAAACCCTGTACCCTCTCATAACGACATGAGATTATATTTGATGAAAAATATGTTTAATTGATATTTATATATATTTAGTTTTAATTATATTCATGCTTTTACTATTTTATATTTTATATAGATATTAATCAAAACATATATCAATATATGACATATATCAATATATTTAATGCATGGAATAGCTTAGAAAACTTAGAAAACTACATAAAGAAAATGGACGAGGGACATTTTAGAAGCACAATAAGCTTGTATACCAAAGCTGTGAAAATAGAATTTGATATACTTAAATTTTCATACCCTTTCTAGTTCGTCCCAATAAACCAGTTACCAAAAACACACAAAAAATATGAAAATTTATTAATTCAAAATTCAAAATTTTCATAAGTTGCAATGAAAAAATTGAAGATCGTTAGACATACACAAACATCAACGAAACGGCAAAAACTACAGGACAAACAAAAACAGGACATTATATATTTTATTCAGTCTCTAATGAGGCAGAAACATAAGCTCAAATCCTGGAAAGAATTTGAGCTTATGTTTCTTGATCCAAAAATAAATAAACACAAAAAGAGTGTGAGGAAAAAGTCGCGCAGGTAATCAGCAAAGAAATCATAAGAAATTAAGTATAGTACTTTGAAAATGGGGGTCTGATGGCCGATTGACTAGAGCTCGGGTGCTTGGTGCCACAGATTTCAAGTTTGAGTCCCCGCGGTGCCATGGATGTCTATAGTGGTACGGAATCTATTCTAAATGTTAGGTCCCAGTTTAATATGACCATATAGTGACAAATCAGGGAGTTCGAGATAGGGCTAACAAACCTACCCAGTAAAAAAATTATCATTCTTAAGCATTTAAATTTCACTATTCGATTTTTAATGTTTGTAACTATTCTCTCTCTCAGTAAACTTAAATTGAGATCTTTAAGTTTTTCGAAAACGCTAACCATGTAACCGAGTTTTCCGAGGCAATCTTCATTAGCGAATGAACTTGACAACATATGTTTATATTCTACCAAAACACGTGTAAACTTCGTTTCCCAAAATGAAAATACTTCGCAGTATTTTGCCACGTGAGAGCCATATAACATCAGTACGTAGTAATAATGTTCCAGACACAGAATCCATCTCATTACAGAGTATTAAAAAGAGACGACCATTTAGGCCGATGCTTTTAATGAAATTAATTATAACAGCATTCTGTAATGTTTTGTGAAATTTTTCATCAATGTTTTTTCTCAACAAGAGCTTGTCTATGTATCATGCAATAGTTAAATATTATATAGAGGGAAATTTTTCTTTAGTAACCCTCTTAGTCCTTTATTACTACCTGTTAATGATACAGCACCACCAGTGCAAAGCACGATACAGTGTCCAGGTAAGATAATTTGTATAGCAATAAATTCAAAAATATATAGCAATAAATTCAAATATTTTCCCTTTATTTACTTTCCTTTCAAAATTTTTAATAACATAAAAAATCTTTTTATATGTTTTCTTCATAAACGTATCTCACATGAACAATTAATCGAGACAGTTTAGTAATGCAAGTAATTTCGCCATACTGTAGAGAAAATACAAGAGTGTTTTTTATTTGATTTAATATAATTGATTCTATATTACGTGATAAGGTGGTAATTCGGAGAGAAACGGTATCTCTAATTATCTTTAATTGTCCATGGAAGAATGAGTGATTCTCCAATTGTATGTGGTTTCAAATTTTTTCCCAATAAATATGAAACTACTAAGGATTCTTATTAAGCCTTCTCAGGAATAGTTGTGTATTTTTCAAATTTTTTTGCATATTCATTATTCATACTTTCAGCTCATTTACAAAAAAAATATTGTATTTTTATTTGTTAATTTTTTATGCTTGGTTTCCAAATGTCTTTAATTTAGCAGGTTTCTTACTTTCATTTGCTAATTTATCCCACACAACGGATGTCTTTCCCTTAAACAACGTAATATGTAAATCCCTATTTAATAGACTCTTCTTGATATTTTCTATATTTAATATTAGATAACACATTTGTTCGATATTTTTTGAAGTAGAAACAGTGCCATTGCTTTCCTCTAGAGTTTTTTCAATTTCATTAATTATTATCTTGATTGATTTTTTTAATTAATTATTTATTATAGTCCTTCCATCATGCAACTGAGCTATCCTATACTTAAAAACACATTAAATACACAACTGAATGAAAATTTTATTTAAAATTAACAAAAGCAGTATATATACAGAATTTCAGAATGTATTTGAATAAATAAAATAAACAGCAAAACCAAGTTACTGAGGCACAGAGGGAAAGAATACATGGTTCTTGCTGTGACCAGAGTATAAAGACTAAATAGCAGTGGGGACACATCTAGATTGAAGAAACTGTAGCAACGATAGCCACTACTAAATGTCACCAACCCAATGAATTTCACCAGAGGGCAAGTAGAATGTATCTCAAAGTGACAATTATCTTTTATTACTATCTGTTGGCCTGTCGGTTGCCGAAGTATAGGTATTTTATACTTATACAGACGATTGTTTTCGCAAAAGATATTGTTTTAATTTCATACATAATATCTTATTTTACTGGTTTACTGGTATCTGATATTTGTTGAAAAAAAAACTTTATATTTTTTATTGCCATATAAATTTCTATGAATTTGGCGATCCGCAAAAATTTTATCACAAGATGCCCCACGCTTTGCACACCACTGCTCTACATAACTGACCATTGCTCAAAACAATGAATTCCCTCAACAATGAGGAACCAAGATTCCTTCAGCTTAGGAGCCGTAAGGAATAAAAACAATAGATGAATATATATATGTGTGTGTGTTCATTTGACAGAATATCTTCAATGCAATATTCTATTCAATATTTAAATCATATGTATACCATTAGTAATATTCAGGATATACCAATACTTATGCAAAACAGGATTCATTCATGCGAAATAATAAGTATTGAGTTTTGAACATCAATTCAATACTTAATATTTATAGCTATGGTTTAGTTAGCTCAATGTTCTGATTATAACCAAGGAATAAATGGTGCCATGAAGCATGCATATATATTGTTATGTTATGTGGTTCATATCATGTGGGTAGTATATACGCATCAACTGTAATTAGAAATTTAAATAATAATGTATAATATTTGAAATCATTATAGTTTAAATAAAAAATCATAATCATAATTCTTAAAAGCTAGGTGGGAAATAATTATTTTCTAGCCCATGTTCACGTTTTCAATTTTACAAAAAAATTTCCATATTGTATAAATTAACTATTTTATAACTAGTTAGTTCATAAATTTATTTTATTCCAATTTTATTACTAGTTAGTTCGTAAATTTATTTAATTCATGTTTTATAACTAGATAGTTTTTTTAATAGTATTTTATTATATTTATCTAGATTGCCGAATAAAGTATCTGAAATGTAATATGTAGCATATATTTTGGTAAATTTCAAATCTCTAATTGAAATCAATTTATTTAAATTCTACATATTCAGAAACCAGTAAAATTAAAGTTCAACACTCTATTTTGGCACAAGAATTATGAATTTCTTAAAAGTGTACTTCTAACGAAAATAAATTTCTAATAATTATATCAAACCTTTTTAATTCATGACATTTTATGTACGTCAATAATTTTGAACTTTAATGAAATCTCCACATTCATATATAATTCAGAAAAAAAACAACCCCATTCCAATTTTATTGCATTACGAGTAAAAAAAAATCATAAAATTAGAAACTAAAAAAAAAAAAAAAAAAAAAAAAATCTTACTTAAAAGCTCTCAGATGTTACAGCTCCAATTAATTAATTATCTCCAGCAAATATGACATAATATTTAAAATTCAGGCCCTGTTTTATTTTTAGCTGCCTAACAAATTATTTCTCCGGCGTAGATAATGTCCAATAAAAAGCAAAAATCTCCGCTTCCCTTCCTAAAATATCGTAAATTTCCTACCCTTGCAATGAATAACAAAGCATGTTCTTTCTCACTTCGCCTTACTCCAAAGGGTGCAACTAATTTGATGGGTCAAATAATTTTATGCAAACAGTTTATTCTGTTGTTACGATAAAAGACGCCAGATACTTCTTTCTTTTTTAGAAAACAGAGTAAAAGCGCTGGACGTGTTATTTCCCACAGGACTCAACACTAGGAAAATGACTATTCGGTTCTGACTTTACGAGCCTTATGCGTTACTCGAAGATTCGATGCCGTGACTTTTGTTAGAATAGAAAACAGTGAAAAGTTTCAACAATGCCTTCAGTTTCATGGTATTATTGTAAGAAAAAGATTAACGTAACTGTTGATGAAAGAATAATGTAAATTGAAAGAGCAGATGTTATTTTCATGCGGCAGTTACGTCATGCAGCAGATGTTATTTTCTGAGTTATTTTGTTTTGTTAAGGTCGTTAAAAATTAAAATTGTGTTCTAAGTAATAATGTGATAAAGAAGGCGTTATGTTTAATTAAGCGAAATTTTGCGATAATGTTAGAAAGGAAAATAATTGATCCAAAAATTGTGAAGTAATTTCTGTGTAAGTCATATTTTGAAATAATAATCTTATAATTAAATTCATAAATATTGTTAAAATAAAAATCTTTACAAAAGGTCTGTAGAAAGAATAAGATAGTACAAGCGTGATTAATAACACTTTACTCATTCTAAATATACAATTATTATCAAACTCATTTATTAAAATGAATTATGACTTAAATAAGGATTGTTCTTAACAATAATAATTGTTCATAATTAAAAGTTTTAAGCTGACACTTTTAAAAAAATGCATGAAATTACTGAAAAGGGAAATTTAAATAATATTCTTAAAATTACAGAACCAAAAGGTAAATTTTGAATTTAAATTCAAATTTTTTGTTATTTTTCTGAAAACGTTATTTTAAAGAAAATAACAATATTTTTACTTTATTAAAAAATTTATTAAAATTTGTTATTTTTTTATTTTTCGAAATTTATTTGTTAAATGTTAATAATTTTTACAAAAAAAAAACTTTTTGCTGCAAATTTAAACATATTTTGCAATACACATTTTACATTTTTATTTTCCGCTAAATCTCATACAAGTTAAGAATTTAGTGTTTATGGTAGAATATACAGCATAACTTGCTGATGTGATTAATAATAATTAATAGTTTTCGCTGTTATAATTAAATCAAACCATTATATTTTATGAAAATACCAAAAATTTTTCACAAAAAATTCCATAGATATTATGATAATAATTTTAATAAGTGAACTGAGAGTTTTTAATCGTTATTTACCATCTTTTCTCAGTTAGTAGATTATGAGAAGATTCTTATAAAATTTGGTAAAAAATTCATCCAAAGGTTTTGAGGTGTTCGACCTTTCAATGGTTTCATAAAAATTAATTTAAAATTAACTAACTAATTAAATATATAAATAATTAAACAGTTATTTTTTGTAAATTGACAATTGAATTTTGAGACTTGAATTTAACTCTTTGCTGGAGCTGGATTATTTTGTTATCCGTTTCATTCCGCTTTTTCTAATGTAATTGCACTGGAATTCATCTAATTTGAGAATATGCATTCAATTTACAAATACCTCTAAATGAAATCTTTTAATTTAGCCAGAATTCTTTATTCATGTTTTCTTGTTATGAAAAGATTTCTTGTTGTCACTAACATATATATATATTTGAAGAAAATAATTATATTCTATTTTAGCTTTATAAAAATTAATTAAATAATTAAATAAATTCATAATTAACCAATTACTTAAACATGAAAATTAATTAAAATCAAAAATTAATTAAACATAGTTAAATCCTGCTCTTTCATCTCATAATTTAAAAGATACTAATAACAACAAGATTTTTTTATTTTTAGAAATAAATTTTTAGGAATATTACTCTTTTCACAATTAGTAGAAACTAAATACTGATTTTGAATGCAAAATACGTTGATCATATTGAAAAGAAGTATTTATTTTTTACTAATATCAAAAATACCCATCATTAAAATATACATTAAAAATGCTTCCAAATTATCAGGACTACTTTTACATAGTCGTACCACACAAATTCTTTGTGTTTTTATGTTAATATCTTTTGTTATACATTATCTATATTCAAAACTCTACGTTGGGAAGACAAAACATGTTTGGAAGTGAAGCTCATTTATTAATAAATCAGAGTGGCTTTACAGAAAAAAGATGTAGATGTAAAAATCTACTTTTATTTATTTATACTCTGCACAAAGAACAGATATATTGCCAGAAATGTGAAAAATGTACGAAATGACTCCTATTAATAGTTTTCTACAATGCGATCTAAAATAAAAATACAAAAACCCAGAGGTAAAAATTCATTGTATTGACATAGGCAATGAAAACTTTTCTCCAAATGGCTTTTCCCATTGTCATTTTTTTTCCGCTCCAGAAGGCATCTAATCTATAATCCATTTCACGCTATGTTTTGTTCAGACAGAATCAATGGCATCTGTTATTCTTCTTTCACCCACCGACATCCGGATTACTCCAGGAGTACACTTAATCTTTTACATTATCGCACCACACAAATGCTGGAGGTGTTATGTCTTGTGACTGCGGTAGTAACGGTAACAGCCTTAGCTATTGTTAAGTTGGATTCTGAGAAATTCGTGAGCTAAATAATTCTCAAAGTAGTAAATTCTTGCTGAAGAAGGGTCTATATATACACGGAAGTATATATAAGATTTCCAGTATGTTCATTCGAACATCAGTGATATTTTTTAATATGCATCTCATATAAAAGCTATGTTTTAAATTCAGTTCAATTGAATATTAGAGTACGTTTTATATTCCAGCATATATTGCCATGGTTTCATGTTAAATACTCATTATCTTAAAAAACAAATGGATACATTTCCATAAAGTTCTCTAAAATGTTTAAAATACTCTAGTAAGATAGAACTGCCCAAAATTATTTACATTATTACACAATATTTGAATTATAACACAATACATGAATTTTTACTCAATAATTGAATTATAATACAATGCATGAATTTTTACTTAATAACTGAATAATTGAATAGCTCAGAATACAATAATGGTTATTTTAGACGTAACAAACTTTCAAAATGTTTTCTTCTCCTTTATTTACTTGAAATTTGAGATGAAATTTGGATGGTAAAAAGAAAAAATAATTAACCCTAACAGTACACGGAATAAGAATTTATTAATGTTCACGAAGAATATCAGACTGCTTCGTTAGTAATTACACGTTATCTTAAGCACGTAACCAATAAGTAGTGGAAAAATCTTTGCTTATATATTGCATTAAAGTTCCATTTTAGTATGATGATTTTTATTTGAAATCTCACATCTGAAGATGCACTGTCTTGAATAATAAATAAATAAATAGTAAATTATAATTTATGTGTGTAAGGCCAGGAAAATATAAGCCCAAAAGCCAGATTTGTCTCTTTCAAAAAGTTTTCTTTCGAATTTTACTAAGCTGACACCTTAATTTCAATTTATTAATGTTCACGGAGATTATCAGACTGCTTCGTTAGAAATTATAATAGTTAATTTGAATTTTATACAATATTTGAATTAAAATGAAATAAAATTGTGTGCCTTTTATGTTGTTTTTCGTCTGCATATACCAGGGAATATTGTTCGTAAAATACAATCGACGGAAGAGAAAGTAGTTTAATTTATCAATTAATTTTGTAAATTATTAAAGAGTTTAGCATAAAGTTCAATGCAATAATATTAAATTTTAATTTTCATAGACGAGGAATATTTAACTATATTATTTCAATAAAGGATGAAATAAAAACAAAATCTGCCATTCTAAAATGCTATTCCAGTATGTTCAGAACTTTTAATGAAATAATAGTTAAATATGTAAAAGATTCAATCATTAAGTTTATGTCTACTCCTTTTCAACTAAACATTTATTAGAGGTGTTTATATTTCTTACTGAAATTTCTCATTTGTAGATAAATTTAAAAAACTAGTCCCAATATCTGGATTTATATATTTTTAACAAAAGCTTTAAATTATAATCACTAAAACGAATAAAAGACTCTCAAAAACTTTCATCATGCAATTCATAAATTTTAGCTGTTGATTTTGTAACAATGTACAATTTAAACGACTAGAAATTTGGAACAATATTTAATTTAATGAATAAAAATGGATGAAGTAGGTGTTTTTTATCATATTTATTAATTTGACATTGCAGAAAATTGTACCAAGATTAATAAATGAAACATGCCATAGCTGTATTGCAGCATATTGAACAATAGTACTCATTTCATTAATTTCTGCCTTTTACTTATGTTTAAAACCAATTAATACTTAAAAAAATTATATCTTATTTATTATATGGCAGTTTGCGAATTGCTGGAAAGTGATAAAAGTGAACCGTTTTTAATAACATATTTTTGGAAGAAAATAATTTTTATGTATTTCCATAATTTGGGGAAGTGACACAGTATACACATGGAAATGTGAGATAACACCTTTTTTGCAGAATATTACATTTTACGATTACGATTACTCTATAACATTATTATTTTTTAGAAATAAGTGGAGATCTTCTATCGATTGCTGATCTTAAATCTAATAAAGTAAATTCCGATTTCAGGAATCTTTTTTAATTTCACCAATTTATTTTTAATTTCTCTGACTAAGGTATCTAATTTTCGTAGCTCTATTTACTTTTCAGTGAATTAAAATACCTTTTACATACTTAAATATGCTGCATATTGAAATTAAAGTAAAATTCGAAAGTTCATTTCGTTTTTTGAAAGAGAAAATCTGGCTTTTGGACTCATATTTTTCTGGCCTTACACACATAAATTATAAGTTACTATTTATTTATTTATTATTCCAAACATTGCAACTTCAGATGGGATATTTCAAATAAGAATCAATATACTAAAACGGAACTCTAATGTATAAGCTCTAATGTTGCCATGACTTATTGATTGCGTGCTTAAGATAACGTGTAACGAAACAGTCTGATATTCTTCTTGAACATTAATGAATTCTTATTGCGTGTACTGTTAGGGTTAGTTATTTTTTCTACCTACCATCAAAAGCTTAGCGCGAATTTCAAGTAAATAAGAGAAGAAAATTTTTGAAAATTTGTAAACCAAATAACCATCATTGTATTTTAAATTATAGGATGCGTTGGTTTTAACTCCATTATCTAAACTTTGATCTTAAAAATTCCTATTTAAGGATCAATGAAGTAATTAAACATTTTCATGTTTACTAAATAATGAATTAACAGTTCATTCTTCTCTTTAATTTTTTTCAATAGTATGTTTTAAAATAATAAAAACGTTGTGTTCATGTATTGTATGTTATTGTATGTTCACGCCTTATTTTATGTTCAGATATGCCTGCAAAACAGCTCAATTAAACATTGGCAAATGTATGCAGGCATGGCATTTCGGTGCAGTTGGTTAATTAGCCACCTATCCATAGTTGCATTTATGGCTAGATAACACAATTAGCATGCGTGCTAGAGTCATTCATTGTTAATATGTGTTAGTTCTCGAACTAAGTGGCATCAATTAACTACCCCAAATGAGATTAAATGGAACCGATAATGTAGATTTGTCAATAATACTTTTACCCTCATGCATTTATCTCATTTTACGTTAGCTAACCAATTGAATGCTATTTTTCTGTATATATTGTTGTAGAAGATATTTAATTCTTAAAACATGTTTAATAGAAAACATTTATGTGGGTTTTCAGTTTACATTTTAGTTTCTAAACAACATATTATACACATCAATATAAATTTACATATAATATTATACATTGTTTCTTTCCATGAAGCCTGAGCAATATTGGATTGGTTGATAATGTGTTAGGTTTCCGAACTTCAAGAGTCAAGATAGAAACTCGATAAGGGAAGTTAGAGATTTATTGTGCCCATAGTAGGGATGGCAGCGTTAAATTTGTTTTTCGAACGAACATTCTTTTTAGGACAAACCATTCCCCCTTCTCCCTTTTTCTGATCAGCCTTACGTGGAGTTTCTGAACTAGGCGAACTTTATTGGAAATTTGAAAATAAGTGACATCAATTAACTACCCCAAATGAGATTAAATGGGAACCGATAATGTAGATTTGTCAATAATATTTTTACCATCATGCATTTATCTCATTTTACGTTAGCTAACCAATTGAATGCTATTTTTCTGTATATATTGTTGTAGAAGTTATTTAATTCTTAAAACATGTTTAATAGAAAACATTTATGTGGGTTTTCAGTTTACATTTTAGGCTCTAAACAACATATTATACACATCAATGTAAATTTACATATAATACATTGTTTCTTTCCATGAAGCCTGACCAAGAGTGACTTGATTGATAATGCGTTAGGTTTCCGAACTTCAAGAGTCAAGATAGAAACTCAATAATGGAGGTTAGAGATTTATTTTGCCCATAGTAGGGGTGGCCATGTTAAATTTGTTTCACGAACGAACATTGTCGCAAAGCTTTTTAGGACAAACCATTCCCCTTCACCCGTTTTCTGATCGGCCTTAAATGGAAACCGATAATGTAGATTTGTCATTAATATTTTTACCACATGCATTTATCTCAGGTTACATTAGCTAACAAACTGAATGCTATTTTTCTGTATATATTGCTGCAGAAAATATTTAATTCTTAAATAGATATTTAATTCTTTTAATAGAAAACACTTATGAGGGTTTTCATTTTGCATTTTCGTTCCTAAACAACATATTATACACATCAATATAAATTTATAAACAATACATTGCTTCTTTCCATGAAGCTTGAGCAAGAGTGGTGTAGTTGGTAATGTATTGGGTTTCCGAACTTCAAGAGTCAAGATAGAGACCCGATAATGGAGGTTAGAGATTTATTGTGCCCGTAGTAGGGATGGCCATGTTAAATTTGTTTCACGAACGAACATTGTCGCAAAGCTTTTTAGGACAAGCCATTCACCTTCCTCCGTTTTCTGATAGGGCTTACGCGGAGTTTCTGAAATGGGTGAACTTGATTGTAAATTTGAAAATAAGTGACATCAATTAACCACACCAAATAAGATTAAATGGGAACCGATAATGTAGATTTGTCATTAATACTTTTACCACCATGCATTTATCTCAGGTTACATTAGCTAACAAACTGAATGCTATTTTTCTGTATATATTGCTGCAGAAAATATTTAATTCTTAAATAGATATTTAATTCTTTTAATAGAAAACACTTATGAGGGTTTTCATTTTGCATTTTCGTTCCTAAACAACATATTATACACATCAATATAAATTTATAAACAATACATTGCTTCTTTCCATGAAGCTTGAGCAAGAGTGGTGTAGTTGGTAATGTATTGGGTTTCCGAACTTCAAGAGTCAAGATAGAGACCCGATAATGGAGGTTAGAGATTTATTGTGCCCGTAGTAGGGATGGCCATGTTAAATTTGTTTCACGAACGAACATTGTCGCAAAGCTTTTTAGGACAAGCCATTCACCTTCCTCCGTTTTCTGATAGGGCTTACGCGGAGTTTCTGAAATGGGTGAACTTGATTGTAAATTTGAAAATAAGTGACATCAATTAACCACACCAAATAAGATTAAATGGGAACCGATAATGTAGATTTGTCATTAATACTTTTACCACCATGCATTTATCTCAGGTTACATTAGCTAACAAACTGAATGCTATTTTTCTGTATATATTGCTGAAGAAGATATTTAATTCTTAAATAGACATTTAATTCTTTTAATAGAAAACACTTATGAGGGTTTTCAGTTTGCATTTAAGTTTCTAAACAACATATTATACACATCAATATAAATTTATAAACAATACATTGCTTCTCTCCATGAAGCCTGAGCAAAAGTGGCGTAGTTGATAATACGTTGGATTTCCGAACTTCAAGAGTCAAGATAGAAACTCGATAATAGAAGCTAGAGATTTATTGTGACCGTAGTAGGGGTGGCCGCGTTAAATTTGTTTCTCGAACGAACATTCTTTTTAGGACAAACCATTCCCCTTCTCCCTTTATCTGAGCAGGATTACGTGGAGTTTCTGATAAGGGGGAGCCTGATTGGAAATTTTACAATCGAAGCCGAACGGTTACTTTGGGGATGGACAGAATAAATCTGTGGGCTAAAAAGCCAATTCTTTGATCTATAGGAAGATACAGAGGAATGAACCCTCAGATCTGTTCTTTAGGCTATTCATTCCAAACTGTTTTGGCAAAATCTGAGTGCAATGAAATAGGCCCTGCCTGTACACTCGGGGTAAGGTTGAATCTTCTACCTATTTTCCTTTACAGTGTCGAATGACTTCAGGTCAAAGTGTCTTGCATTTGAAATCACCTCTTTACGTTATTGAATATCGTCGTTGTTTGGATATTGGACTTCCGAACTGGAAGATCTCAATTTGAAATTGATAGACAAGCCTAATCGAAAGCTCGCATGTCTATTCTAGATGAATACGGTAAATCTGAACATTGAAATACCAATTCACAGGATGACTAAATGCTTTTCTTTGGGGCGTATTCGTTTTAAATTGCTGAGAAGAAATTCAATTTCTTAGATGACTGCAACCCGTTGGATGTGTCTAACTTTGTTTCAGGTAGACCACACTTCAAAGAAAGAATTCTTTCTATTGTTACAAAAGACTAAGAATTTTTTCTATTGCACAAAAGACTAAGAATTATTTGTTTTGTTACAAAAATATATCTTACACAGTTTTTGGATCGATTATAAAACTAAAACATGAGTATTTGCTTATAATAATTATAATATCAGTATATGGGTACATTATGGAAATTATACTAAGCATTAATGAAGATAAAATAATGTAATCATTAATATTCTAATAATAATTTATCTAAAATATGAAGATAATCATTCTTTTGCTTCTGTCCAAATGTAATATTAAAATTCTATAGAAGGCACTTTTAAAATAGTCCCATAAAAATATCCCGTAGGTAAAATATGGAATCTATAATGACTACATTCTGTAATGGGATTTATAGAGAAGGTTATAAATAAGTAGTTCATAGACATAGACCGGAGATACAGTCGCATAAAATCTCATAATGATCAGAGCCTAGGTGTCTAGGAGCAAAGAAAATTTTGATGCGTCTAATTCTATGCAGAATGCAGATATTTCTCGTTAGGACGGCTACAGGCATTTATTAATAATTCATGATTCTACATTTCCATGAAGCTGGAATGACAACACAATTTAGATTTTGCATTATCCGCGGGGGAAGAAGTAGTCACTTGTAAGTCACGTCAAGCAATTTTTGCCTTCGAGTAATAAATCTGGCACTGAAACATGCAGTTTACTAATGTTGTTTAACGGTTAATAAAAAATGCTTTGGTTTTAGATTATGTCATATTATGCTGCATTTAACTTTTAAAATGTCACGACAACATTTTTTATTATAAATTTAAAAAGAGAATAAGGTGGTAAATGCATTGGATAACAGGAATATACAATGAGAAATTTGAAAATAGTACAAGCAATCTATAAAAATTAATTAAAAACATTAAATAAAGTGTTTAGGTGCAATTATAAATAATTTCCACTTTGATATGTGCAACTTTCAAGATTTCATAAAATTTATTTGTTGAGTTTTGTAAAATACCGTAAAACGAAATTATTACTGTATGCAGAATAATATATTTTAATGTATTCAAAAGTAAATTTATTGTTAACCAATTACAACAAACTTTTAAAAATCAAAAATTAAAAAAAAAACGATAATAAAGTGATTTAATTGTGTTGATGTAATTAAATAATTATTAGAATATTAGATTTTGAATTAGAGTCAAATTTTACATTTCAAGTTGTAACAACTACATTAAGTCATTATATTGATAAAAATTTTATTCATAAAAAGAAAAATAATTACTTTTAACTTTTATTTACATTATATATATGTATGTAGATAATATTTGTGATAAATTTTAATTATAGTTTTATTTACTTAATTCTGTTTGAGTACGTGTGGATACATAAATAAAACAAAAAATATTTTTCCTTTTCCTAAAGTGGAGATATAAATTCTTGACAAATAAATGTATGTAATTAATGTAGTAACATATTTGAAAACAATTTGCTGTTTACCGCCGTTGCCCGAGTATTTGTTTTCCGTATATTTTGGCAGACAGGAGAATGAAGTATGGTATGAAAAGGAATATAGTGTAAAATTTTCTTGACCAATTGTCTTATGTTTCTTTGAGAGACATTGTTAGGGTAATAAAGTAGGAAACGTTTATAGACTAAACACTAAACCACAATACAGAAAGGAAACTGTCAGATTCACTGATTCGAACAAAAAGTACACTCCCACCCTTTAAAAGAAATACCCTACCTTAGCCCCGTACTAACTACAATCCCTTTATCTAAGAGTTATTTATTGAGGAAGGGGAATACTTGGCGTTAGTACTTTCCCAGAAGAAAGATCCTACTACCTTACTGACCCTGCAATGCTGCCCTTTAAACTATTTCTTTTTTTCAAATTTAGTGATATGCGAATCTTCGATTAGCTATCCTGGCGTTACACGACTATAGAAAACCAAAAATTTTTAATTTTAATCCATAGAACTAAAATATTCATTAATATATCCATTATCTTAAATTTATAACTCTTTTTATTTTTCGTATTTTGAATAGAACTATTTATAACTTCTATTAACTCAGATAAAAAAAAAATCATGAGAATTTTTTCGACTATTTCGGCGTTAGTTTTGATGAATTTTACTAGAGAAAAAAATGAAAAGTGCAAAGGAAAAGAGATTTTTGCTATGGTACATATACTTGTGTTATCATATTTTATATATTTATATGAAGTATATACGTTAAATATATACATAGGAATACAAATATTATTTAGGTATTAGTGTTCTCAAGGTCCTATGGGATTGATCTTAATACAGCGCCTACAATTTTTATATAATTTTTGAGTAAGTTCAAAATACATAAAAAAATGTTATAATACATGCCTTACCATAGCCATGTATTACATACCCCCCCCCTCCACCCCAACACAACAAACCCCTGAAGAAATGAGGGAAATGAAAAATATAACCTTCCCGTTTTTGATTTTCAATAAATTCATTCATTTTCTTTTAGAAACTTCAAATCATTTTTGAATTAAACATAAATGCAAAACTGTATGGAAAAAGATTAACTTGAAATTATATAATGTATCTATGATTAATTACTTATATTAATGTAATAGGTGGTATGTAATGCGTATGTTTGATATATGTTTTACAAAATATATTGACATTCAATATTATAGCCCATTCCCTTTTTTCTATCAACTAAAATGGATCTTGCAAATTTAGGAATATATAGGCACTACAGCTCTATATAGAATATATATTTACCAAATTAGTTTAGCATAAGTCATTTAATTAATATAGTATTATTATACTCCATTCCCAAAAGAAATTCAAATGTACATAAATCGTATGTTTGACAACAATAATAATTTTACTTGAATAATTTAAATCAATATTTAATGCTTTAAATATTTTTCTTATAAAGTTTTATAAAGAAATCTGAAACAACTATGGCTTATAAAGAAACCAGCATAGATATATTATCTATAAAGACATAAGAAAGACCAGACCAGCATAGATATATTGTCTACAAAGACATAAGAAATAAAATTTATATACATGATCTGTTACATGAAAAAATCTATCCATGTAAAAGTAGCTCCACAGAGATCAAAACATTATTGTATGTTTTTTTGTACGTGTCATGGATTTTAATTATTTCGAAGTGGGGAATAAACCTACAGAGGCTTTATTTGACAGAACCGAGAAAAAAATGTATAAGCCGTCTTAAATTTTAAACATTCAGGGGTACAGGATCTAAGAGTACCTGTCATGCATGACAATTCATAAGACGTAACTTTAAAATTAAATTTCGTGGATTTTTCTTGTTTTATTATGTTGTTTGGCTACGAGGGTTGGAAGAATGATTTTGGTAAGCTTTGTATCAAATTTACCGTAAATGCGTTTTCTCCTGAAATCCTTTGTTCTTAGAAGAAGGGGAACTGCAGGATCAACATGGTTAAGTCAGAGGAAAATTGATGACATGGAATCTTAGGTAAGAAATGGAAAAAAGGAGATTCTTTAAAAAGAAAAGATAACTTTCTTCCTATTTTTAGAGTTAATGCAACAAAATAGCTGACGATTGTTAAAGTAGAATTGCTGTTTTCTCTTGCACAATTCTATGATTTGAAAAGGTTCTTTGGCAGCTTTTAAAATATCGTTTTGGATTTCGTTTGTTTACCCATTATCTCTGATGGATCTTTATGTATATAAACACCAAAATATATTTGAAGCGATGTAAAAGGTGTCTAAAGATCAAAATAAATGTTACTTCTTTACATTCATAGAAAACAATGTGTTCAAATATTGTGGTGCCAAAAAGAATTTTTAGTCGTGGGACAAGGAAGTAACAAAAATGAATACTGATAAATAGAACATATACTTAAAAATAGCAATAATTTCTAGGGATTGTAAACTCTGATATATGTGTTTTATGTATATTTATGTAAGACAAAGAAAATGAATAAGGTCCATCTACTGGTTTTCTTGGGATTAGACTCTAACTTACAACAGAATGGTGATTTGTGTACTCTTTACTTACCAGATAAAACATGTTCTGATTACACGAACTTTTATTATGGGGCTTCTAGCTTTTTAAATTTTTATTCTTAGAACATTTAACTTGTTTCAAATTGTTTTTAAAGCCCTTTGGTC
This sequence comes from Caerostris darwini, assembly GCA_021605075.1. Classification (NCBI taxonomy): domain Eukaryota; kingdom Metazoa; phylum Arthropoda; class Arachnida; order Araneae; family Araneidae; genus Caerostris; species Caerostris darwini. The sequence continues at coordinate 69,704 of BPLQ01015115.1, read as the reverse complement.
TTTCTCGTTAAGAATGTCTGGTCTTTTCCCTTTGTTACTTTGATTTGTATGTTCTTTTTGTTTCTACGGTAAGTGGCCAAATTTGTAAGGATTGAGTTCCAATAAAGCCATAGATAACAACTACATAATAATAATTTCTATTCTTTAAATAGAAATAATAAGTTTAGGGTAAAAATTCTAACAAATAAAGAATATATTTTGAAGTCAATATAAGTTCCATGTTACATTTCCAAGTTTGAATCTATATTAATATTTTATTCTTTAAAAATGAGATATTTATGTAAATTAAATGAATCTAAACGATAAACAAACTGTTTTTAAGCACCTTTTACAATCTTAATAAATAATGCGAGTTCCTTTTATTTAATTTCAAATAAAATAGAATAAATTCACTGAAATTGTAAATTTAAAATTATTTGAACTGTACTGAAAATTTTTATTTTCTCAAAATCTTAAAATCTATAAAATAGAGATCAATATTTTAATAAAATAAAAATTGCCTAATCCTAAGGCTCTCTGTTAATTAATTATTTTTTATGATAGTTTTTATAATGCATCCTACTTTATGTGTAAAAAATAAACTACATAAAAGATAATAATTCAAGGGAAAAACCTTCAATGGAGAAATGACCTCACAGGGTCATTCTGATAGCCTATTGTATAAAGATTATAGTTTTAATCAGATTACTAAAAAATAATGAAAAAAAGCTTTTTCTGCTCAGAGATATAGTAGGATTTTAATACAAAAAAAATTAGCGATTAATTATAAAATTAATCGCTATTTAAGCATCAAAAACACAGTTTTCTAGCTATTCCACCTAAAAAAAAAACCTGAGTTGTATGCATTTTTGCAACGTTTGAACTCATTAAAAATTAATTCTGCTTTTTTGTATATTTTCATTTACTATTAACGAATAAAAATAGATATTTTTAAATATCATCAAAAATATATATATCTGCAAAAGTACTTCACTAGAAATTATAGGAATCCAACCAAAGCATTGTAATTTTTTCAGCATTGTTATTTATTAAGTTATTTTATTAAATAATAACTGTACAGGATTAAAAATTAATTCTGCTTCTCTATATATTTTCACTTACTGTTAATGAATAAATAAATATTTTAGAATATCCTCAAAAGTATGTACATCTGCAAAAGTACTTCACTAAAAATTATAGGAATCCAACCAAAACGTAATATTTTCAGCCTTTTTATTTATTCAGGTACTGCATTAAATAATAACTGTACAGGATGACAAAACTGAGATATGTATTTTTGCAACATTGAAATCATTAAAAATTAATTATACTTCTTTATATATTATCACTTAAGATTAAAGAATAAATAAATATTTTTAAATATCATCAAAAATATGTATATCTGCAAAAGCACTTCGCTAAAAATTATAAGAATCCAACCAAAACATTGTAATAATTTCAGCATTGTTATTTATTCAGTTATTGCATTAAATAATAACTGTACAGGATGTATTTTATTACGTTAATATATTTGTATAAAACTTTTTTTTGAACATCTTTGACATTAAACCGCCATCTATTTCTTTCCTACAAAATTTATTGAGGAATTTTCTTTAAAAAAAAAGTATGAAAATGAAAACTAATGAGTGATATTAAGTAGAATAAAATGTGACAATGAATGATGAGGAGATATGTGATGAAAAATTGTGGAATTAGAAATAACGAGTAGGAAAATTATGATTCCGGCTTTAATTTGAAAAGAAAATAACCTTCTAATTATGAAAAATAACTGGGATTACTTTACTTGGGAATTGTTCTTTAATAATTTATTTTATAAAGATGCGAGGTTATTGCCCCATTAAAATACTGAGGCTTTAACAAGATTTTTTTTTCTGATAATAAGTTTTCAGATTTTTTTTCCTATTAAATAAATATTATTTCATCAGACCAATTACTTTTTGCATCTTTTCTTTTTTTCCTTTTTTTTTAGTTTCTGGCAAAATTATCTTAGATTTACACTAATTTGTACAGCGCAACAAAATACTTAAGTTAAAATATTATAAAAACAAGTTTAACAAGTTATAATAGTTTCGTTATTTGTTTTGTATTAATTAAAGCCAAGTAAAAGCCTTTTTAATTAACTGATAATTAAGTAAAAATCACTTTTAATAAATAATTAAACAAATCTTTTATAACGCACACTTAATTATTACATGCTTAATTTATAATACAATGAAACTAATTTCACTTCAATATTCTATAAAATTAATTAACATTTATTAATTATTCTATTTTCCATGATGAATATACTTTTTTTACTTGATCATGATATTATCCACGAAATACAATAATTTTTAATACACTCTAACTCAATCCTATTGTTTGAAAATATGCAATTAGAAAATGAATCGTTGAAGAAAGATTAAGATTTTTAACTTACTGCTTATTTTAACCCTTTATTATTGGCATAATGATTTGCTCTTTAGCACTCACTTTACTTTAGTCGGGCTTTTATCATGGATTTTTCCACTCTATAATATAAATGTAAGCTGTCCATATCTGTAAATTTGAAAATTTACAGAACAGAATGGGGATAAGTTTCAGTCTTAGTTAGAAATGAATTTTCTCCAAACTTATTTATAAACCTAAAAGTTTGCAGATATGTGAATCGTTGAAGAAAGATTAAGATTTTTAACTTACTGCTTATTTTAACCCTTTATTATTGGCATAATGAGTTGCTCTTTAGCACTCACTTTACTTTAGTCGGGCTTTTATCATGGATTTTTCCTCTCTATAATATAAATGTAAGCTGTCCATATCTGTAAATTTGAAAATTTAAAGAACAGAATGGGGATAAGTTTCCGTCTTAGTTAGAAATGAATTTTCTCCAAACTTATTTATAAACCTAAAAGTTTGCAGATATGTGAATCGTTGAAGAAAGATTAAGATTTTTAACTTACTGCTTATTTTAACCCTTTATTATTGGCATAATGAGTTGCTCTTTAGCACTCACTTTACTTTAGTCGGGCTTTTATCATGGATTTTTCCTCTCTATAATATAAATGTAAGCTGTCCATATCTGTAAATTTGAAAATTTAAAGAAAAGAATGGGGATAAGTTTCAGTCTTAGTTAGAAATGAATTTTCTCCAAACTTATTTATAAACCTAAAAGTTTGCAGATATGTGAATCGTTGAAGAAAGATTAAGATTTTTAACTTACTGCTTATTTTAACCCTTTATTATTGGCATAATGAGTTGCTCTTTAGCACTCACTTTACTTTAGTCGGGCTTTTATCATGGATTTTTCCTCTCTATAATATAAATGTAAGCTGTCCATATCTGTAAATTTGAAAATTTAAAGAACAGAATGGGGATAAGTTTCCGTCTTAGTTAGAAATGAATTTTCTCCAAACTTATTTATAAACCTAAAAGTTTGCAGATATGTGAATCGTTGAAGAAAGATTAAGATTTTTAACTTACTGCTTATTTTAACCCTTTATTATTGGCATAATGAGTTGCTCTTTAGCACTCACTTTACTTTAGTCGGGCTTTTATCATGGATTTTTCCTCTCTATAATATAAATGTAAGCTGTCCATATCTGTAAATTTGAAAATTTAAAGAAAAGAATGGGGATAAGTTTCAGTCTTAGTTAGAAATGAATTTTCTCCAAACTTATTTATAAACCTAAAAGTTTGCAGATATGTGAATCGTTGAAGAAAGATTAAGATTTTTAACTTACTGCTTATTTTAACCCTTTAATAATGAGTTTGCTCTTTAGCACTCACTTTACTTTAGTCGGGCTTTTATCATGGATTTTTCCTCTCTATAATATAAATGTAAGCTGTCCATATCTGTAAATTTGAAAATTTAAAGAAAAGAATGGGGATAAGTTTCAGTCTTAGTTAGAAATGAATTTTCTCCAAACTTATTTATAAACCTAAAAGTTTGCAGATATGTATTTAAAAAATATATATATTATTTGTGACATCAAAGACAAACTTGGCATTTAAGTCAGTCAAATTTTCATTTAAAATGCTACAGAATAGCTACATTTTTTACATAATAGATACTACATAATTTACTACATAATAACTACAATACTACTAATAACTAACTACAACTAATAATAAACTACATAGTAACTACTTAATTTACTACATGCTACATTTTTGCTAAACGTTTATAATATTTTTATGTAATGCAAGATTTTTCAATAGTACAATTTTCCACTCAAGTTCTATATATGAAATGTCCATAGACTACTGAATCAGATTGTTTTATAAACAAAAAAAAAAATACCTTCAAAAAACTTAAACTCACCATTAAATAATTTAAAACTGTTTGAACATACACATAAGGGAATGTTGGATTCGAGACATGTAACAAAGCTTATAACTCCATTTTTAACATCTTGGTGAACAGATTAAAACAATGGTTTTTTTAAATGCAGTCAGTCAAAAACGAAGTAAATTTCTCATTGAAGTATTACAAAGCCTTTGCGAATATTAATGATGCACAACAGTTAATATTAATATTAATTGTCCAATTGTATAGTATGGAAACCAGACAGTATATTTTAAAAGCTCAAAAACTGATTATTAAAACTATTAGACTTTATCAGACATTAAAACTATTTGTTAAGGAGTTCATAGAACTGTATTATCGTAAATGACCTCAACTTCAATTTTACTCTCACTCAGGCTATTGTATAGATTTAATGAAGCAACCTTTCCTAGAAAAATTGACCATTAGTAACCACAATGTGGAATTTACTTACTGTATTCTTATTAACGATCGAAATCTGTGATGTTCCATTCTCAGAATAGCAACAAAAGATAGGAAGACTCCTAAAAACGTCTGAAAGAAAAAAAATAATGATAACATCTTGAGCGAACAATCGATCGAAAAACGCTTTTCGGCTTGGCAAACAAAAGACCTCACAATAATCCTTCAAGAACCACCCCTCACTTCGTGAAAGGAAATTGTGAGAAAAAAAAAAGGCAAAAGCTTCTCTACAGCAAACATTTCAAAGCCACTTGACTACGTTATCCTACTACCACGCAAAAAGGAGCATAACATCTGCCATAACACATTTTTTTATGTTTATTATTCTTCTGCTGCCAAATCCAAACATAATATAACACGCATACAACAACTTCGAACTTAAAATAGATTGACTTTTTGTCGATGATTTATTATATTTGCAGTAGTATATTTTCATAAGTATATTTTTATAAATATATTTTTGTAAACAAGCATTGTCTAATACATACCAAATGCTTTCTTAGTACTATAACATCCATTTTATGGACATAAATTTGAATTTATACTTATTTGTATATGATTTTTGATATGAAATATTATTATTAAGTAAGTATTTTAAATTGAAGAGAAATAAAGGCTATTTGTTGGTTAATGTTTATAAATTTGATGCTATGATTTAAAGTATTTAAAGGTTCCTGTTTAGTTACATATTAATAAATTATTATACAGATAATTAGTATTCTGCTCAATTTTGGATTTTTTTTATGTTATATATAGAGTATTGTTATGTTTAAAAGCATCATAATTCTGTTTATATAAAATTTTAAGTAAGATAATTTTTATTGTGTTTTTCAATGATAGTAATGTAATTCATTGAAAAAAATTGTATCAATGCACTTTAGGTTCAAAAATGAAAGTTTAAAAATAATGATTAATTTATAACTTTAAAATATCTTAAAAATGTTTTTGAATTTAACAGTAACTGAACACAATGATAATTTTAAAAATATTATTTCAAAGCAACATGAAGTTCTGAAAATTATGTATTAATTTTTAAATGTTTAATATTTTATGAATTACTTTTTATTAATTTGTATGAATTTTAATGAGATTGTCTTTAGAAGGAGAATTCTATAAATTATATTATTTTTAAAACCATAACGGTATATATTTTTTTGAAATAGTAGATAAAATTTATGCCTATTATAATAAATAAAATTAATGTTATGAATGATTTCGAACAGATGGCTATTGTTTCAAAATTATTCTGTTTTATCTTCTAATAATTGTACTTAGTATAAGTCAGATATGACCAATTTTAGAACAAAGATTCATCCATATTAGTGTGGTATAATATCATTTCTTTACAGCTGATGCAAATGCATGGTTAACGACTATAAGAAATATTTTGAATGAAAAATACTTGATACACTTGATATATACCACTTGAATGAAAAATACAATACAGTTGTCTGTAGTGATGTAAACATATCACTACAGACAACTGTATTGTATTTTTCATTCAAGTGGCTTGCAAACAAATTAAAATTACCTATCTTTACCAATGTTGTAATGAATTTTCAGAAAAGATTTCGTGCGAAAGATATAACATGATTCAAAGATTAAAAAACGTGAAAAACATATTTACAGACAGTTAACAAATATAGAATGCAAATGAAAAAGTAAAACTGTTTTATGATGCAATCTACAATACATTAGACTAATTAGAATTTCTATAATAATGTGAGTAGTCATAGTCTACAAAACATTTTATTATCACAATTTATGTTCTTGCATTATTTACATTGTGGCATTTTGAATGCTTATTGTGAAAGAAAAATAATCAATGTTTCACCTGATCGTTGTTTTTATTATATGTTAAATAATCTTGAGATTTAAAAACTAATTATGTTTATTCTAAACCCTGATTTTATGTACCTTTCATTTTCTGGCTGAATTACTCAGTGCAATAAATCAATGAAATGTTATTTCATTGAATTATTGCTCAATGTTTATTAATTGATTTTATGATTAATGTTCTGAATGTGCGGTTTTATTGCTCAATATTTATTCAATGTTTTTTGATTAATATGAATGTTCAAGATCTGGTTTTCCGTATTTTAATTCATATATAATCTTTGGAATTGCTTGTAAAAATGTAAATTAGATTTTATTTCCTCCCTTATGCAATTCATTACCATATATATAATAATTTATTGAGATATTTTGATGAAATCTGAATAAAAAGTACTATCTTCCATTTCATGATCGATTCAAATATTTTGAATTCTATATGAGTTTTCAAGTAATTGTATTTCACATATTCTATTTACATACTTAAGAATTTTTCAGAGAATTTTTATGTTTAAGTAATCTCCATCTTTTTTATTATAATAAAAATTAAGCATTCTTTCGCTAGTAAATGGTGTTTTTCGATTAATATTCTACAGAGAAATGTAATTTTAAAAAGCCTAGTCATCGTTAAGAAAACAAACAACTCTTTTAAGGCTCTTTTCAAGATGATTTATTATTTGTTTCCGTATTAAATGTTTGTCCTGAATTAATTAAACTTCTTCACTTGTAAAACAACATTTTATTTAGGTTTCAACACATCTTTCTTCCTTCTCATGTAATGCTAATATTTTAAATTTTAATAGATGAAAGTGGAGAAGCTTTTTAATTGGATTTTCAAAAATTAAATTTCAAAGATACTTTCATATTTATGCACGAATAGATTAATAGAATCGGCTTATATACATATTTTTTTAATTATAAAATACGAGAAATGCCTTCTGATTTTCTTTTGGTCTTTCTAAGATAGATTTTATCTGAAAACTCGTAACAAAAGAGTTTTTAAAATGTAAATATTTGCTAGATTATCATCAATTTGGCTTCTTTACACTTTTAGATGAAGTGTTTATATTTGCCTGAAAAACATTTGTTTGTTTTAAGGGAAGCATGAACTTTCAATGAATCTTTCAGAAAATTATGTTCTGGGGATTTCAAATCAATATAAAATTGTTTTTATGCCTTCTCATTTTAATGATCTGAAGTTACCATGATTCTTGTTAATTTGCTGCTTGTTAGAAATGCATATATATATTTTTATTAAGAGTATTAATGCATAAAAATTTCTGATATAAAAATTGATTTGTGAATATTATGAATAAGCATAATATAAACTCATAATATTTTGAAATTTATATCAGTTTTCAAGAAAAGGCATTTCATATGTTCTGTTTACATATTTAAGAATTATTGCGAGAATTTTCGTGTCTACGTAATCTCCGTCTTTATCGCTTTAATACGAAATAAGCATTCATACACTAGTAAATGTTATTTTTCGATTAATATTTTACAGAGAAATTCAGTTTTGAAAAGCCTAGTCATCGTTACTAAAACAAATAACTCTTTTAAGCCTCCTTCCAAGATGATTTACTGTTTGTGTTCTTATTAAATGTTTGTCCTGAATTAATTAAAGCGTGTCTTCACTTGTAAAACAACATTTCATTTACGTTTCAACGCATCTTTCTTCCTTCTCATTTTATGCTAATATTTTAAATTTTAATAGATGAAAGTGGAAATGCTTTTTAATTAGATTTTCAAGAATTAAATTTCAAAGATACTTTCACATTTATGCACGAATAGATTAATAGAATCGGCTTATATACATATTTTTTTAATTATAAAATACGAGAAATGCCTTCTGATTTTCTTTTGGTCTTTCTAAGATAGATTTTATCTGAAAACTCGTAACAAAAGAGTTTTTAAAATGTAAATATTTACCAGATTATCATCAATTTGGCTTCTTTACACTTTTAGATGAAGTGTTTACATTTGCCTAAAAGCATTTGTTTGTTTTAAGGGAAGCATGAACTTTCAATGAATCTTTGAGAAAATTATGTTCTGGGGTTTGCAAATGAACATAAAATTGTTTTTATGTCTTCTCATTTTAATAATCTGTAGTTACCTTAATTCTGGTTAATTGCTGCATGTTAGAAAGGCATATATTTTTTAATTGAGAGTATTAATGCATAAATATTTCTGCTATAAAAATGAATTTGTGAATATTATTAATAAGCATAATATGAACTCGTAATATTTTGAAATCTATATCAGTTTTCCAGAAAATGTATTTTATATGTTCTGTTTATATATTTAAGAATTATTTCGAGAATTTTCGTGTCGGAATAATCTCCGTCTTTATCGCTATAATAAGAAATAAGCATTCATACAAAAGTAAATAGTATTTTTCGATTAATATACAGAGAAATGTAGTTTTAAAAAGCCTAGTCACCGTTACGAAAATAAGCAACTCTTTTATTCATCAAGATGATTTATTGTTTGTCTAGTTATTAAATGTTTGTCCTGAATTAATTAAAGTGTGTCTTCTCTTGTAAAACAGCATTTTATTTTATTTAGACTTCAACGCATCCGTATTCCTTCTCATTTTATGCTAATATTTTAAATTTTAATAGATGAAAGTGGAAATGCTTTTTAATTAGATTTTCAAGAATTAAATTTCAAAGATACTTTCACATTTATGCACGAATAGATTAATAGAATCGACTTATATACATTTTTTTATTATAAAATACGAGAAATGTCTTCTAGTTTTCTTTTGGGCTTTCCGAGATAGATTTTATCTTAAAACTCGTAACAAAAGAGTTTTTAAAATGTAAATATTTACCAGATTATCATCAATTTCGCTTCTTGGCGCTCTTAAAGGAAGTGTTTACATTTGCATAAAAACATTTGTTTGTTTTAAGGGAAGCATGAACTTTCAATGATTCTTTGAGAAAATCTTGTTCTGGTGTTTGCAAATCAATATAAAATTGTTTTTATGTTCTTCTCATTTTAATAATCTGTAGTTACCACAATTCTTATTATTTTGCTGCATGTTAGAAATGGATATATTTTTTAACTAAGAGTATTAATGCATGAAAAATTGATTCGGGAATATTATTAATAAGCATAATATAAACTCTTAAAAATAAATATAACAAAAATAATAAATATAAACTTAAATATAAACTTAACTCTTAAATATAAACCATAAAACTTGTTAATTTGCTGCGTTAGAAATTCATATATTTTTTTATTGGAGTATTAATGAATACAAATTTCTGCTATATATTGGATTCATGAATATTATTAATCTAAAAAATATCAAATAAATGTAATAATAAAAATGTACATTTGCCTAAAAACATTTGTTTGTTTTAAGGGAAGCGTGAACTTTCAATTATTCATTGAGAAAATTATGTTCTGGTGTTTGCAAATCAATCTCATTTTAATAATCTGTAATTACCATAATTCTTGGTAATTTGCTACGTGTTAGAAATTCATATATTTTTTATTGATAGTATTAATACGTAAAAGTTTCATAATGCATAACTCATAAAATGAAACACTTTAAGTGGTCTTTATTAACAATTATGTTTACAAAGAAAATACAAATTTTGTTCTGTAAAATACAACAAATTTACAAATAAAATCAATATTCTAATAGATTTTAAAGGATTCTTTCTCTAAAATTTCATTTTTTAATACCTTAAACACTATTAGAATAACGTTCATACATTTTTTTATTACTAAATTTCTTTGATATTTTTTTTAATTAATTATATTCAAAAATCCATTTTTCTGATATAAAAATGGATTTGTGAATATTATTAATCATTGTGAATGTTATCAAAAAAATTTAATAATAAAAAATGTATGAACTTTATTCTAAAAGTGTTTAAGATATTAACAGATTGAAATTATGGAGAAAGAATCCTTTAAAATCCATTAGAAAATTAATTTTATTTCTCAGTTTTTGTATCTGACAGAACAAAATTTGTATTTTTTATAATCACAATTGTTAGTAAAAACCTCTAAAATGTTTCTTTTCCATTGCACTTTAGAAAATAACATTTACAAAAGTTAAATCTGCAAATTATTTAGAATTTATTTGATTATATTTCTCGAAAGGAGACTTCTGAAAATTATTTTCATAGGCTTAGCTTCAAAAAGATTTTAATTTAAAAGATTTTTAAAATAAATTTTAATTAATTTTATTTTTACATATTTTTAAATGCTATTCTATTATTTGATTAAAAAGTATTTTAATTTATATTTTTAAGATTTAAAAATGAAAAAAAAATTATCAATGAGAAGAAAAGTATTTTGAGGTCAGTTGTTGAATAAAAATAAGTTTGGAATAAATACAAAGCATAATTTATTGGTAGTTATATTCTTTTTTTATATTGTTCATTCAAAATTATAATTATTAATTATTTACAAATAAATGAGGGGAATAAAATTCAATTTGATAGATTAATATATCCATGCCAATGAAAAAATGCTTTTTAACTCTTAAGTTTTTCTCCAAAAACTTGAACGAAAAAATTTTGTTACTTAAAGACAAAATAATTCCTATCAGCAATTTTTTTTTAATGATAATAATAATTCTATGAAAACTAATTTAAAATAAATGACTTATTTTTTTATGCTTTCAAAAGAGAAATCTTCACTACAAATACTTGTATATTAATAATGTTGAAAGATTTTGGTATACATGTAGTTCGTGAATTTCAATAATGTAAAATAATATGTGGGAGGCTCATCTAAAAGCAGAATTTATCTTAATACATTGAATGCTGTCCTTACATTCAAAGAAATGTATCACGAGAGTAAATGCTACAAGTTTTAATCTCACTAAATTAAGAGTGTCATTGGAAATATGATACAATATTATTAACATTTTGAAGAAAAGAATCAAAGACAGTGGCGCTTTTCTAAAGGATCGTTTCACTATTTGTCATTATAAATATCCAAAAGTATTTGATTTTTTAATAATAGCTCTTACTGATATTGATAATAGAGTTAATATTTAAATATTAACAAAACATACAAGGATCAGTCAAATGAAAAAGTCCCATTTCTACATACCTTATTTCTTATTTTGAGTGTGAGGGACATACATGTTCAAAACAATTTCTGCAGCGCTTACAAATTTCTTAACTTCATTTAATTTATAATAAAATCATATTATTAATAAAAATCATAAAAATAATTAAATTAAAAATAATAATGCAATAATTCATTAATTATATAATTATAAAAATCATTTAATAATAATAATATAATAATTTGATAAAAATCTCTTAAAAAATCCTTTAATTTAGATTAATAGTATTTTTAATTTGATAATAATCATTATAATAATAATAATTTAAATAATCATTAATTAATCACAATTAATAAGTTGTACAATCAATCATACATCACTCGCTGTACCACTTCATTAATCGAAAACCCCGTTTATGGGCAGTCGGCGATTTTTCTTATTTAACACTTCCATAGTAACAATATTCTCTAGTCACAACTCCATGTTCTGGAGATGTTCAATTCAATATTTTACATTGTTCTCCAGAGTCACAACACCATATAAGAAGTTGTTTTCAAAGATGACTTTCTGTTTGAGATTTTTCTACTCCACTTACACTCTTGTTATGGCAAACAAGTGTCACCATACTACGCGAGCATCACGATTGTACTGTGATTCCATTATGTTTAACATCTTACTTTGTCAACAACCTCATAACAGACAGCTGTTCTTCTTTTGATGCATTTTTCCTATAGGACAAAGTTTCTATAGTCCTTGCATTGATACTGTAGTCAACTATAGTCATTGCATTGGTACTATAGTCAACTATAGACATTGATACTATAGTTAACTTAAGTCTTTGCATTGGTACTATAGTTAACTTAAGTCTTTGCATTGATACTATAGTTAACTTAAGTCTTTGCATTGATACTATAGTTAACTTAAGTCTTTTTGCATTGATACTATAGTTAACTTAAGTCTTTGCATTGATACTATAGTTAACTTAAGTCTTTGCATTGATACTATAGTTAACTTAAGTCTTTGCATTGATACTATAGTTAACTTAAGTCTTTGCATTGATACTATAGTTAACTTAAGTCTTTGCATTGATACTATAGTTAACTTAAGTCTTTGCATTGATACTATAGTTAACTTAAGTCTTTGCATTGATACTATAGTTAACTTAAGTCTTTGCATTGATACTATAGTCAACCATAGTCTTTGCATTGATACTACAGTCAACTATAGTCTTTGCATTGATACTATAGTCAACTATTAGCATTGACATTATAGTCAACTATTGGGATTGATATTATAGTCAACTATAATCTTTGCATTGATACTATAATCAACTATAGGCATTGATACCCTAGTTAACTATAGTCTTTGCATTGATACTTTGAAAATACTTTTCTCTCTACTCTCATCTGCTGCCTACGGAGCATATCTTACACTACAAACAACAATACCTCCAATTTACGAGTGAGTGGTAAAAAATTCTGAATTTGTCTCAAAAATTAAGGTTTTCATTTAAAATAACTAAATTAGTTCATTAACTATTTATGTTTATTTCATAACATACTAAATAGTTAATTGAACGTCTATAATTGAAATTTGTGTAAAAATTAGCCACCAAATTAAATTGTATATGTTAGAAAGAGCAATGCACTTATTATGCATGAAAACCACAGTAGTTGCTAAACTATTTCCCTCAAGTCGATAAAGAACTTTTCTTTTTCTGCATAGCGAATGAACTGGAGGATTAATTCCAATGACTAAAATAGTTTCCCTGTTTTTTGTTTGCAATTCCTTGTAATACATTCCTCTTTGAACATGTGTAATTTGTTTCCAGACAGACTAGTTTAATTAACTACAAGGAAGTGGTGATAGTATTTGTATATATCCCTATATCTTTTGTTTCATTTACGTTTCTCTGTAGAAAAGTATTATTTTATTCATGCGTATATTGGACCATTGGCATCGTACAAAGTATGTTGTACTAATATTTGTACTAATACATTTCTTTTCGAATGATATATTCTAATTAATTTTTTGGTCACTTAAAATAAACTCTTAGTTTGAAATGTTGAGAAATTTCCGAAAGATAAATTTTATATTTTTAACCGAGAAAAAAAAACAAATAAAAAAAGTATTGACTTTTTTTATTTAGCATTCTTACTTCTTATGTATAAAATATAGTGTGAAATATGTAGAATATTATATGACTGTAAAAAACTATTTACATAAATGAATTAATGAAATAAAATAAAAATATATATTTGCTTTCCTCTTAAGATTTAATAAACTTAATTTAAAGTTGTATTGATAAGAAAAAAATTTAAATTTTTAAAGTAATACTCGTACTTTTAAAATGGACTTTTTCTTAATATTTTTTTCATAAGAGTAATAAAGTTTTTTTTTTGTTAAAATAAGTAAACTGAAATAAATTGGAATGTTTTTTATTTCTGATTTAAAATTAAAAAAAATTGTCCTTAAAAAAACTATGATTTCAGTTCTTCAACAATATAATCTGAATTTTGCAGAATCGAAAATCTTAATTTGTTTAGAGATATTGTTTGAAGATTTATTAATGCAGTTAAATAAAAATAATTTATAAAAAGTTCAGATAAAAATCAAAATCAATAAATATTTTTATTCAAAAAGCCTTTTAAGACTTATTAAAGAATTATTTTTTAATTATTTATTTTTCTAACGAAATTCAGACAACATAACTTAATAAAAAAAAACTCCAAAGGCTAATTTTTTTTTAAAGAATTAATTATTCGATTCATTTTCATTCTGAATTCCAATGGATGAACTAACAGGCATTTCTATTAACTCCATTAGCAAACGATATTGAAAAACTTTTCTTTGCTTACCTTCAGTAAAAAGCTTTCTAAAATAATTCATTTTAATTATTTGCATAAGAAATGCTATTCATTTTTATAAGTTAAATGGCAACGATGGAAGTTAATTTAAGAAATGCTGCTATATAGGTCTTCAGTCTTACATCCCCGTATTGAAGCTAAAAAATAATTTTAATTTATGCTCTAAGATATGTTTGTTTTATTATTACATGAAAAAGCAACATGTATTTGCGAATTCGTCTGCTTTTATTTTGTTGAAGATGACATTTAAAAAAAAAACTTCCACCGTTTTGCTTCAGACACAAGTTTAATGATAGAATAAAATTAAATATTAAATAGAATTTGGCATTTCGAAAAAACTTTTAAAAGATATAATTAACACAGAAATTTCTTTCTTCACTTTTAATGGAAGGAGCTTGATACGGTATTTTTTCAACTGTAAGGTTAGTTCTGCGTTAGCTATTATCAGGCAAGCTTCATTAAAGAAATTTTGGGATGATTCCATAGGGGCTACCTTAAGGGTTCGTTTTAAAAATGGTGATGTTAGCAGATTCTTGAATTACTCCGGTCGTGATAAAACACGACTAGAGAAAAAATTGCAGTGCAAGATTTTTTTTGGGGGGGGTGTTACATCAGCAACTTTTATAAAAAAAATGATGATCAATTAAATTAATTGTTGAATTTCTTTTTGTTCTGACATTTTTTTAAATTAGTGACACATTTTCATTTAAACAAGCTCGTTTCGAAGTTTATTTTATAAATTTCTTAGTTTAGAAACATTTATAATTTCTTGATAAATTATGAAAAAAATCATTAAATACTGATGACATGAAATAAAACTCTGCCATGACTGAATTGAATTGCTGAAAATACCCACCAGTTTCATTAATTTGTGCTGCAAATTTCAAAATTCACTTACAGAAAGACTTACTAAATTTGACTGCCTTTATCAAACATGAAATCTCAATAAACTGGATACAAAAAGGGGAGAATATTTTGATCTGCTCAGAGAATCTTTTTTATTTTCAGCCCCAATCTTATTTTTCGTTTTTCACCAGAGTATCTGATTAGGCCCAACGCGCTGCACTATACTCTCAAGAGAAAAAGTAGGCAATATTGCTTTGACTTTCAGAGTAATTGTACTCAGGGGTATTTACGTACCGGGGATTTCAGGAAAGGAAAATTCTGGGATTTTTATCTCTTGGGTATTGTGTGTTTTGGTAATTTTTGGCAGAATTATTTATTGATAAAGCTGTAAACCAAAAGTCGGTTGGAGAATCGACTATCTATCTCTACAAGCGAACTCGTGATAGAATTGAATGCGGAAAGTCAAGTTGCAAAGCGATCTTTTGACTTTCAAAGGTCTAGGAAGGAAACTGTCTTTTTCAGCATACTTCCTTTAACGAGACAATAAAATGTGCCCAGTCAACGACTGACACTACTGGTCTGTCCTAAACGACCTTTTTTGAATCAAATGATGAATTGCCTCTAGTCAAAGTCTGATGCTATTGGTCTGTCCAGAACGGCAGCCGTTGGATGAGACGATGAATTGCGTCTAGCCAAAGATTAATGCTAATGGTCTGCCCGGAACGGTAGTCTTTGAATGAGGCGATGAATTATATTCAGCCAGAGAATGACGCTATTGGTGTGTCCAAAACTACCTTCTTTGAATCAAATGATGAATTGCTTCTAGACAAAATCTGATGCTATTGATCTGTCCAGAACAGTCGTTGGATGAGACAATGAATTGCGTCTAGTCAAAGATTAATGCTAATGGTCTGCCCGGAATGGTAGTCTTTGAATGAGGCGATGAATTATATCCAGTCAGAGAATGACGCTATTGGTGTGTCCAAAACGACCTTCTTTGAATCAAATGATGAATTGCTTCTAGACAAAGTCTGATGCTATTGGTCTGTCCAGAACGGCAGTCTTTGGACGAGACAATGAATTGCGTCTAGTCAAAGACTGACGCTATTGATCTGTTCTATTTTTTAATTTTTTATCTGCATCAATTGCAGTGCTGGGCCATATCAAATCAACTCGTTTTTCTTTGAGAGTTATGCCGCACAGTTTATGAATCCCTACCTTAAATGATATTGTCTTTCAAGGAAATTAAATGTATTATATGAAATAAATGTACTATATTAAAATGTATTATTGTAAATAAATGTACTATATTAAAATGTATTATTGTAAATAAATGTATTATATGAAAGCATTGTCATGTCAAGCAAGACGGAAATAATTTATTATAACAAGATTGACATGAAAATTTTGTTAATTAAGTATTAGTTATATTTGTAAGACTGACGTACTATTCTTAAAGATTTAATATTTTAAATAAAAATATTTATTTCAAATGTGTATGTTACGTTCTAATTATGAATCGTAATAAATTTTGCTAAAAAATTATGAGTTTTTATTAATAAAAATTGCAATAATTACTTGAAAAGAGATAACAAATACCGAGCGCAGTATTTTTAGCAACTGAAAAATCGATATGTTCCTTTTTTTAGGTCTAAAAAATGTTTTGAAGCTTTTGATGTTTGTATAACGAATTTTTTCAAGGTTGTGTAGGAAGTCTGAAGAGTACAACTAAATTTAAAAAGCTATTTATTTTTTTTTACCACACTGCAATATGAAATATCTATTTACAAATTGTCAATCGAATAAAGAGTTAAAAAAATGGTCAATGGCATAAAGAGATCGATAGGGATCCAAAAAGTGTGGGCAAAAATGCGAGGGAGTTTCTTAAGTGAACACGTCAGCTCGTGAAACCTTCCAAGAAATAAATCTGGATTTGTAGAAAATACCGATGCAGTGGTCCAATGGGGGGGGATTTAGTTTTTCAAAGAACCATTGAGTGTAGGCCTTACAAACTCTGATTCAAGCATTTGAATCTTGTCGAATACAAAATACTGTTGTAAAAGTGCTATTGAGTCCGTAGAAAAATTGACCTCAGAATAAATTATAACCACCGCTAGTTAAGATTTGTATTCATATGATGTATAAAATATTAATTAGAACAATACATGCATAAATGTAAGCTACATTAACTGTAAAACGTCCTAAAAACTAGTAATTATGGGCTAAAAAAAAAAGGAAGTATCAAATAACAAAGAATTTTAATTCTTTCATGATTAGTTTTTATTCAGAAAAAATTCATTACTAGCTTTATCATGGCTAGATGGTTACAGTGTTGGATAGAAGTTGAATTGTTTCCATCTTGAAGGAGGAGATGATAAGTTTTTATTTCGTTTCTGCTTTACTTAAAATAATAGTCTAATGCCTTTTGATCATATGCTTTGCTGTTGTTGATATGGATGAATTGGTATTTTCCACATGTGGAATATAAGTGTGAGAAAAGTTTTCTAAAAAAGATTTCCAAAATGCATATACTTCCATAAGAACACTTCCCGAAGGAAATATAATTGCAAATATATAATGAAATACGAAGTGGGTTTAAACACATAGAATTGAGACCCATGGATTCACAGAATATAAGATGCACTTAATGGTGAGTAAATATTGTTGATAATAATTTTATTAAAGTTTATACACAGATTATTATTATTACTATTACTAACTTAATTATTAAACATTTTATCACTGATATTTTCCTCTTATTGATTAGCTTTATTAAAATACATTTGATTTTGTTTACATAGACTAGAATGAGTAATAACAATTTTCCTATTTCAGATATATTATGCATTCATTACCATGAAAATCAGGCAAGAAAGAGCAGTCCAACAGTTGCAAAACTTGATATGGAAGTTTGCGTCAAACACAAAAGGAAATAATTCAAAATGCAGCATGATTATGCATTAAGTAAGACCTGGTGGAAAATTTGATATTAAGTCCTCTTTATCCCATAAATAGTCTCCATGAGATAATCTGTATGCAGTTTATGAGATGTTTTATCATCATAAATGCCCTTGAACCACCATTGATGCAATTATTAATAGTTGTCGGAGTTTGAGATGCACCGAGTCACTGGAATGATTGAGATTAGATGGTCAAATAGACAAGCTGTTCCTCATCTCTGTCATTTTGTAATACTATAAGAAGATGGTGGGATTAGTGAATATGAGAGTGAGTTTACCCAAATTGATCCCTTGAGCAGGAAGCCCATATCTATCAGGATCACCTTATCGTCGGAAACGCGCTTTCACAATAATTGCATCATTGTCAAGCATTTTCTCACAGGTAGCATAATATGTACGAGTCCTTGTGTCTGTCTGTACTATTGCAAGGCGCCTGGCTGACGAGCATTTTCTATCGTAGTGCCCATTAGGTATGCAATATCAACTTTCATTTGATGCGGTACATTGTACGGCAATATTGAACTGTGATGGAATGTGTATTGAAGTTGTCTTCAGTGGCGAATCTCGATTCTATTTGTATTTCTTTGATGGTTTTGCGTCAATGTTGCATACTGTCAGTAAAAGTTAGAGCCGGATATGCGTGTTGTCTTGATTCAGTGTTGTTCAGGGATATGAACTAAAGTACTTCTCAAAATAAAAACGCTATGTTTAATTGCCGTATTTATTAAAATTTACAAGACAGCATTGCACAACTGCAACACATAGCACACTTAACACAATTATATGGCAAATAAAACAGCCAGTTCGTTTAAGAGTCTTTGTACCGTCCCTGCAGCCTGGAACACTTCACTCTCGACTCTGCATTCTCTCATTAACGGTTCCAAAGTCTAACGGGTGAAAAAAACCTGTGCAAAGTCCACGACCTGTCCTTGAAAGGAAGATCTATCGATATTTAATTCTTTCACGTTGGCTATATTTTCTTTCGAGAAAACATGGTGGATTCTTATTCTGTCTAGCACTAGGGTTTCATTGCACACAACATCAAATCCCCTCTAGCAGTTATTCACCGAACCATGGCAGACTAGCAATACGTTTATGATATCCTTCAATCTCATATATTCCCTTGCCTTCCAGGGTTCCCAGAAAATTTTTGAAATTTTCGAAAAAGACGATGCTCAGCTATACGCAGTAAGGGTGTCATACGACTGACTTCTCACTATTAATACACTTTCTTGAATCCACATGTTCCTCAGATTTATCACTGATTGAAAGTTTGTTGGATGACCAGAGTCAACAAGTTTTACAGTGTAGAAGTTTGGTCGAATCAGAGGCAAGCCTACAGCAGATGATAAATGAGATGTCTCAGGATACCAAAAGAAACTTGTATGCCACAATGCTCGACCTTACTGTATCGTGCATTGAACTAGAAGTGGCCTAACGAAGTACTAGTTCTTGTATTTCTGTGTCAGTTTTCCTCTCATAAAATTATTTTTTTTCTTTTATTTTGTAATCACTTACTTTTATCAACATTACAAATTCTTATTTAAAATTTCTAATGTTTCTGACAATTCCTTTTTGGCGAGCTAATTTTTTTTGTCAACAAGTATAATTCAAATTTATACATGCAGTTTAATAATATTTAAAAAAAAAGGCCTTCCAATGAATATTTTTAACATAGAAATGAATATATTTTACAAATATATTATATTTATTATGAATAATTTGTAAAATAATTATGACAACTTTACCAGCTAACCTATTTTATCTAGCATAAACTAAAAAAATATTTAATGAACAATTAAAGAAAACTTTTAGAATATAACTTGCCATGGTAGAAATTTAAAAACCCCCATAAATTAAGAAAATAAATACATTAACTATAGATTTGATAAAATAAATTCGGTATTATTGCGAATTTCAACACTTAGTTATCACTTTTATAAAATTCTTATGGCATGTTTAACTTAATTCTTTTTTTACAAGAAGTTATACTGCATATTGGGAATTCAGTTTTCTTTAAACAACTAATCAAAGATTTTTGAAACAAAAAATATTCACAAGAAATATTTGAGAATTTAACATGTTTACATAATCATGTCAAAGAAATTTCATAATTAAGTAAAATATTTGCACTCTTTTATCATTTTTTATTCAGGAGATGTATTTTTATTTACTTATGCTAAGGGCTTTAATTCATTTTCTTTTTTCTTTTTCGTTTTTTTATTAGAACCAAACTTATCGTAAGATTTTAATAACTATGCTCTAGTTAGCTGTTTTCGAGAAACGGATAGTTATTTTATCAAGGAAAATAATTTTATTGTAAAAAAAAATATATAAAATTGGAAATATATTCTTTATTAATTTATATTTTTGCAAATAAATGTAATAAGAAAATAAAACTCTTTTATTATATAACCCAGACTGTGAATGATAAATATTCACATTAGCATTAAAATTCATTCAAATTCTTAAGAGAATGATTTGAATGCTATTAACAATCAAACTATTCGTTTCAGGGAATATTTAACTTACTTTATATTATTATTTCTTTGAAAGAAAATTTAATGTATTTCATATAACTATTCCTTTAAAGGGAGGATTAAGCATTTTATATAACTATTTCTTTAAAGGAAGGAATTAAATTTTCTAATTGAAAACAATACATCTGTTATCAAATCTTTTATTATAACTAAAAGTGTATTATTATATTCTCAAGATTAAACCAGTGATTTTATTGATTAAACCAGTGACTTACATTTTTAATTTTGCTAAAGGCATAAGGGTTTGAACAAAATTCCTGCTGACCCCTTGATAAGAGAAAAGATTCTCACGAGGCTCCTTGAACAAGTTCACCCCTTGAACAGGTGAACCCTTGAACATTCCCTCTTCATCCCTTTTCTGGGCCGGAGAGGTTCGTGGGATTTATTTATAAAAAATAAATAAAATAAAAGATAAAAAAATATATCTGTTCGGAAATTAAATTCTTTATTTTTTATCAATATTCAGGGAGCAACTTTTTATTAGAGAGATAAAATGGGCGAGATAATACTGGATGAGAGAATGTGAAAGACACGATTTGTACATAGACTGCCCCTTATGAAATGATACGTAATTAGGGTTCTTAAAGATTTTGCTGAGACTGACTGTCTGACAACTTTTTTGTCTGACAACTCTGACTGTCTGACAGCTCTGACAACCTTTGAGAAGTACTAAAATACATCTTGAGGGTAATGAGACAGTTTTATATAGCCTGCTATATTTGTGTATAGACTGTCGTATTTGGACTTGTTGTATGGATTATTGTATTTGAACTTGTATAGACAGTTGTATATTGATTGTCACATACAGATGATATGCATGTGGTGTTTTTAAGGATCTTGCCGATACTAACAATTTTTAAAGATCTATGAATTTGATTTTGAGAAGCGCTGCACCAATTATTCTTGAGGATAACTGCGACTTCGAACTTGTTTTTATGCTTTCATCCCCATCAACTAAATTCAAAATGAGGTATCTTAAATCTAGGAACCTTGTTGTGAAATGCTTTTATACCATACCACAACACTGTTACACCATACCAAGTCTGATTTTTCAACAGATTATTTGTTGTTCGCGAGGTAACAATTTTTAGAATTTACGATGTACCATCTGAAAAGAAAATAATCAAATTAAAACCAATTCGACGACGAATTTTGCGTAATGATAAACATAACAGACTTAACAATGGAAATTAATTGATTACTTGTTAATCAGATATACGCCACGTAAAGCTGTTTTTAAAAAAAAGTATAATAATTAATGGGAAATTTTTTTCATGTAGTTTTTTAATATTGTGTTATCTGAAATTTTAATTATTAATAATTAAAATTCTTTTTATTGCAATTAAAATCCCTCCTTTTACATTTTCTCTTGTATAATTCTTTGAATCTTGCTTTTTGCTTTTTTTGAATCTTGTTTTTTGATTTTTTTGAATCTTGTTTTTTGCTTTCTTTGAATCTTGCTTTTTGCTTTCTTTGAATCTATCCGACTTGGCTGCTTGCCAAGTTTCTACACTATGGTGGTCGAATTTATATCTGTCAAAGGAGTCATTTGTTTAAAAAGTAAACAAAACAGTTTCCTTAAAAGCAAACGTTGTAACAGCAACTGACATTATTTGATGCATTTTGGTCGAAGAAATACCTATCTATTCTCCAATTCCTAGAAAACTATTGGATGGATGTTGTTTTTCATCCAATGTTTTTCGTCCTATTCCCTATTGTCACAAGGCAACAGTTTCTGAAAACGAGAGGCTATTTTGAATAAATTTGTTGTTAGAAGTTTGCCGTCAATTAAACAGAAATGTTCTTCACAGTTTAGAGATGTTTTTAAAAAATTTCTTGCAGTAGAAGTTTATGTAAAATAAATTTCTAATCTCCAAAAAAATGTACCCATACCATTGAGAAAGAAATTTTTGAAATACATGTAAACTCCACCAAAAAGATACATATAAAATCAAAATAAATAAATAAAAACAATGAAAATAGATGAAGATAACTCACTTATTCAAAACACAATAAATAATCGACGGGGCAGATATGCAGGTTACCTATAAAATTAAAAAAATAATAATGAAAGAACAAAACACGTAACAGCAATCTTAAAAAATAAAAGAACAGAAAAAACATAGAATTTTAAACAATTTTCTTTTCTTGAAAATTCTCATTTTCACTAATAATAAAATAGCCTTTCATTCTTCAAACGATTGTTTAGAAAAATGTTACATCATTTAGTTATGTAATTATTAGCAACAAAAAAAAATTTAAATAAATATGATGTATAAATAGCTCATAAAAAGAAATTTTAATAAACCAATACTAATAGCTCATGAAAGAAATAAAAAAAAAAACCCAATAAGAAACGTTGAAAGTGATCAAGGAAACAAAAAACTGATCAAGGACACGATAAAGTGATTAAAGAAACGAAAAACCCCTCTCCCCAAAACAATACCCATAATCTTATGGGTAAAAACGAGGAACAAAACATTTAAAGTTTTAGAACTTTAAAAACAAATTTTGAATTAGAAAGGAAACATTTTAAGTTAATTTAATTATTAATTATTTACTGCCTTTAATTTTTCACTTGCGTATCAGCATTTTTTATTCTCACTAACCCTTGACATTTATCAAGATGTATTGGATGTACAGATACTCCTGTAATACACGTAAATTTGAAGATAAGAAAATGTAATATAAATAAATATTTAGCCTAGGTTAAAAACTGGCATTTCCTGTTTTTAACTGAAAAGTGTAACTACATGGTGTCTTGAGAAATTGGAGATACAACCCCTTATTATTTTAAATTAAGTAAAAGCTGATAAAAGCTTAAAAGTATATAAGCTGACGCATTAATTTGTTCTTTTTTGAGAATTATTAATGATTTATTGCATTTAATTTTTTTTGTGTATCAGTATTTTTCGTTCTCACTAACGATTGACATATATCAAGATGCATTGGTTCAAAAAATCCTGTAATACATGTAATACATTTGAAGAAAAGAAGAAAATGAAATATAAATAAATATTTAGCCTAAGTTAAAATCCGGCTTTTCCTGTTTTTAACTGAAAAGTTGTAACTACATGATGTCTTAGGCCTTTTTGCAACACTTTCTTATTTTAAATTTTTCCAGCTGTTTAATTTGATAGTTTTTATGTATTGTATTTAAACAATTTTTTGATTAGAAAAGTAAGGTACTTAATATAAGCTGACCTTTTTTTTGCAAACAAAATAAACATCTTGTTATTGATTTTATAATAGTTAGAAATATTTCGTTGCGGTACATTTATTTGTCTATATTGTGTAAAAAAGACACAAGCCAACGGCCATACCATGCTGAATATACCGGTTCTCGTTAGATCACCGAAGTCAAGCATCGTTGAGCGCGGTCGTGTACTTGGGTGGGTGACCACCTGGGAACACCGCGTGCCGTTGGCATTCACAAATTTGGGACCTGAATGGCCGAGTGTCTAGCGCTCTGGCGCTCGGTGCCACAGGTTTCGGGTTCCGAAACCCGGCGGTGCCATGGATGTATGTAGTGGTTCGGAATCCACTTTAAGCTGTAGGTCCCAGTCTCCTATGACTGTAAGAGCGTCACGGAGCCAAAGTCAGACTTCTACCTACGGGTGCTCCATCACAACAGAAGCTGCTTCCTTCCCCTTCAATCATGAGTACGTATGGGCTCTTGGGCTTGGCCAGCCAAGTGGGATAAGAAACAACAACAACAGAGACACAAAAAGAGTGACAATGCACAACAATTAATTCAAGATAAACTTAAAATTAAACTTAAGTTTATCTTGTGTTAAAATTAACATAAGATAACTTTATATCAGTGATTCAAAATTCAATAGCCTTAATAATTCTTTTTCTGTTGATTCCTGGAATATATCAACTTACATTTTACAAAACGTTCATATAAACTCTAAAACAAAAAGCGCTCAGAATACTTTTCTACTCGAGTGAGAAAAATCATTTCCTGGAGATTGTTCCTTAATCTTACAAATTCGGGAAAAAAAAGGTTGTACATTTTTTCTAAATTTATCGGCAAATCGAGTTTTCAAAATGACATTTTTATTTGACAATTTCTATCTGCCAATTACTTCTAAATGGTAGTATGAGTTTCGATAGATATATTTATTCTCTTTCTAAAATATCTTTCTTATTAGAAAAGCTAACTTGTCCGTTTTTCAGAGTATAGTATATTTTGATTGTTCTTTTTTCCTATTTACCTGCATATAAATAAGATTGCATATTTCTGTATACTAATCTGTTAGGAAAGAGGCAAATGTAAAATAAAGTAGAAAATCAATAAAGTCTCGAGTAAAGGAAATTTATAAAATTTTTGTTTTGCATTTTCACCAATAAATTATTTTTTATCCTTCTTGTTTTCCCAAGCTTCAAAGAAAACAGGAGACGAATTCCCCTGATAACCTTCTTACAGAAATGTTTGTTTATTGGGTCTTGAAATGAAGCCGAAATTTATTCATGAGTCTCATTTCCTCCTAAGCTTCAATTGAATGGCTTGCGTCGTAGATAACTGACTTATTCATATATATTGCTTTACATTTCAAAGTGATATTGCAGAGTAAACAAATCTCGACATTTGCTTGAGGAAAGGGATTTTTGGTACCTGAGAATTCTTAAAGGATTTATAATTATGAATTAAGTTCGATATCTCTACATAGTTTTAAGAATCAGTCCAAATTTTTATTCAAGAGTAAAAAGAATAATGCGATATAATATTGTAATCAAATTAATAAATAAGGCAAATATTGATAAAACTATGCATATCCAATTTTTCAATAAATAAAAATAATTATTTTTTAATGCTTGTTCATTCTGGCAATCAAAATTGGTCAACATTACCTATCTTAAACAAGAAATCTTATAATAAATATTTATAAAAATATTTTGATAACTTATACACTATAGTTATTGACGAAACACGCATACACACACAATGTTAACTTAACACAAACATTAAAAGGACTATATGTGATTCTTCTACCAAAGAGGTTTTAAAATTAATTTGATCAATAAACCTCATAGAAAATATAGTAAAAGACCTAGACCCCTTTGTGAGTAAAGGTGATGGTGACAAACAAAGTGCCATTTTTAAACACAATTATGTTGTAACATATGGCTTTATTGAAAACCAATCTATTACAATAAGGATCACACACAACGAAGGAACATGCAGATTAAACACAATTATAAAGTGACCTATTTCACTGTAATTAAGTTTAAAAATGTATATAAAAAAACATGAAACTGTAGCATATGAATAATTGGAGGATAATTTCATGTTATACAGTTAGTCGGTAATAATTGTGTGATTGCTCGATGATTAAAATAGTATTAAAAAAACTGCATGAAAATAATCAAAATTAGTATACTTTAAATGCAGCCAAGACAGTTTTTTTTCTCTCGTTTCTATAAAACTGTGTGTCTCAGTTTCTTTTTCAAACATGGCCAAATGGTTAGAATCTTACATATTATACTTGTTTAGTTAAAGTAATTTTACTTTATAAAATCATCTGTGTGCATATTATATTTGTATATTTAAGGTAATTTACTTTATAAAATAATTTATGCTAATGTATATATTTAAGGTAATTTTACTTTATAAAACAATTTACGTGGGTGTATACATTATGTGTGTATATTTAGGGTAAACTAATTTTGAAACAATTTATTATTTTATTCCATACGCATGCCAATTTTTAATTTGCATATTCCCTGATATTTTTTACGTGAATATCAATTATTTAGCTATGCACTTTGCTTATTATCTTTTCTCAGACGTAATATCTTGCTGCTTTTTATATTTCCATTGTTCATAATTTTGCAGCATCTGCTTCTACTGTCGAATTATTTATTAGTCGTTACTCCTCTTCTATTTATTCTTTCAATGCATTTTAATTTATTTGAGGAATATCCCTTCCGCTCTCTGATTTATATATTCTCCAATGTTGTGTTTATTGTATTGTATTGCTTTTAAATTTTTCAATAATTTACCTTATGTATTCTTTATATTTTTATATATTCTCGCACTTCATATTTTTCCCTTTCAAATGTTAAGTTTTTTGATATTTTCCACTGTTTTTTTCCTCATTGTTCAACTTCTATAACGCCAAAAGGGAATTTTGCAAAATTTTCCCGCCTCTTTCGTCTGTCCATTCAATTTCACCCACATCAATCCCAAACTGTATAGGCCATCTCAGCTCTAGGCACAGTGATGTGGTTGTAGTAGTAGTAGTAGTAGTAATAGTAGTAATAGTTAGAATCCTAAGGCCGTTAGACCTACGGCGAGACACTTTCATGTTTTTTTTATAAGCTAGTAAATATTTAAAAAAACATCTTCATATTTTTGAATTTACAGTTTTTTGTATCATATCGTATGCATTAGAATTTGCAAGCACACTACATTAACTATTATATGTTTATCATTTTTAAAATAAAAGTATTAATTATTAAAAACTATATGAAACACATAGTTATTTATTTTTATTACATGTTTAAACTTGATTGCCTCTATTAAATAATTTGAAAATTGTTTCAAAGCCGTTTTCTTCCAAATTTTCTTCTGAAATAACATTTTGCATATGATGCTGAAAAATACAAAATAATGTATAGACTTTTTAAAAGACAAAAGAAATTTTTGCACCTGAATTGTAAGCTTTATTTCAGTTTATTTATTATTTTTTTTGGCGCACAGGATTTCATTGCTGTTTTCTCTAGCCTTCAGGAAAACGAACCGTAGCAGAATAGTTGTTTTGGGAATATATCCTACACCAGACGCAATTCATGGAATGTGGTGAAATACCAATTTCAACATTTCCTCGAAAGAACTGAAGACGCGTAGAAAAGAAATAGCTGGAAAGAAAAAATTCATAAAAAATCTTGCATTTTGGAAAAAAAAGTATATACTTTACAGATTCGTTTTAGTTGGTTTCAAATTGTGATGTCAAATGTGTATGCATACAGACCTCTCATGGTGTACCTGGTTTTGAGTATTGTTATAGTCCTACCATGGTGCACCTGGTATTGATTATTTTCATAGTTCTATCATTGTGCACCTGGTTTTGATTATTTTCATAGTCCTCTTATGGTGCACCTGGTTTTGATTATTTTCATAGTTCTATCATTGTGCACCTCGTTTTGATTATTGTCATAGTTCTATCATTGTGTACCTGGTTTTGTTTATTTTCATAGTCCTGCATGGTGCACCTGCTTTTGATTATTTTCATAGTCCTCTTATGGTGCACCTGTTTTTGATTATTGTCATTGTTCTATCATGGTGCCCTGGTTTTGATTATTTTCATAGTCCTCTCATGGTGCACCTGGTTTTGATTATTTTCATATTCCTCTCATGGTGCACCTGGTTTTGATTATTTTCATAGTCCTCTCATGGCGCACCTGCTTTTGATTATTTTCATAGTCCTCTCATGAAACTCATAGATATGATTATTTTCATGATCCTTTCGTGATGCTCATGGATTTGATTATTTTCATACTCCTCTCACGGTGTTTAAAGCTGAATAGCTGTCATTCTAGTAGTAAGTGAACTCAGATAAAAAAATAAAATAGCATTTGAAAACGCAAATTAATTTAAACGTCTAGAAAATTTCATTTTGTGTTTTCTTTATATAAATCTATAAATCACTCATTTAAGAGTGCTATTCAATGCTCTTATTGCCTCTTTATCACTGGAATTAAATTCCTCATCTAAAGTCCTATTGTCCAATAGAATGGATGTGGGGTCTCAAGAGAATATGAAACCTTAAACGCATCAATAATTCGCTTTTAATCTCATGTTGTTTAATCTCACGTTTAATGTCATGTCTAAATATCCTTTTATTGTGCAAGATAATTTTATAGAAAAAATAATATGTAATTAAACCATTAAAGATTACAATTTTTTTAGCATTGACAAAAAAAAAAAAAAGCATTCGAAAACACAAATTAATTTAAAACGTATAGAAAGCTACCTTTTGTGTTTTTTTTTCTTTTCTTTTTTTTTATATTTTTTGTAATCACACTCATTTATGAGTGCTATATAATGTTCTTACTACTTCTTTATCACTGGAATTAAATTCCCCATCTAAAGTAAAATTGTCCGATAGAACGAATATGGGGTCTCAAAAGAATATGAAACCTTAAACGCATCAATAATTTGCGTTTAATTTCAATTATCATTTTCATGTGCAAGATAATTTTATAGAAAAAATAACTTATAATTAAACCATTAAATATTAACATTTTTTTTCTTTTGGCGTTGAAAAATATTACAGGATCTTATTTAATAAAATAAAGGTAAACAAAATTATTATTTAAGAAGATAATGTTTTAGATCTTTAGATTCGTAATTAGTTTTTTTTTTTTTTTTTTGCATGAAGATTAGAGTTATTATGAATAAAATGTATCAATTATAAAGATGCTTTCGTCTCGTTGCATTCGTAAAAAATAAAATGAACTATAAATTATTGTTTGAGTGTAATTACTCAAGTGAGGTCTTTAAATATTATTTCTTAGCATAATTAAAAAGAAAAATAAATAAATAAAAAATTATAAATTTTTTTTAAAAGTAAGATAAGTTCAAGGAGTTACCTCTACCCGCCTGAAGACATCCGAGACGATTCACGACAACAATCCTACTAATCGAAAGTAAACAAAAAAATAAATAAATAAATGCCTCTAGAATCAATGGGCTTACAAAAACTAAAATCAGGAGAAAATTTGACTAGAAGATTGTCTTTATCGCCAACCAACCACTTATTTTGTTCATCATTTATTTAAACAGAATAAAATATGTTGTTTAATTTAGTTTGACGCTTTGCTTCATTTTTTGCACAATTTGGGCTAATTAGACCGGGACATACAGTTTAACGTGAATTCCGAATCACTAACAAACATCCATGCCATTGTTTGGAGGCCTACAGTTTAACGTGAATTCCGAACCACTTCTACTACTACACCACACCACACCACATCACTGTGCCTAGAACTGAGTTGCTCCTTTACAGTTTGGGAATGATGTGGGCGAGAAAAAGTCTGATTGGGCTTTGTGACATTCTAGGATCATATGAGACCGGGACCTACGGCTTAAAGTGGATTCCGAACCACTACAAACTTCCATGGCACAGCCGGGATTCGAACCTGAAACCCGTGTTGCCGAGCGCCAGAGCGCTAGTCACTCGGCCATTCAGGCCCAATTCCGAACCACTAGCAAACATTTATTCCACCGCTTGGAGTGGAACCTGAAGCCTGTTGTACTAAAGTCCAGAGCGCTAGCCAATTGGTCATCAGGCCGCCAGAGATGGTAGAATAGGATACAAAAGAAGAATAGGAACAAGTCCTTTACTGTAATGGAAAAGTACGTACGAATATTTACAGTACCTTACTAGGTAAAGTTTACAAAATTTATGGAATTTGTGGATTATTTTTAGAAATAATGTCCTCTAATTTATTTTTTATAATTTCTTAAATACCCTTTCTGGCCTTCTTATTAAAGGAGGGAAGCAACGTTGAATTTTGGAATTTTGTTAGAAAATATTTCTTATTCAATTTTTCGCAATGGGAAATGATATGTATTCTATCTACAATTTCTTTCCTGCAATCCCACAGAAGATCTATGTTGAAAAATCTATTCTGGCAGAAAATCTATTCTGGCAGATTGCTATTGCATTGTGTCCCGTAATGATCTGATATATGTAGAAATTCCCTTGAATTCCTTCGGTACTTATACTGGGGCAAAACAGCACTTCCCGCCTTGAAAGCAGCAAACAACCCTTTCCTTCTATGTATTCTGCCAATCTTTAAGAGTGGCATTATTTGCTAACATTTGAAGGTATTTATGGGTTTTCTTTAAAGAGATGTCTATTTGATTTTGGCAAGTACCCTGTTTGGTATAAGAGTTATCAACTTCATTTCCTATTATACTAATATATGCCTTAATCCACAGGAATTCTGTATTATAATTATAATTTTCAGTCTTTTTAAATTGAAATATAGGAATAACAGAATTACTGAGGTTATTAAGAGCTTGTAAAACAGATCTTGGTAATTACCTAGTCTCAAAATCAGTAATAACCTTAGCTTCAGTTATATTATTGTTTGTTATATAATTAACAGCTAGTTCAATAGTTTTAAACTCGGCCATATAGACAGTAGGTTCGTCATTTAATCTATTACAAATATGGTTAATTTCAGTGCTATCTTTATGTTAATTTCATTAACAAAATATGTTAATTTCAGTGCTGACAATCACAACGCAGCCTATTTTGCTGTTCATTTTTGAACCATCTGTGTAAATGCAATAGTCTTTTAGTTCTTTATTACAATAATTTATGTTGATTTTGTTTTTACTCCATGGTGGGTCAAAGGAAGGTTTATTTTCTAGACCAGGGTACTTGATAATATTGCCACTTATATTTTGATCTAGTTGATAGGTTTTAAGGTGGTAAAGCTTCAAAAGATTTCTGAGATTAACGTGAATTCGATGAATTCCTGCTAAAACTTGCAATGCCTTCTGCGAAACTGTTCTATAACATTTTGTGATATTGAGTAGTCCTATAATTTGGAGTTTAGTAAGTTTGGTGTTTTGCTTTAAGTTGTCTTTATATCACATTACATACCCATAGGTAATAATTTTCTCAAGAAATTTATTGTATATATCTTTTTTCACTTGTGGGGTTGAAACTCAAGAGGACTATTATTAGCTGTGATTCTATTTAATTTATATTGTAATTTATTAATCTTTTCTGTAATATTTTCAAGACATGGTATTCCATGACAAGTTCTTATCAATGGTAACTCCAAGATATTTAATTTCTTCCTGACAATTAACTACATTCCAGCTTAATGGAAGGAATATGTGAGTATTTTTTAAAAGAAACAGTTGTGAAAACACTTTTATTTTGATTAATACTGAGCATGTTGGAGGAAATCCACTGGTGCTTTAGTGGCTCACTACAGATTTTTGAAAAAATGAAAAGTTTTCCAGGGCACCAAACATCATTATGATGTTATCAGAGAAAACTTGAATAATAAAATTATGTCCTAAATCAACTTTAAGACGGTCATTAATGCAAATGTTCCAAATCATAGGTCCCAAGCAAGCACCTTGAGGTATGCCTTTGAAATTTTATTATTCATAATCTTCTGATAAATTGAATTAAAGGCCCTTGTCTATTGATAACGAAAGTAACATGATTTCTTTCTTGTGCTGGCCGGATAAAATTTTTGATATTCTCAAGTGCTCGTGGATCTTTGCTATCTAAAGCCAAATTGTAGGTTCCTAAGGATGTTTTAGATTCTAGATAAAATGGGAGCCTTTCAGTTATGACTTTATCTAACAAGACAGTACAGAGGTGAATACAGATTATTTACCTTGTTCACATTCTGTGTTGTATTGTTTATAATACAATTATCAAAGTAGGATCAGATTGTATTATTATTGATTGTATATTATTATATCAGATTGTAATACCTTGTTTACAATCCAATCTGTTTACCCCAACAAGGGAGAATTCAGACTGATCTGAAGTCCTAGGGGTGATCTAAGTTTCTATTTTCTTTAGGGATCAGAGCAATTCTGGCTGTTTTCCAAACTTCAGGGAAATTCCCGGTTTCCAAAAGATAGTTTATCAGTTCAGTAGTTATCTTCTAAATTTTTTTCAAAAAATTATTTTATGTCTGTAAAAAGAAACAAATAGGCTTTGCATATGTTGTTATGCATCTGTTGCATATAAATAGTTTATGGAATTCCATACACATACGAACTAAATTATTTTCGAGGATAAACATTTGGTTTCTGATTTGCAACATGATTAATATAACCTTTGTATATCCTGATGCATAACTAAAAATTTGTATAAATTATTTAAATACATGTCTTTTAAAATTAATTGGCTTGTTTATTAAGAGTTGTTGAAATAAGTTCTCCCACAACGCAATAGCTAATGTGAGAATTCAATTTCAGCTGATGGTGTATGTTACAATCACTGCTTGGAAAAATGAGTTCTTTTGGTTTTGATTCTGACAACTGTCTTGTTGAAGCATCACAAATACAACACGTAGGTGAAAGCCAATTAGCCATGTCCTCTTCCCCTCTTATTGTAACATTCTGCGGCATTGTATTCAGGTGAAATTTCTACAAAATCTGCCGTATTACTGACGAATGACCCTCAGGTACCCCCCCACACAAATTTATATATATATATATATAAATGTACATTAACTAAATTTGGTATGAATTTTATTTAAAATATTGATTTATTAAACTTGCATTTTAAGAATCTTATTTACAAAGCTCATTATAAATGTACTGAGTTTAAAGTGAAAACTACTTATAGGTTTACTGTAGAAATTAATTCGACACCCTCATTATCAAAATAAAGGATTAATAATGTTTACTCGAGAAGAATATTAAACGTGCACGCTTTTAAAATCAGACTTAGGTTTTAAATGTTTAGTATGCTACATATTATTTAATATCGTTTTAAGAAGATCAAAATACTCAAAAATTTTAAATAAATATTTTGTAGTAAATTTATTTAAAAATTAAATATAGACTACGAGTAATCAGAAAAAATATTATAAATAGATCAGTAATAAATATACCAGTAATAAATAGTAATCCCAGTAATAAATAGTTCACTAATTTTGGGTTATAATGAATTTTAGTGTACTAATTCATTATAATATTGTAAAACCTATCGAAACAAAACCACTTGTTGGGAAAATAGATTATAAATACGCTTAACATAGATATTGTGTGTTATGCATTAATAATTCTACACTAACTCGAACAGATTGCACTGAAAATTTCTCTTTAATACAATTTATTCTTCAGTATAGTATATATGAAGTCTGGCGGTATGATTCAAAACTTAAGATTATAACTGATCCACAAAATTATCATATTAGACACGAAATGAAACTTATTATTCACAAGTTCTCTAGTAATGTAAGTTTCATTCACTTTAATTTACATCTAAACAACTTCCTAAAACGTGAAGAATTCGGAAATGCTTTACATCTGCATACGTGTAAACGCATTATACATCATTGCTCATATAATTCCCTTCAACGAAATAACAGTGACACGCATCATAGTTCAACAACATGACATTGGACTCTCTCTAATTAGCATGTCAGAGGTGGGTTCAAAGCTATCCGTGACTGCCATGCATGAGCTTAGCTTTAAAGTTATTAAAGCAAACAAGTCGTGAGTGATATTCAGGACCTGTAACCTAATGCTTAATGCATCCATCCTGAAATAGGCGTTTCTCTTCCCAATTCAATCATACTATGGAAATCAGTTTCAGCTCTATTGATGTGGGGGAAGCTTCTGAAAATAACGTAGAAAATTTTGAGCAAAGTACTTTGAGGCAGAAGACTTTCTTATGAAATACCTGCTTGTTTACTTTTCTTTGACGCTCTGAGATTCGCGAGTGGTTCGACGTTTATTGAAGCTTTGTTTGACTGCTTGTCTAAGGTGTTTGGGAAAGTTTTTAATATAGTCTCTATCAAAAATTTGAATAGATGTCCAGGAATAGAAATTAAATTGAAGTCGCTGTTTTTCCAACAGGGAACATTTTAGCTGTTATCGTGAAATCGTGGTGAACTTTTTATTTCTAAGCGGACACCGTTTAAATAGCCAGCGTTGTTACGTAAGACTTTTAACACTCAGTTAAAAACCATAATGAAATTAACAGTTACTAGTACTTATTATATATTATCTTACTGAGATAATAACTTTTGATATTTAAGAATGCCATAGAAGAATTCTATCTAGTCTTTTCAGTTGATTAGATCAGAAAATGCAAATTCTCAATTGGAGATTATAATTATGTAAATTGATAAGTAAAGTTATATTAGATAGTACAATTACTGTTTTCAAAAGCGAGGATACTCAATGGTGATTGTCACAGCATGTGAGAGCGATCTCGTAGCTTCAGTCAGGTTTCATAGTGAGACTATTATGGTTTACTACTATATGCAAATGCTGGACAGTTTTTGCAAATAGTCCTTCAAGAAGATAATAATACCTACTGTGCCTTCTCTATCAATTAGTGCAAAATCATTGGTTACAGACCATGTGGAACATATGTCTCGGATGTAGAAAAAATGATAGATTCACAACATCACACAAATTTAAGAAATGCTTATTCTAATTATAGATATATGGCCTAATTCCTTTCATCTTTAACAAAAGAACCCCTGTTTTCATTGCTTCTTACCATTGAAGTGTTTAATATAACTACAAAAAGAGTACATACGTATTTATAAAATAATTTAATTAGATATTCAGTCAAATATTTCACTTCGTAAAAAGCAACTGAATCGAAATAATTTAGCATAAATTTAATTAATTAATTGTAAATTTCGCATTCGAGATATTTACTTTAAATTACAGAATTTAAATTTTCATTCTATTTGCAAAAAACTTCAAATGCATAAAAAAACTATCCAAAGCATGAATTCATTAGAACTTTATTTAATCAATTTTTTTCATTGTTTAATTTCGTTTCACTTCAATGTTAATTGGAATATTTTTTTTATTTCAAAAAAAAAAAAAAAAAAAACGATTAAAAAACAGGTTTTTTAAAAAAAATGTTGTGTATTGCACTTGGAAAAAATATTATTCGTAACGAACCAATGTTGACTACAAGTCAAAAAATATTCCTAAAAAATCATGCAAAATAATATACAGTACAAAAATGACGATTGTATTTTTTTAAAGAAAAGTAATTACTTCGCAATTATTCTGCTAATAAGATAGATGTTAGATATTTTTTTAAATAATGAATGATAACTAAATGAGTAATAACTTAATTTCGAAAATTAAAAGCGAAACAATTTTTTTTCCATAAAAACAAAGAAATCCTCCTTGATTTGTGAAGACCAAAAAACATAATGACCAGAAAAAAAAATTAGTTATCCGTAATTGTGCTTTGATCAGACTAATTTGTGTTTTATTTTAAGAACAGATTAAATAGAAAAAAAAAATTATTTAAATCATAATAATTAATACTTATTAGTGAATTGAATAAAGAAAAAAATATTAAATCTGAAGATATGCCGTAGGCTACATATGCATAAGTAAAATTTACGCTGATAATTATTCTAATTTAATTCCATAATTACAATCTTCACATACAGTATGCTCGTCAT
The DNA here is from genome assembly GCA_021605075.1 of Caerostris darwini. Classification (NCBI taxonomy): domain Eukaryota; kingdom Metazoa; phylum Arthropoda; class Arachnida; order Araneae; family Araneidae; genus Caerostris; species Caerostris darwini. Next base: position 33,681 of record BPLQ01015115.1, on the reverse strand, counting down.
TATATTACGTTACAAAGTCGTATCTACCTTAATTAAAAATAATTGATATTTTAATCTGTTAAAATTGCCTTCAATCTAATATTTTTTAATTTCCCATTAAATGTTTATTAGGAATCGTGAAATTATTAAGAATTATGAAATAATTTTTATTGAATTTTTATTTATTTATTTTTTTTTCATGAAATTATTTTACTCAGAATTCCAACTGTTTTTTCTATATGTGAATTAAATATTGCTTTTGTTTGAGATGCCTATAAAATTCATGAGTGACAAAACAACTGAGTTAATTAACCATATAATATTATCATATTACCATTAATAAAATAAATCATTTTAAAAATAAGTAAAATTTAAGCTGATAATTCTTCTAATTTAATTACACAATTATAATCTTCACGTACGGTATGCTCTTCATTATATTACGTTACAAAGTCTTATCTACCTTAATTAAAAATAATTGATATTTTAATCTGTTAAAATTGCCTTCAATCTAATAATTTTTTAATTTTCCATTAAATGTTTATTAGGAATCATGAAATTATTAAGAATTAAGAATTTAAAAATTTTTTTTTTATATAGATATTTTTTCATGAAATTATTAAGAATCATGAAGTTATGCCACTCAGAATTCCAACTGCTTTTTGTATATGTGAATTAAATATTGCTTTTGTTTGAGATTTAACGGAGTTAACTAACCATATAATATTATCATATTACCATTAATAAAATAAATCATTTTAAAAATAAATAAGTAAAATTTAAACTGATAATTCCTCTAATTTAATTCCATAAATGATATTTTAATCAGTCAAAAATGCTTTCAATTAAATATTTTTTTTTAAATTTCCCGCTGAATGTTTATTAAGAATCATGAAATAATTTCTATTGCATGAGGGAGTTATTTCAGTCAGTATTTCAGCTGCTTTTCGTATATGTGAGTAAGATATTGCTTTTGTTTGAAGTTTGTGATGCTTATAAACTGGATGAAAGACAAAAAAGTGCTTTAACTAGCCATAAATTATTACCATAATACCAATGACAAAACAAGTCATTTTTGAAATAGATATTTGTTTGTGAATAGTTTAATTAATTGTGAGTTTAGTTAGTTTAATTAATTATATTGTGAACTATTAAAAAATTCTTCCTTGATATGTTTATAATATATTATATTTTATGCCTACTAGCAGACATAATCTGTCATTATGCAAAAGGAAAATAAGTTTTTAAACACATTCTGTTGAGACATATTTCAAAATTACAAAATTTGACTTTAGAAAGATTTCAAAAGAAAATCTATTGTGATATCTATTGTAACTGGATTTGTTTATCTTATAACATTAAGAAAACTAAATTTTGGAAGAAAGAAAAAAAATAATAAGTAAAATAACTATAAACGTTTATTTTCCATTTTAAATGCTATATAAAAATAAATAAAATCACTAAATAAAGAATTCGAAAAATACAATTTCATTGAATAATTATTCATTTATTCAATGAAAAATTAAAAATGCTACCGTATGACACGATTATTAGTTAATCATTGAATGAATGAACCACAATATAAAAAATGAATAAATAAAAAATAAATAAAGAGATCAAATGAAAATAATAAAATATTAATTGAAAACTACGAACATCCAAAAAACCCCACTGTATGCGTTAGTAAGAATATTTGAAATAAATTAAAATAATTATATCGTTATTACAAAAAGAAAAGTCTATTTATAAAAGACTCTAATAAAATATTTGTAGGATTTTTCATTTGGAAGATAACTAAAAAATATTAATTTGCATTATAATAATGGGTTAATACAAAGTGAATTACTTAGGAATTAATTTCAAATCATAAAATATTAAAAATATCATAAATTAATAATTACTTCATAATTTGAAATATTTCTCAGTAAGTATCAAATTCTGTGATTTTAATGCGATTTAAATGTCTTTATCGATTCCACTTAGCACAATTTTCGTATTTATCAAAAATTGAAAAATATTTTATTAAAATAATAAAACTGCTGCATAATTAATTTTGTATTCAATTCCTTTCTAAAAATTCAAAAACATTGTTTGTCCAAAATTTTATTTTATTTAAAATAGGTTTTTATTAAACCACAATCATGTAAAAAAAACCAAAAAACTTTTAACTTTCATCAATTAGCAATAATTAACTAGAGCAAAAAAAGAAAGCTCCGCCTCTTATGCTTTCAACCCACTCCTACATATATTTAAAAAACCATTACTTAATAGATCTGCCCCGAATCAAACCTCATTAGTTAATTTGGTGCAATTAACGACAAACAGCGATTCTCATTGTTAGCTATTTGATGCTCTAGGCTTAGAACAGTGGCCTCCAAACTTTTTTTATCCCAGACTCTTTAAGACGAAAATAATTAAATAATATTATATATATATATATATATATATATATATATATATATATAAGTGAGGAATCAAATTGTACAATTAATTCGACCTGTTAGTGCAATTTGAAGGTTTGGTTTTAACGGTAATTTATTTCTATATTTTGTTTTAATTGTTGTTATTACAGAAAATGCTACTTCAAACCGGTATGCAGTACCAAATGGTAACACTGCATTCTTTGCAGTGCTTACTAAATCTGGATATTAAGTTTTCAATTCATCCGCCAATTCTGAAAAGATTTTTTTTAAAATTCGAGTTGTAATGTTGTCTTTTTCCTCTCACTTCAATTACCTTTTCTTGACATAGTTAGCAAGCTAGTATGCTCTAGCTGCAAACGAAAGATGATCTGTTTTTGCATTTTAGTAATTGGATACATGTCCTATTGAAACTCTGTTTAAACATTAAGAAGATCTACATATGGTCATAAAATTCTGTCTTCAATTTTTTTAAGGATGTAGATGTATGTAGACATGTAAATATGCAGATATATGTACATACATGTAGATATATAAATATGTACACATATATATATATATATATATGTAGATTTAATTTATTCCAGATTTACTTCATTTTCAAAAGCAAAATCTCACAATGATGCAAACATTTCTAAAGATCCTTTTTTCAATTCTTTCTATTAGCTCACACTCTCCCTATATATATCTTGTTCAAATTTTCAATCGTTCATAAAATACTTTATATTCTTCCACTCAAGTTCAAATGCACTTTTTTGAACTTGTAGTGGAGGATACTTGATGTTAATACAGTTTTTTCAAATATTAATTCAGTAATTAAATTTAATTAATTAATTATAGTTTTTTTTAGATTTAAGTAGCATATATCTACCAATAGATGGCACCAGATAAAGTTAAAAAATTGAATGAAAATTATTTATAAAGGACTTTCTACAATATAGTGAAAAAAAAGTAGGAATTGACTTTAATTTTTTTTTTTTTTTTTTTACTTGTTTTTAACTGTCGCTCCTTTGTGTCGCGTCAGGGAAACATTGCAGGTAATCGCATGGGAGCTTCATAGATACTAAGCCTTTGAAACTTTCCTCCACAAGTTTGAGGCACCCGTGAGAGGCTACATCAATGAAGGTATTATGAGTGATGTAGTTCCTCATCTGTAATCATATTATCATCGGCTAGCGAATCGAATTTGTTTTCCGTGTAAATGGATTCCACGGTCTTCATTGGTGATGTGCTTTGCGGGCTACGAGAAAAGTGTTCTTTGTAGGGGTGATGATTCCGTCTTCTAGGGTAGTGGGAGACACTGTTCTCTTGTTGAGTGCTTGCTTATGGTTTGTGATGATTCCGTCTTCTAGGGTGGTGGGAGACGCTGTTCTCTTGTTGAGTGCTTGCTTATGGTTTGTGATGATTCCGTCTTCTAGGGTGGTGGGAGACGCTGTTCTCTTGATGAGTGTTTGCTTATGGTTTTTAATACAACCTACGGTATGGCACGAGTATTCCTCTCTGAGAGTCTCCAACATCGACTGGAGTTGTTTTCTTGCATCATCAGGGTTCATTTCCTTTTATTGGTAATCTGTTGCTTGGTATAACAATACTAGATAAGCATACTTTGTAGTTAAGTCACAGGTTCCTGGATCGGAAGAATGCCAAGTTTACCAGTTTTGGCAGAGCGTTTTCTGCCATTTTCTTTAGAAGAACCGGTACGCGCTACCGCTTTACCGTAACTCGACGACTGATGCGACATCGGGTTTGCACAAATTGCTTGACTTACCTAAGGTTTTTTTCAAGCGCTTGCACACGAAGATAGCAGTTTCTTCTTGGACATTCAGAGGTATTTTCTTTCTTCTTCTCATGTATTCGAACGCATGCATTTTACAACTGACGCATTAAGGGTAGCGAAAAGAAAAGAAAGATCCAAGAAAAAGAAAGTTTTTAGAGGACATAATTTTCCATTGTACACTGTTAATCGTATTGTCCATACATTTTACATGAAGTATTTAAAGCTTATTATTTCATAAGCCTTTTGAAATTGCAAGCGCTTATTTCATCTTTTGCTGTCATTTAACGTTGATATAAGACAAATACGCTTGAAAAGTGTCTCGCGATCAGTATTCGGTACACCCATGCTGGTTATGATTAGGTTATCTTCGGTTCGCCCAATGGTTTAATTATTTTTGAAGATTTTCAGAAGAAGACTTTGATGAATGGTTAAAATGGTTGACATCATAAAAGTTCTGTTTAATAAAAGTAATAAACATTTATATGTTAGAAAAATATTTTATTGAACATTTTCTATTTTATTGCAGAGTAGTTAAAATTTTTTGTCAGTAACATGCTGTACATGGATGCATGATCCCTTTCTGTATAATCTTCTTGTCTTTCATATGTATTGGCAAAAGCATGCTTCACTTGAAAATTGCATAAAAAAGTAGATGTGTTTCTAATTAAATAATTATGTTAAGTTGGAATTATGTTTATTAAAAATAAGTTTGGTTAAGTCTAAATAAATCTGTTTGGTTAAGCACATATCTGTGAATAAACATTTTTAGGCAATACCTTTTTTTATTTAGAAAAGCCCTTCATCTAATCATTTATGCGCTTGGTTACTACAATAATTGTAGAAAATATAAAAATATTTATTAAATTAATGTAATATGACGAATCAAATTCTAGATTTGTTTTGGCATAACTTGACTATGATCTCATAATAGTAATTATATCACACGAGTGATTTGAAAGAAACCAACCTGTACAGCATTTAATTTCTGTATGTATTTTTTACATTTTAATTATATGAAAATTCATGTCACTCAACAACTACGCAATAGTTATAAACATTCCTTCGGTAATTACTTTCGCTTCGCTACATGTGCTAAGATTAATATTGTGATTGAATTTGACATTACCATTATTTCCTCACAATGATTGTGCACCCGTCGTTTTAATCTCTATTCATAATCTATTAGTAAATGGTTAAAGTCTGTGATGATGGCGGATGCTTTTATGTTACCCTAACATTTGGAAACACGAAATAAAATGTACATAACATAAATGCATGTTCGATTTAATTGAAATCAATATATTTGAATTAGGAAACGTAAATATAACATACATTGAAAAGAAAATTATACATTGTAATGTTTAGTTTTTTTATTTACAATTAATACATTTTATATTTAATCATAAATCCAAGATTGGTAAAAAGATCTTAATTTGATAAAGATTTTAATTAATTTTAAGTAAGTTAATTATTTACAAATGAAAAATTGATAAAATGTAAATAGTATTCGAAACTTTTGTTACATAAATAATATGTGTCATAGTCCACACACCCTTTTTGTTTGATTGATAATCTGAAAAATTTACAAAAACATATACTGTTTTCATCTCCTTTCTGTGCAATAATCAAGGGTATTTTACCGCCATGATAAAATAAAACAATTTCCTCATATTGAAAAAGTTACTTCTTTGAAAAAGTTACTTCCAAACTAATCTTCATATTTAAAATGATTAACTGACATATGAAAATTACTCATAACTTTAAACAATGATTACATAGATTATTTAATAACACAAGAATCTAATTTACTTGCGAAAAAATCAAAATAGGAGATCAAAATATTTCCAACAAAGCTCCAAAATACTTATTTGAATTGAGAAGAAAAATGCGAGATACTTTTGTTGAAAGATTTTAAAACTTTAGATCAAGAGGAATTTTGTATTCTCTTTTTGGCTAATGTTTAAATCTCTTTGATATGTTTGATCTAGTATATATTAAAACAGCTATACTTCATTCTTAAACTTTTGTTACATAAATATACAGAATATATGTTGTATAAACACGCCTGCACCTGTTTTGTTTGAATGAAAATCGAAGAAATTCTCAAAAGCAGATTCTACTATTCTCACCCACTCACAGTTGCGTGACTTTACAAACATGTAATAATTAAAGATATGTTACTGCCATGACATATTTAAATGAAAAATCAATATCAAAAATATTTTTCATACATTGAAATATGTAGTTTATTATTATAATAAAATAAAAATATTTTAATTAACCTGCCTTTGTTATCAGGAATCTATAGATATAATTTCCTTACGAAAAGTTTTCAAATATAAAAAGTGTGTTACTCCTCACCAGTGTCCTAGATAATATAGTTCCTTAGAAGTCCTGTAACCTATGTACAGTCTATATAAATAAAAATGTTGAAATATGGAAAAGTAGAGATAATTACTCCATTCTTCAATTGGGAAGAACTTTTGCTTCTTTTCAGTTGCCTAAGAAATTACATAGTAAACAGTACTCAAATTATTGCTATTCAAAGCAATAATAATTCACAACTACAATAAACTTGATGCATAAGAAAAATTCATTTTTTCTATATTTTTTCAAAATAATTCTCAGTATTCGGTACACCCATGCTGGTTATGTTTAGACTATCTTCGGTTCGCCCAATGGTTTAATTATTTTTGAAGATTTTCAGAAGAAGACTTTGATGAAGGGTTAAAATGGGTAACATCATACAAGTTTAGTTTAATAAAAGTAATAAACATTTATATGTTAGAAAAATATTTTATTGAACATTTTCTGTTTTATTGCAGAGTAGTTAAAATTTTTTGTCAGTAATATGCTATCCATAGATGCAGGATTCCTTTCTGTATAATCTTCTTGTCTTTGATATTTATTGCCAAAAGTATGCTCCACTTGAAAATTGCATAAAAAAGCAGATGTGTTTCTAATTAAATAATTATGTTAGGTTGGAATTATGCTTAATAAAAATAAATTTGGTTAAGTCTAAATAAATCTGTTTGGTTAAGCACATATCTGTGAATAAACATTTTCAGGCAATACCCCCTTTTTTTTTTAGAAAAGCCCTTCATCTAATCATTTATGCGCTTGGTTACTACAATAATTGTAGAAAATATAAAAATATTTATTAAATTAATGTAATATGACGAATCAAATTCTAGATTTGTTTTGGCATAACTTGACTATGATCTCATAATAGTAATTATATCACACGAGTGATTTGAAAGAAACCAACCTGTACAGCATTTAATTTCTGTATGTATTTTTTACATTTTAATTATATGAAAATTACTATCACTCAACAACTACGCAATAGTTATAAACATTCATTCGGTAATTACTTTCGCTTCGCTATATGTGCTAAGATTAATATTGTGATTGAATTTGACATTACCATTATTTCCTTACAATGATTGTGCACCCGTCGTTTTAATCTCTATTCATAATAGTTAATGGTTAAGGTCTGTGATGATGGGCGAGGTTTTTTTGTTACCCTAACAATTGGGAACACGAATTAAAATTATAAATGCATGTTCGATTTAATTAAAATCAATATATTTGAATTAGGAAACGCAAACATAACACACACTGAAAAAAAATTTATACATTACAATGTTTAGGATTTATATTTAGTATTTTTTTATATTTAATAATGAATTCACGATAGGTAAAAAGACCATTAATTTGTTAGAGATGTAATTAATTTTAACTAAATTAATTATTTGCAAATGAAAAAACGATAAAATGTAAATAGATTGGTAACTTTTGTTACATAAATAATCTATGTCATGGACCATACACCTTTTTTGTTTGATTGGCAATAGGAAAAAATTACAAAAGCAGATTATACTGTTTCTCCCCCACCCCCCACATACAGTTGCATGACTTTCGGACATATTTAATAATTAAAGGTATTTTACCGCTATGACATAATATAAGAATTTTCTCTAAAGTATTTCATTATATAGGAAAATGTTACTTCATTGAAAAAGTTACTTCCAAACCAATCTTCATGTTTAAAAGTATTAACCGACATAATTGATGAAAATTATTGATAACTTTAAAACGAAGATCACACAGATTATATAATCCCACAAGAATCTAATTTACTTGAAAAAAACCAAACAAAATATGAGATTTTTAATCAAAATATTTCCATCAAAGCTCCAAAATGCTTATTTGAACTGAGAAGAAAAATGCGAGGTACTTTTGTTGAAAGATTTTAAAATTTTAGATCATTAGGAATTCTCTATACTCTTTTCGGCTAATGTTTAAATTACATAATTTGTTACATAAATATTTTGTTACATAAATATACAGAATCTATGTCATAGTCCGCCTACACTTGTTTTGTTTGCATGGCAATCGAAAAGATTCACAAAAGCAGATTCTACTTTTCTCACCCACACACAGTTGCGTGACTTTTCAGACATATATAATAATTACAGATATTTTACAGCCATGACATATCCAAATGCAAAATCAATATGAAAATAATTTTGCATACATTGAAATACGTAGTTTATTATTATTATAATAAAATAAAGATATTTTAATTAACCTGCTTTTGTTATCAGGAATCTTTAGAAGTAATTACTTTTGAAAAGTTTTCAAATATAAAAAGTTTATTACTTCTTACCAGTGCTCTTAAATAATATAGTTCCTTAGAAGTGCTGTAACCTATGTAGGACTATAGAAATAAAAATTTGAAATTTGGAGTCGTAGAGATAATTATTCCATTGTTCAATTGAGAAGAACTTTTGCTTCTTTTCAGTTGCCAAAGAAATGGCATAGTAAACAGTACTCAAACCACTGCTATTTAAAGCAATAATAATTCACAACTACCAAATAGTTGATACGTAAGAAAAATGATTTTTTTCTATATTTTTTCAAAATAATTTTTCTAATTTTATATATACTTCTAATATTTAATTTTGAAGGTGAACTTCTTTGTTTAAATCGAAGATGTCATAATTCTCGGGTCTTTTGAGTTAAATTTAAAGAAACAATATTGTGTGTAGCCTCTTATAAAGTATATCAAATTTAGCGATAGTTTTTAAACAATAATTTAGCTCCAGTGTATAATAACAAAGACATAACACTATCGCAGAATGATAATCTTTGCTTTCTTTTGTTTGAATCACAAAAGTAAGAAATGTTTTAGAAAATGAGAATTTTGAATGTAAGTAGACATTTAAATGGAAAACTTCACTCTTAGATATATATGTATATATTTCATAAATTATAGCACACACACGCCCTCTCTCTCTATATATATATACGTGTATATGTGTGTTTAAATCAGGGGTGTTAGACCCAAAATTATCATGAAATTATAAACTTTTTGAAATATTGAGAAATTATTTGCTTATTTATTAGTATTTTTATAAGCATATATATATACTTATTGCTTAACCTTTCCGATAGTTATTACATAATTCAATTCAATAAACTCATGAAATAAAGTTTTCAATTAAATATTTCGTTGTATTTTTAGTGAAAAAATAAGTTTATAAAGATAATTAGTAACTTAATGTAAGCTATTTGTTTCTTAAAAATTATTAAAGATGCTTACAAAATTACTTTTATTTCTGTTATGGTTTGGAGATGGCAAAATTTTAAAAGAACTGAAAAGTACTGATCATCGTTTTTTTAAGTCTAAAAGAAATTTAGATTTTTAATAAGAGTTATTTTAGAGGAGGATAATAAATACAATGTATAAATACTCAACTCCATTTTGATATTTTTTTGAAGAATATCTACTTCTTAAAACAGCTATCAACTCAGAATAGGCTTAACATTGAAACGTTAATTACTCTAGGACGTTTATAGTTGGCAATATAGTTGGCAGTCTTGAATTCATTGATTATAAATTTTATTAAAAGAGTAAATATTGAAAATATTTTATAATCGGTGATAAAACCTAGAGTGTAATTGTCATTTGGAGAATCCTTGAGCATCAACTACTTAGAAGTTAATATAATGATGTCAGCGTATCAAATGATGGTTATGAATTTTTATTTTCTAGAAAATATTCTATTTAGATATAAAATAGGATATTTAAGAAAGTAATAAAAGAGGAAAAATACTGTGAAAATTAGAATTATATAAAAGAATAATTAAAACTTAAATTTCTTCGAATAATGATATTATCCGAAATTATAGTATGCTACTTATGATAGTTTTCTTTCAGTGTTTATTTAATATCATGATACATTTAAAAATAATTGTCAGCTATTAATTTTGCATTTAGTAACTTTTCACATTAGTTTAAAATAAGATTGAATTAAGGGAATCATCATATCATTGGTAATTAAGAATATTAGTTATCGATTATATCAAGTTGAATCTCAACCCTAAAATCATGATAACATATTTTCTTACATTTAAAAAATCAACTTTAAAACAGTATTAATGAAAGTGCTGAGTATCAGCGTGTGAGTTTGCTTAATTCAACGTTAATTAAAGTCACACGATTATAAATCAATATTAAATCTGAAAATTCTTTCTAATGTTTCAAATTCTTTCTAATGTTTTGTAATTTCTCAAATTGTTATGTACTAATAGTAAATGAATTTTAAGAATTAAACCTTAACATTTCTTGAAGTAGAAGTTTGGAATAAAGATTAAAAGGCAAAACTATGACATTTAAGGGTAAAAAAGAAAAAAAATTTAGATGGCTTAACATAATTAAAACTTATTATTTTATGCAAATATAAAACATTTGCACTTAAACTAGAAACATACATATTTTAATGTAATTAAAATAACTGCGAAACATAATTTTATTTGACAATGACTTATCTTGTATTTTATTATTTGCCATTTTTCACATTGAGGTAATTAAAGCAAACTAGAATTATATATATATAAAGCTTTTTGATTATTAATTGAATAATTAATTATTATACAATCGAAGTTCATAACAATAATTATGAACCATCCTGTATCACAAACTTTATTATTCACTCATAAAGACATAATAAAGATGTTTTCATAATATTGAAAGCTCTACAAAAGACGACGCGAAAGGAAAAAAAAAATTCTTATCACACATTACTTTGAATGAGGAAATACTTACCGAACTGTTGAAGAGAATAGAAGCCTCTTAAGCTGTCAGTCACTGAATAAAGAATATGCGTTGTTAAAAACTAACAGAGCGATGGATCTGCCAATCTTTGGTGGCCACAATCGATAACGATGCTTCATCATTAGAAACGTTTAATATCAGCTAACTCGTTCCATACGAGTACGATATATCATACTGTCAGTCTATGTCAAATTTATAATTAACAGTTTTAAGTATTATAATGTACAAAGGAACTATCTTTGCATATTTCCCTTTTAGAATACTTTATATTTCAACTGTTAAATTAAACCTTATTTATCGTGTTTAATTATTTAATTAAATTGAGTGTATATATATATATAAACAATAAGTCTAAAACACGATGGATTGTTTCAGAATTGCTTGGCTTTTATCATAATTGTTTAGTCACCAGGCGTGAAATTTGTAGCACTGATCTTTGGATATTCCTTCACTTTCTTCACTGTAATTAGAGTTTCTCAGTTCGTCAATATTCACTCCCGCTCAATTTTTCCTTTGTTTAAAGTACTGTTCTCAATTATAATCTTTTTGATAACTCTCTGCAACATTATAAGATGATACTTACGGAATTTATCATAATGAATTGTTATTCTTATTTAACTATATATTATTAAATCATTCAGGTTCCGCGGAAAGTGCCTTTTCTCCTGTAGCCATTCTGTAGATCCCAGTCTAATAGGTCCAAAGTGTGCAGAAAAGTGACAAACCAAATCAAATCTGGAGCCATTAGTAAGTCATAGAAATATTCAATGAGCAAATGTGCAATAACAAAATAGAAAAAGTTATATTTATAGTAAAATGAAGGTTTATTATTATTATTATAAATAAATACGAATATGCTCTAAATACCGGTGAGGGTAGATATATTTCGCGTTGACAAAATTTTACCTTAGACTTGCAAATTTGAAGACTTCAGTTCTTTCTTTCTCTAATTAAAAAAGAAATATTATCTATTTGAAAAGCTGATTGAAATCTATTTGAAAAACTGCATAGGCAGAAAATAGAAATTGTAAGCTCATTCAAAAATAAACTATTCGCAGCTTTTCTTAATTTTAGTGAATTTTATAAATTAAAAGAATATGGAAGGTAAGCACTTTGAATTCATAACTAAGTGTTCTTCGCACTAAGTGTTTGAATTCGTAATAATAATAATAATAATAATAATCTATGAGAAATGTGGGAATCTTTTTCATTTAATGTACACCTCTCACAATTACTGGAGAAAGAAAAATATTTTGTAATTTATGAGTATAAGATTTAATGTTATGCTTAGCAACTACTACAGGATAAATCTAAACTAAATTTTTACAAAACAAATTAAATAATCTTATTATAGTTGGAAGATGTGCATGTTTATTTCTCAAGATATTCAAAAAAGCAAATTTAGATTTCAGTATTAAAGTATAGTGTATTTTAATATCAGTGTCGTTATACAAACAAAACTATCAAGAACCCAAAAACGGTTCTCATTTAAATATTTCTTTTTCAAGAAAGAGAAGGAACGTTTGCGAAATAATTTGGTTTCTTTTCAAAAATTTCCTGCCATCTTTATTTGCTTACTGTTTTCTGAAATCCTCAAAGAAATTAATATTCAGAATTCAAAGAAGATATAAGAATTCAAAATTATATTTCACAATATATATATATCACTAACAGTCTTTGTTAGTGCATCAGTTCTGCTCAACTTTTCAGAGTCAGTGTGATATTTTCTTTAAAATCCTAAGTTAGAAACATGATTTAAATTCAACGTCTTAGAATGCGCGTTAGTTAAATCTATAGCAATTTCATTTATTTCCTATAGATTTAACAGTCGAAAGTCTGAGTCAGGAAAGCAAATGGTTCCTTAATTAAATAGGTTTAACTTATTGCTTTATGAAACCTCCTCAGAAGAAATTAATATTCAGTATTCAAGAATTCAAAGAAGATAAAAAATTCAAAAGTATATTTCACAAAGTATATATATATATATATATATATATTTCCTATACAACAATTTTGCTTAACTTTTCATAGCCAGTGTGATCTTTCCATTAAAAGCTTAAGTTAGAAACATCAGTTAAATTCAACGTCTTAGAATGCGCGTTAGTTAAGCAGCATTTAAATTTATAGCAATTTCATTTATTTCCTATTGATTTAACAATCGAAAGTCTGAGTCAGGAAAGCAAATGGTTCCTTAGTTAAATAGATTTAACCCGAAGTTCTCTTGCAGAAAACCATCAAGAAATGTTTGGAGAGAATTATCATTTAAATTACTCCGAAATCAATTTATTTCGATTCGAGATTGTTGCGAATTCAGAAGTAATGGCTTTCGTTGAAAACGAAAGTTCCATTCAATATAATAAGAACTGCTTACGTGCAGACATATCTCATCCCAGTAAGGAACAAATATTTAAGAAATGGCACGATTATAATTTCTGCAAATGATAGCTTAAGTGATGGCAATTTCCCTTATAACGTTTTATTAATGAAATGGAAATGTTAAATCCCCTTAAGTATTGTAGTACTTCTACTAAACTAAATATTTCAGAAGATTCTATGGGCATGTCCGTCAAATAGTAGAAAAAAAAGATATGTAGCTGGAATTGTGAGGTCTCAGGTGTGGGATGGAATATATTTCTTTTTCATGGCTGTCACGAAGCTGTGACTAACCCGTATTTGTTCAGTGCCGAAAAAAATGATGTTATCGTGATGTGACACCGGTAAATGATATTTGCCAAGACATTTCTAGAATCGATTTGTTTGTATCTCACTTGATGGGTATCCTTATTTTTTAAAAATAGTATTATATGTCTAAGCGAATTTTTCCTTTTCCATTCGGTTTCATCTAGAAATTTGAAAAATTCTTTTAACAAGATAGAAAATATTAAATTATATTTCATCAATTTTAATTTTGCTTTTCTTTTGCTCATGAATTTTAATTTTGCTTTGTTTTGCTCGTCAATTTTAATTTAAAGTTATTTAATAAAATGTTTTTTTAATGCAAAAAAACGTAAGATTATTTATATTTAATGTAGTATAACACAAAAATTCTTCAAATTGACATAATTTACGAATATTTTTGTTAAATTTGGTTGTTTACAATATTTTTATTAAAATAATTAATTTTGACCATCTGCTTTTTAAATTCTTTTAAACTAAAACTATACTTTTTCCGAGTTAATATTTTGCTATAGGAGTCTTAAAATTATTTTGAAAATCAATAATATAATCGCATGATGCCAATTTCTAGACATAGTAAGAAAATACTATTGAATAATGCTTTAATATTGCTAGGTAAACTTTTTACAATTTAAATTTCCTTAGATTAATTACAATTAACTTCTGGAGATTAGGTTGGATTTTTTATTAGTTTAATTTTTAAACCACAATAACTAAAAACATAACATATTTAATACGTATTAATTATTTAGTTTGCCTTCCACAAAATTAAAGACAGTAGAAACCCAGTTGTCTATTCAGCTTTGAAAAAGAAAGAGGACATTCGATTTTTATAATAACTATTAAAAATATAACTTATTTAACATGTATTAATAATTTAGTTTGACTTCCACAAGTAAATCATTAGAAACAAATAATTTATTTAACTTTGAAAAAGAAAGAGGGCATTCGATTTTATAATGATAAATTTCTTAAGACTTAACTTTTATTTCTATTTAATTTATTTTATATATAAAGATAAATATTTAATATAATATATTTACGAATGCAAAGAGTTACATCTAGAAAGCCAAGCTTGATTAGCTGATGAAATTTAGTTTAGCATAGAATGTCTAGTTAACCTTTATAGTTATGAACCACAAATAAACCAGTTATGATTGATATGGTGACAAGTCAGTGGAGAATTCATATTAAAGGCTGTAGTTACAATTTATATTCATTAGCGCATCATTTTTCACACATATTTATCAGCCCAATCTTGTTCAGAATGGCACAAGGTCATTTATAAGTTGTCTTGTTAGAACTCTGTAATTCAGTGGTCTGACAAACAAACAGGTGAAAGCCTCTTATGAAGTTATTGATTTATTGACACTGTTTTCGCTGTGTGTTTACTGATACTGTTTTCGCCTACTCTGAAACTCAAAAGTTCATAACTCATGAACTCATTCTTTATTATTAATTCAGGTCATATTCTGAAAAAAATATTCATCACAAAATTTATTTAAATAATATTATGAGTATTTCATAAATATTTCCAATATTAATTTATACTGTTCGATTTTGAAGATTTCTAATTTAAAAAAATGCAATATTTAATAAACAAGAATTAAGGCCTAAAAACAAGTAAATAAAAGCAACTAAATATTAAATAATCAGTGATCAATTTGATTTAAATACAAAACTTGTAGCTGGTTTTTCACCACTATATACTATTTGCTGTGTGTTTACTAATACTGTTTTCGCCTACTATGAAACTCAAAAGTTCATAACTCATGAAACTCATTTTTTATTATTAATTCAGGTCAAATCCTGAAAGAAATATTCATCACAAAATTTGTTTAAATAATATTATGAGTATTTCATAAATATTTCCAATATTAATTTATCCTGTTCGATTTTGAAGATTTCTAATTTAAAAAAATGCAACATTTAATAAACAAGAATTAAGTCCTAAAAACAAGTAAATAAAAGCAACTAAACATTAAATAATCAGTGATCGATCTGCTTTAAATACGAAACATGTAGTTGGTTTTTCACCACCATATATACTATTTCTGTTTTTAATACTACTGTTTTCTAAATCTAATATTTTTTAATACTACTGTTTTGCTAATATTTTTTTTCGCCTACTCTGCAACTCAAAATTTCAGAACTCATGAATCTCATTCTTTATTATTAATTCAGGCCATATTCTGAAAGAAATATTCATCACAATTTTTTAAATAATATTATGAGTTTGTCATAAATATTTCCAATATAATTTATCCTGTTTGATTTTGAAAGTTTCTAATTTAAAAAACACTTGCAATATTTAGAAAACAAGAGTTAAGTCCTAAAAATAAGTAAATAAAAGCAACTAAACATTAAATTATCAGCAATCAATTTGATTTAAATACAAAACATGTAGTTGGTTTTTCACTACCATATACTATTCGCTGTATGTTTACTAATACTGTTTTCGCCTACTATGAAACTCAAAAGTTCGTAACTCATGAAACTCATTCTTTATTATTAATTCAGGTCATATCCTCAAAGAAATGTTCATCACAAAATATTTTAAAATAATAGTATGAGTATTTCATAAATATTTCCAATATTAATTTATCCTGTTTGATTTTGAAGGTTTCTAATTTGAGAAATTGCAATATTTAAAAAACAAGATTTAATTCACACATACAAGTAAATTAAAGCAACTAATCATTAAATAAGCAGCGATCGATTTGCTTTAAATACAAAGCATGTTGTTGGTTTTCACCAACATATATTAATTAAAATTCCATTAAGTTTTAATAATCCTTTTCTGACGAAAAATACTTGTAAAATGAATTAACTTAGATTACTTAGAATTAATTCGGCATAAATCCTTCAGTATTTGTGTTTCTTTTTTGACTAAAGAGTTTTAATTAATTAGAAGAAGATACCTCGTTAAATTTTATACAACAATAAATTGGCCAATACCACTGCAAATTCAGAATCATATTTTTTGTGTTAAAACATTTCTATAGAATTTTATAAGTTAATGTGGCTTTTTAGAGAAGACTAAAATGATTATGTGAAGTAAGTCACTTCTCATATGCTTTTGTAATTTACTAATGACAATAAAGAAGTTACTCAATAACAGTTGGGCTGACATGTTCGTAGGCTGACACATAGATGGCGCTACAAATCCATATGATTGTTAGTTAGCCCTAACCTTCAAAAGACACGTGTATAAATTTGACAGCAGTTGCACTATTAGTATGTGAGTTATAACAATTTTAGTGAAGCAACTTTTGTTAGTTTGAAAAAATGGATAAAAAGGAATTTCGTGTGTTTAATAAAGCATTGCTTTTTGGCCAAAAAAAATACTATTGAAGCTAAGGCTTGGCTTGATAAACATTATTCGGACTTTGCACCAGGAAAATCAACCGTAGAGAAGTGGTTTGCTTAACTTTAAACAAGACGAAATGAGCACCGAGGACGATGCACACAGTGGACGCCCCAAAGAGGCTGTTACCGACGAAAAGATAAAAAAAGCCCACAAAATAATTTCTGATAACCGTAAAGTGAAGTAGATTGAGATAGCTGAGACCCTAAAGATATCAAAGGAACGTATTGGACATATCGTGAATGAATATTTGGATTTGTGAAAGCTCTGTTCAAAGTGGGTGCCGCGCAGAGCTCACAATCGACCAAAAACAACAACGAATTTATGATTCTAAGCAGTGTTTGGAGCTGTTGAATCGTAATAAACCCGAATTTTTGCGTCGTATGTGACAATGGATGACACATGGCTCCATCATTTCACACCGGAGTCCAATCGACAGTCAGCCGAGTGGACTGCACGTGATGAACACTAAAAATGCTATAATTTCACTAAAAATGCTATAACTCACATACTAATAGCGCAACTGCTGTCAAATTTATACACGTGTCTTTTGAAGGTTAGGACTAACCAACAATCATATGGATTTAATACTAGTAGCGCCATCTATGTGTCAACCTATGAAGATTTCAGTCCACCTGTTACATGAACTGATAATCGAATTCTTAAGAAAACAAATTTAAAGATTTTGAAGACATAAATTGTTTGAACTTATTTCAAATTACTGTTTGAAAATTGTTAAACTGTACCTGTTTTAAAATTGTCTGTACCTATTTCAAATTCATGTACCATGATAATTATTTAAATATTTCAGTGTCGATTTAGATCATGACAGACAATGCTGAAAGATGATGTCACCAACGGAGCTTTCAAATAAATATATTTTTTAGCATGAATGGAAAATATTAGAGAGATTGTCATAATATCTCATATAGAAACGTTCAAGAATATTCTTATAAACATTTATTTTCTTAATATCAATAAGGCTACGTAGTGAAATTTAACACAAAGAAGGAAAATATATGTCATGTTATGTTTTTAATAGAAAACATTATTTAAAACAAATCTGAGCTTCCTAAGCCTTTACACCAATAATAATTTGGATAATGTTTGTTGGTCTTTTTGAAAAATAAGCCATAGCTTATTTTCCTTTTTAATTATTTTGGTAAACCATAGTTTTTTTTCATTTTTAGTTGTTTTGGTAAAGCATAGCTTATTTTCATTTTTAATTATATTGATAAACCATTGGTTATTTTCTTTATAATATTTTGGCTATACTTACTTCAGCAGGTGTTGAAGCCAATAAAATAAAAATGTAATGTATTTCATTCTGATATATCTTTTACAAATTATTTACCATCGTATAGATATACTTACTAATAATAATATACTTAGTAATAATATTTAAGTAAACGTATAACGTATAACGTAAACGTTTAGCGTATAATATACTTAGTAATAATATTTAAGTAACTAGTGTTCGTTGTTAATTTATCTAGGTTTCACAGATTACATTCGTAATTTAATTATCTGAACTTCCTAAGCCTTTATACCAATATTAATTACTATAATGTTTGTTGGTTCTTTTGAAAAATAAGCCATAGCTTATTTTCATTTTTAATTATTTTGATAAACCATAGCCTATTTTCCTTTTTCATTATTTTTGTAAACCATAGTTTTTTTATTTTTAGTTGTTTTGGTGAATCATAGCTTATTTCCATTTTTAATTGTTTTGGTAAACCATAGCTTATTTTTATTATAATATTTTGGCAATACTTCATTCAGCAAGTGTTGAAGCCAATAAAAGAAAAACGTTATGTGTTTCATTCTGGTATATCTATTACAAAATATTTACCGTAATATAGATATGTTTTAACAATGTATATACTTAAGTAACTAGTGTTCGTTACTAATTTGTCTGGGTTTCATGGATTACATTCGTAATTTAGTTATTTTGGTAAACCATACCTTATTTTCATTAAAATATTTTGGCAATACTTCATTCATCAAGTATTGAAGCCATTAAAAGAAAAACGTAATATGTTTCATTCTAATATACATCTTTTACAAAATATTTACCATCTTATAGATATGCTTAGTAATAATGTATACATCTAAGTAACCAGTGCCCGTTATTAATTTGTCTGGGTTGCACAGATTACATGCGTGATATTATTTTCATTCTGCAGCTACAGGAGAATATTAATTCTTTGTATGAAGTAAATTTATAACAAGTACATTATCTAAATTAAAATATTTAATAAATTTATGTAATTCAAGAATTTGTTAGAATATTTTCGTGAAAATGTACTCATGACTGATATTTATAAAACGTATTTTGCACTAATTTAAATGGTAAAAATACTTTTAATTTAAATGAAAAACCATTAGTAAAATCAAATGTATAATGTAGTGCGCAGGTTGAGCAATCAGATTGCAAATGGGTGTGGCTGGGTTGAGATACTTGAGGCACAGGTTTTGGGTTGAGATACTTGAGGCACGCATAAACACCACACACATTAGAGGCATAAAATATTCAACACATTTAAAGACAGATAATTATAGATTCGCGGAAGTATTCCACTTCTAAGACGAAACCAGATGCTCAGGTAAGTTCGGGATACGCGAAATATACATTATCTCCGAGTGAGAGT
The DNA here is from genome assembly GCA_021605075.1 of Caerostris darwini. Taxonomy (NCBI): domain Eukaryota; kingdom Metazoa; phylum Arthropoda; class Arachnida; order Araneae; family Araneidae; genus Caerostris; species Caerostris darwini. The sequence goes on along the minus strand of BPLQ01015115.1, from coordinate 13,688 downwards.
ATGTAGGTCAACTAATACGCAGGGTTGCGTTAAATATATTTCCCCTCGAGATGAGAGAATATAAACAAACGTTTCTCAGCTGGAGCTTAAGTTGCGCTGTAATTCCTCTCGGGGGAGAGTTTCGAGGTCTACTGAACATTTCTCCTGAACGCATTATTCTTGTCAATGAGTTATACCATTACTCTTGCCAGTGAATAGGAGGAAGCACAGTTACAATAGCTAGTTATCTATCATTTCAAAGAAATTTATAAGATCAATTTACTTCTTCGCTGAGTATAAATTATCAAACACAGTAAAAATTATATTTTTTATCATTTAATATGTTTCAATGAAAAAATAATAATTATTTATTTAAATAAAATTTGTGTTACTTTATTATGAAATTTAAACTTTACTAACATAGAATCTATGATTAAGTTAAAAAATTGGGGAAAAAAAAAATTGAAAAAAAAAAAAAAAAAAAAAAAAAAAAAAAAAAAAAAACAAGGAACAGCATTAGGAAATGACAAAGCTTTTCTTTTCTTTAATAATTTCATTATTTTCAGTTTTATTGAATTTCATTATTTTCAGTTTTATTGATACCAGAAAACTTTTGTTAGAAAAGTACTGACATATTTAGTTTTGTTTTAGTTTATTCTTCATGTACTTCTTGTTGAAATTAATACCAAATGCTTCTTTTAAATAATTTCTTTGATGAAAAATATAAAAAAAATGTTATTGTTAAAATCTTCTTACCTAAAGACCTTGCAAATAAAAATTGTACTTAACAATCTTCAAATAGCTTGGTATACTTGAAAACGTGAAATTCCATTAAAATTAAAAATTAAAAAACTCCATTCCTTTGTAATCAGAATGATACTTTTAATTATTCAAGTTCAGAAAGGAATATAAGCTCTTGCGAGTGGTAAAAAAATACTCTTCTACTTACAAGACAAGAATAATTTGTTCTTTTGTGATAAATAGTCTTTGATGTTGAAAGAGAAGTTATAGGTCTCCGCGGCTTGCTGTTTTTAAAACATGTAAGTGATGAATTTTGTGGATAGAAGGAAAGTGTCATAATCGTTAGAGTGACTGATTTTAGGTGTTATACTAAAGATGAAATATTAAAGATAAGTCTTTGAAAGATGTCAATGCGAGCATGATGGAGTGTATTTTCCAAGTTGTTTCTGAACAGTTTAGTATATAATCCTTTGGTATATTCCTTTTTATCACTATATATATATATATATGATTTTAATATTTTGATCATAATTTTTCAAAGTTGAAAGAATAATTTAAACACGGAAAACCTTTGAGAATACAAGAACACCCACTCACATGGTTTGTTTTGTTTTTACACTAGATAATCATTTTTTCAAATTTAATATTACAAAAAAAAGGTAGGGTTTTATTTAATATAAAACTTAAAATTGAAATAAGTAAAATTGGACTGACGTACCATTTCCACCCGATAAGATTTTGCAATGTTTGTTTTTTTTGTTAGATTTTGTAAAATATTTTTCTTAAAAAAACTTTCTTTGCAAAAACAGGTTACAGCAATGTATTCCAACATACTCCAAAGGGAATTAGACTTTTCTTGTTCCACGGGTATTACAAGAAAATAAGTTTATAGTAAAAGAAAGTTTTCACTTTTTCGTTCAAATCCTTGAAACAAAGGAACACCCACGCAGTAACTCAAGGGGAGAAAAAACTTTTTCCTTACTTGACTAGACATAATAAGTGGGAAGAAATGATCTTTCGTGATTTTTTTTTGCATTATAAATGTCAATTTTTTTTTTATTGCGAGCCAATAAATGTGAAATAAAAGCTATTGAGGAAAGTCAATTATACTAAGTAGATGCTTAATCAAAAATTTAATTAATACGTCCAGGAATATATAAACCTCTATAAAAGGTTTCTAGTTTTTTACAGACTTAAAAATATTAGAATAGATACAAAAATAACAAAAATGAATAACTAAAATATTTATCATATGAATCTTCAATTTTATTTCTGAAAAATATGAAGATTCATATAATAAATATTTTAGTTTTCAAAAAATAATGCATTTACAATAAGACAGTTTGAAGTACCTACCAAATTACATGCGTATGATACCAAAATACTTCCAACACGGAGTTAAATAAAAAAATAATATATCTTTCGATCAATAATGTACGTGGTTGTGATACGATACGTAAAAATTATGGGAATATTCATGTTTGAATTCCAACAAATTACCTTTACACTATCTCTGGCGTTCGGTACCACAGGTATCGGGTTCAAATCCCGGCTTTGCCCATGGGTGTTGTAGTGGTTCGGAATCCACTTTAAGCCGTAGGTCCCGGTCCTAATAGGATCGTAGAGCGCTGCGGGGGCATTATTACTCCGCGTCCGTTGCTTACCATCAAGTTACAGGCGCCCCTTGGGTAATGCAAAGTGAGTAACATCGGTGCAGCCCTTATTGGTATCCAAAGACGTCCATGTCTATTAGCCAGCTGCATTGGAGAAAAAACCTTTACACTGTTAAATGGCTAAACGTACAACTTTTATGAAGCTTTATCCTTATACTAATTCAATTAGCAGGTGATGTAGGGCAATAATGTCTCATGCATGCGTTAAGTTTTTCTCATACAAATGTTACGTCAGCAGAGTTCTATTGGATCTTGAGAAAGTTAACACTGGATTTATTATTAATGTAGTGTTTAAATATGTTAATTGCGAATATTGTGTAAAATTTATCGTCTCATTAACACATAATGAAACATCCAAAGGCACAAATACAACACATGCATAAATTTTATTGAAACTGGTATTGTAGAGTCACATTATCAGACTACCACTGCTCTCAAACTGCAGAGATATACGGAGATCAAGGCATTCACATTCTTTTAAAACAAAAGGAAAAAGGAACTAAAATATAATAATTAATTTAAAAACATTTTCTGAAGTTTTTCTCATGCATGTTGGATGCAAATATTTTGAAAGTAGATTTTCACTGAACTGTGGAAAAGGTAACACTGGCCTTAGAATTCATTAAGTCTTGAAATGTGTTAATCAATGATGTATAAAATTTAACACCTCATGATGAATCGTCCAAATGCACAAATACATTCACATGTCCACATGCAAACAATTTTATTGAAATTGGGTATATAACCAGAATATTAGACTGCTCTCAAACATTTCGAGGAAGAGGAAGCAAAATATGCTAAGAGCAAATCATATTCACGAGCAAAATATGATAAGAACAAAACATATGCTAAGAGCAAAATATGTACATCTTTTCTATACATAAGAAAAAAAAGGGTTAAATAGGATAAGGAAAGACGATAACATATTAAGAAATAAGAAAAATGCTGCATATTTTACTGGAATGCTATATATATATATATATATATATATATATATTATTGTCTATATATGCCTCATACCAGATTGTACAGAAGTGATTCGTTTTTAATGTTTGTAAAATAATTTATTTGATCCTAATTTAAATTAAAAAATTACCTTTTGAACAGTTTCAAAGATGCTTATGGCACAAACACCAGTAACTAGCCATGCACCAAAATACCCCTTCATTCGATTTGAATTTGTTTTCTCTCAGAGCTTATTTGAGTGATTTAAGCATGCTATAATCATAGCCGGGGGATATCGGTGAGTAAGGAAGATGTGGCAGACACTTAAAATGCAGGCCATCAACGGTTGCAACTGTTGTATGGGCAGTAAGAATCTGAGCATTGTAGTGCTGAAAATTCACACCTGCAGACAACAGTTCAGGTAGCTTTTTTTATTGCAGATCTAAGATAGTTCTTCAACATATCTTAACAAGAGTTACTGGTGTATTCCTTCAAGCATGTAGGGCTCCAAATAACTTACTTTCAGCCACAATAGACAGCAACCATAAACTTGCTATGCTTTGCTACAGGCGAGATCATATTTGAAACATATCGAAATAATTTATGAATCTTTTATTTCACTCATATACTTGTAAATGTGACAAAAATTCTTCAGAATGCTGTGCTTTCCTTCCATGATAAATTTTGATAGATTTAGTACCTTTATTGTCAAATATCTAACAACAACACGCTGTCCTTCTATGGTGTATGACGCCAGTAGAACAGCCTTTTTATACTCATATTGTGACGACACTTTTTTCTCTTTCTCTGTTCTGTCACCTACTAGATACTTCTAACGTTAGTGCCAACTTACAGAAAAGAGGTATTTATGTTTCGAAATTTATTAAATGTTTAAGCTTCCATTTGATTGGCTAATTCCAGTTTTTGTGGAATTTGGAACGTCTTGTATTTCGTTTCACGTGGGAAAATTCGCACATTCATTACAGATCATACTTTTGTAGATCTAATATTCTGAAATGAAAGCAAAGCGTTACTTTTTCCAGTTTATACTCCTTCATTCCATTATCAATGGATCAGAGAATATTTTATTAAGGAAGGTACAGAATGGGCTCTAATTCTCTCATATATGCTTATGTAGAAAGCCTATATTAAACTCGCAATTACACCAAGATATGAATTGCTTTTCATAACGTGAAATTTAATTGCACTAATTCATGAAAAATTCGTTTTATTAAAATTCCGCTAGTTTTATTTAATTCTATTGCTGAATAGTTAAATACAACATATAATTTCAATTGCATCTAATTTATACTCTGATTTAAAGTTGTTTAGGTTTAATTTATTCAAAATAACGTATACTGAATGAAACTCTTCACGGAAATTCTTAATCCTCTCTTTGAGTTATAAACTAGAACTATAAGAATTATTGGGTTTAACTTTACTAAAACCTATATTAAGTTAAACAAGATCGATATTTTAAGCAGGGACTAGGAGATATGGATTTGGGATATTTTCTGTCTGAGAACGTTGGTATGTATTCGACACAATTTTATATTCCAGAGTTAAAATTGAAATTTCTTGAAGGTCTCTGTATCATATTTGTAATATTAAACTACATGAGAATAGGAATAAACCGAGAAATATATTTTACCAGAAAGTAAGATTGTAAATAAATTCTAGTTAAATAATTAACTCGTCCCAATGTACATCTGAAAAAATCGTTTAAAAAATAATCTGAATATATAATTTTTCAATCAATTATGTAACTACACTCTTACCGCGAAATTAATGATTTATTTAAAAATATAGGGAAAATACAAAATTTTATTAATTAAGAGAAGAGGAATAAATATATGAAGATTATTTTTTTGCAATTGCAATTGTATGCATTTTGGGATTGGGACATGAACTTTCGATTTTTGTTGATGGTATTACAAGGGAATAGTCACTTAGGTAGCTTAATGTTAGTTCCTGATGACTCTGCAAATTTGAAAAGAGTATCGTATTGGGACGACATGAGGATATCTTACCTCTTATCTTGCCAACAAATGAAAAGACATTTTGGACTAAAGATTTAACATTTCCATATTCACAGTAAACAATGAAGCTCTGTTCGGTGTACACAACTGGTTTTGAATTGAGCTTCCTCAACCATGCATCTCCAAACACATATAAAAATATTTCAATAAAACTAAAGTTCTTTGTAAATATTAATTATGGTAGGGGAACAAATCATCTTTCGTAGAGTTTTATTTCCAAATATTTTACTGAAAAAACATGGCCCTTTAACCTTTATATATAAAAAGTTTAAAGGGCCATGTTTTTTCAGTAAAATATTTTAATATATATATATATATACACACTCAAGAGCCAAAACATTATGACCACCCTTACATTTTGCAATGAACTCGCCTGGATGACGCGGAAGGCACGTGATCAGGTGGAAGTGGTATTTCACTGGTATTAAGTGGTGGTATTAATCCATGCCAAGGCGGGTTGAAGCTGTGTTGCGCGCCAAAGGTAGGCCAACTCGTTATTGACAGGTGGTCATAATGTTTTGGCTCTTGAGTGTATATATACTCATTAGCATGATTGTATATGTAGATTTAAAAAAAAAATCAAAAAACACTATGAAAAAAGTGACTTTTTTTATTGAAATTAAATATGCATGAAGCCATATACACAGAATGAAATGATTAAAATTCTAGGCCGTATGACCTATCAATATCTATTAATCGTTTATTGAATGTTGAAATATATCTATGGTGAAATCTCCGCTAGCAGTGATGCATACTTCTATGTCTATATAAAAAGTTATAAAGATTTTTATTTTCATCCTGCGATATATTATGCCAGTCATTCCTTAATTGTTGCTTCATATCTGTAACATTTTGGGGTACCTAAATTTGACGATGTACCAAGTTACATTGGCGAAAGGTCTGGTGATCTTGCTGGCCAAGGAAGAATATCAATAACACGAATGCAATCCAGAGATATACGGTCATAGAGGCTCTGACATTATCTGGTTCGAAAATGGCCCTAATTATGTGCCATAAAAGGTAATGTAAGATATCGTTAATATATCGTTCGCATATGAATCCGATAGTCATTTACTCGAAGACTGAAGTGGAATTCATTGCTGAACATTATAAGATGCCAGTCTATGTCAGCCTTGATTATCAGCTACTACAGCCCTCCAGACGACTCTCTCGATGTTGCGGTGTTCAAGGCAGACGTTTTAAAAACCACTAGGACAGTGACTCTACCTTAGTCAAGGTTAGATTAAATATTAGTTGATAATATTAGTTATTAATGCTAATTAGATTACATAAAACATTAATGAAAGTTATAACACAGAAATGGCGGGGCCTCGTCATTCTTTTTAAAGAACGCATATTGTCTGCAAATTGGCGAATACAGGAATGTAAATGTTTGTTTGTTAATTATAGAGCCCCATTCAAATTTTAAAATATGCGATGAAATAAATCTTTTAAATTAATTAATAAATAAATTCCCTTAGATATTAGAAAATCCAGTACCATTATAACTGATCAAACGCATTAGTGAATAAAGGCATTTGCCATTATTCCGTTTAATGAAATAATTAAGTGTTTTATTTTTCAGATACCAGCTATTTTCGCAGCAAACGTTTGCTCAGGGCTGCCCACAACGTCATTTATTCCAACAGTTAATTTAAAGGGGAGCTTTAAACGGTTGTTATTTTACTATCTATAGGGACATTTTCACGAGAAACCTAATTAATTAAGTCAAAACAGGATTACGATGGGCTCTATACCAATACACATTAAGAGAGAAATGTATCCTTGAGCAATGAGTAGGTTTTTCAATAGGTTTAAGGGCAATCGGAACTCGTGGAATAGCAATTCTTCTTGAATTTTCGGTTCACTTAGCGAAGCGATGAAGATGTAGATCTCTAGAGCATAAGTGCACTTACCATGGCGTGAGCTATCAAATGCTCAAATTGTTCTTGCCCTAATTCTAAAAGAGTATTTTTCTTCCTCCTGAAATGGAGTTTTATTTTGCAAGCTCAAGTTACGTGCTGCAAGGCAGAAAGTTTTACCATTAAAGCAAACTTTTGCATAGTTTTATGGAAGTTTATTTATATGGATCCATTACTCTTAGAGGTTGATTAATATTATTTTGCTCGGAATTTATTCAGATAGCTTTAGAAATAGGGTATTCATATATCATATAAATGAAATTAAAGTTTATTATGCATAATTAAAGTTGTTCTTAATTATTTAACTTTATAAATTTTTTTTTATTGTTTTTCGATTTTTTTAAACGAAGTTTAAAACTCTTAAGAAACAAGAATTAATTAAATGCAATTTATTCCTTTTGAATATTTAATAAAAACCTTTTATACGAATCAAATAAAGAAAATTTGAATGAGAATGATTAAGAATAAAATTAAACTCCTTCTGCAAATTTATTAATATAACTGATCAAAACCAGGAAGAGCTAAATGTTGAATGTTTCCCATCTTAGCTTTAAAAAAAGGCATTTTTCAAATTTTATTTTCTAATTTACCTATATTTAAATTATAAGAAATTTCAAAATTCAATTTCCAAATCTATCAATTGACAAATAGACAATTTCAGAATTCAATTTCCAAATCTATCAATAGACAAATAGACAATTTCAAAATTCAATTTCCAAATCTATCAATAGACAAATAGAAATTCAAATTCAAATTTTTTTTTTAGGAAAGCATGTTTATTTACCATACTGGAATCCCTAACCTACAGCATAACGACTTCGATAACGATAACGATTCATTATCGATAACGACTCTGTCGATCGATCGACTCTATCTAACGACTCTATCGATAACGACTTCTATCTCTTTATATATATCCAATGAATGTTATTATAGAGAAAAAATAATTGGCATAGTGCCAAAAAGGACAAAAATAAGAAAAGTTGAATATCGAGATATTTTGGTCATCAAATAAATAAATATCCTATTGTTTCAGCAATAAGCACTTACAGCTAATGTTGAAAATAACTCACAGAAAACTAAAGCTTTTACCAATAAGCTTTTCAAAAAAAAAATATAATTAATTATTTTACATTTGAGATACAGACATACAGATTATATTTTACTGTGAAATAAAACCACATTAAATAATATTATTTTTTACTTTGTAAATATTCAGTTTTCTTTGTGTAAAGACTTTTCATAAACGCACATTAGAAAAAACTTCTTATATATATTTTAAAAGTTTAATTCAATTTTTCTTGATTATTAACTTAAAAAAAATGAAAGATTATTTTGAATCTTACTGTATTTGAACAGAAAAAAATATATAATAAGTTATTTATGAAAATTTAAAATCAAACATTTTGAAGATTCAAATGCAATGTTGCATAGAAAATAATTTTCCAATTTCTCGAATAAAAGTTTTTGTGAATTCTTTTCTAAATGGAAATTTTTGTGCTTTCCCAGATCGAAACGGGAGTGAAAATAACATGTAAATTCTCAAAATCCTTTTACACGTCGTAAATATATACATTGACGTCATACACTGTCCTTAGGGAAAAGGCAAAACTTCCTTTTGTTCAACTTATTGCTGACCCAATACCCTTGGTGGTAATACGAAATTCCGTATAGTTAGACTATTAGACGCTAACTCTATACTGGAAATATTTCTGTCCAGCATATCTATCTCTTTTAGTTTGATAAAACATGTTTGTTTTATCTCATAAAAATAATTCTCGGTTTTTTATATGTTCAAGGTAAAGAAATAATTTGATCTGTCGTTCTCTGAAAAATCTATAATTGACAATTTTTGTTTCTTCTAAAAACATTTTTTCAGAACTATATAATTCATTATATTATCGTATAATTTCAAATAAAACAAGGAAAAATATTTAAAAAGATAAAATTTACTTTTTAAATTGGTATGTTGGTTTAAATTTGAGTCTGAAGTGTCTGTTCACAAATTTATTTTTAAACTTTCTAGAAGTGCTATGCAAAAAAAGTGCTCCACCTGTACGTTTTATAAATTTGGATAATTAATTAAAAATATATTATTATTTGATTAGCTAAAATTTCATTCATTTGTCATATTACTATTATTACGAAAATCAATCTGCGAGTTAAGGTTAAAAGTTAACGTCTTAAAGGTTAAAAGATTAAAAGTTAACATATGACGTCTTTGAAGAAGTTGATCACAAATTAGCTAGATAATAATTGCAATACATTTACCTTTAAAAATAATTTATGCTAAAATAAATTATGACTTACAAATTGTAAAAAGGTAATTATATTGATATGATAAATATAAAATATCATACATAACATTAATATTGAACAGGGAAGGTTTTAATGATTTAATGGTGCCATATAAAAACAGTAATAATTATCAAATCCTTTATATTTTGTTTAACTGTCCCTTTTCAGCTAGAATGCTACTTGCTTTTAAAAAATAACAATTAGATAAATAACAAATTAAACTGTATCCACGCCTTTTTCTTTCAATAAGCTAAATACTTTAATTATATATATCCAAGAAAAAAATAATAAATTAAGAGCTTATTTAAAAAGCTGTATTGCAGAAATGAATGAAAAAAAAATTAAAAAATACACACAGTATATAGAATTTGTGGTAAAATTTTAAAACCAATTTTTTACTACTACTAACCGGACTACTAACTGTACTATACTACTAACCGGAGGAGAATGAGGAAAGAAATGACTTGCCTGGAAGACTTTTGGATGTAACTACCCCCATTGCGTGACATATAGAAAAAAACACGTTAAAGTCCTGGTACTTGGATTATACAAATTGTATAAAGTACAAATTTCACAAATAAAGATAAATATTTAAAACCGGAATCAAATTTTCTTCATTATATTTGATGGATTTCAAATAGTCACATTTAAATTTAAATACAGATTCATTGATAAGTTAGCTATCGCTACCAGAATTTAAATTATGCGCAATAAATAATGCAATTGAATACAATAAAAATGCCTTATATCATAATAAAGGCTTTCGTTGCAGAAATTGAGCAATATTTGGAATTTGGTAGTAAAAGTATGACCTCAAACAACAGAAGCAAATACCTTTTTCTGTAGTAGATAATATCCATACACTGCTACATATATAAAACGTTAAATTAATATATTTTTTTGACTGATAATATCAGGAATTGCTTGTCGCACATAGCATTTTGACTTCATTGATAGGATCAGTCTTTGTGAATGTCCTGTATTAGAGTTTTTATAGGAATAATAAACATAGATGTTTATACACCATCACCATGGTTACTACCATCAATGTTTTACGTGTTTTTATTTTATATTTTTATACAAATTTTCTTTTGCTGTTATACTAATTCATTAAATAAAGAATGCCTTAAATCTGCATACATATAAAGCCACTGCTTATTTCCAATAACAAAAAAACAAAAAGAAAAAAAAAAGATAGCAAACACATTATTGCCTATACTCTTATAACTATATAATCAGAATTTTGATTCAAAATTTATTAAAAAAATTTTCCAATAAAGCCGAAAGCGCATGCGTTAAAGTTTGTTTAGATTATTGAAGAATTGCATTATGAATAATGTTATTAGAATCCTCTTCAGTGATACTTATAAGTGTACTTTACTTAGTTTTATCTGCATTTATTCACAAAATAAAAAAGAAAATTTACACAAAGTTCAATTACAATAAACACAACAGAGTTGACCAAGGTCATTACCATAACAGTTCTGTAGCTTGCCAGTACTTTGCTGTTTCGGATTCGCCAAGAAGTGCCGAGCAATGATAGAGATGAGCTCGGTTCATTAGATCTGCCAAATTACAAACGGGGCAGTATGGTTGGTCGAAAATCCCAATGCAATGTAGATGTTCACCCAGACAGTAGTGACCTGTTAAAAGGGGGATCTAAGCATCAGCAACAGTACTTGAGCCGTTTGGAGCTGTGATAAGATCCTCAACTTTCTATCGCTTTGTCTGTATTCAGTAAAACAATTGTAAGTTAAAATTTCTAGTCATACAGCCTTTTAGGATAGTATGGTAATGTTAAGCATCTTGATTGAAGCATTTTAAAGCCCTTTCTTGAAAGGAAATCAGCTTATCCATACCACAAAGCTCCACACTGCCCAGGTATCCACTGAAGCACAACGTGCTTTTTCTCCAAAGGCTGGCTTTGGGTTGAACAAAACTTTTCAAAAGATTTTTTGATGGTAAACGTTCAATGTGGTGCAGTTGGAAACTTGCAACTTTTCACAGTTAATACAACAGCCGAAGTAAGACCTTCTCTCACAATCTTCACAGATTTTAATAATTTTTAAAGCAATGTATAAAGAAAACACTAACAGCGATAAACAATTTTAATCCCCTCATATGCTAGATATGTGATTGCATTGCAGTTTGTCCACGAGTGAGGTTATTTAACTATACATTTTAATGAATCTTAAGCTGAAATAGGAGGATTGTTAAACTGTAGTAGAATGAACAGTAACTAGAGATGTAATAAGCTGTAATAATCACTTAATAATCAAATTTTTTTACAATCGAAACTGCAGTATATTTACAAAACAATTAGTAATGAATCGTAATAATTACAATAAAATAGTTTACTGCAGTAGATTTAATCACACTAAGTTAAGTTCAAATCACGAAGATTAGGCTTTATTTGTTTTTAAATACTACTACTATTTTTTTAGGAATATCAAAATTAATTATAAATTTACTAAACATAAGAAAATTGGAATCTCTGTAATAGCAGATCTGTTATTTAATAACTTAGACAACAGACGGAAATATACTGATTGTAATTTTTTTGGCTAAGTTTACAATATTTTTTATTGTTTTATCTATTTCCTACTGATTTATTTTTTATACAAAAACATTTATTTTCACTGGGTGTCTCTGAACGATAAATAAAATATTAAATGTGCGTATACACTCGAATTGAAAAAAAGCCCTACATAAATGATACAGTTTTCTTCTCACAACAGTTTTTATCTGTGGTTCTGAAACTGTTTCAAAAATTGAAGAAAAAAAAACCGTTCTACAAAATGATGATAAGTATGACCTTAACCTGTCTCAGAAAAACCGTAAGAAGACTTTTAAATTATTCTCCCAATACAATAAGTTCTTCCAGAAATTCTTGAAAATTGATTACTCTTAAGCTTTGAGGAGGTTCTAGGAGCAGAAATTCTTCGCAGAGTCAGTCCTGAGGGAAATTATGCTCTTTGGAACATTATCTAGAAAATCTTCTTGAACAATAACCCGGATCTTACTTTTTGGTTTTTTAGAGTATCCACGATTTCTATAAACGAATTAGATTTTTTTTCTGGTCCATCCTAGAGGAGTTTCCTTATTTTTTTTCTCAACTTCCAATCTTTTCTCACTGAACATTCCTTTTTTTGACCAAGAAAAAAAAAAATCAAGTTTTACAGATGTTTTTCTTTCTTTTTTCTTTTTAAAAAAGATTCTATTTGTTTGATGTTGGGTTTCCAGATCATTAAAAAACTGTGACGTGAATTTCGTGCTTATTATGTTCTGTTCCTGTGCATCTCCAGAAATTTTTCCAAACGAAATGGAACTGAAAAATATTCAACAGACCTTTAACAAGGAACAAAAATAGACCTTTAAATCTTTTAGAAACACAATAAACTAAAAATTAAAAATAGACTTTTGAGTCTTGGAGGTTTTTAAGCTGAAAAATCCAAAGTTTCTGTTTGTTGAGTAGTTTTCATTAAATGATAAAAATAAAATTGCATTAATGTAAATATTTATAAAAATAGTACATAAATAATTACACTGATAAAAATATGAGCCTAGTTGTCCAGAAATGCGAGAATGAGTTATAATATTGCTGTTCCTTATTTTTTAATCTAAATACAATATTTATTGTTAATCAGCTTATTGTATGTTATAAATATACTTTCTAATAACATTTTAAATTATAATTGACTTATATAACTGGAAAGTTAATAATCGATTTTATATGAGATAAAATTTAATAGTTTTTGTTTTATTTTGTTTGAAAATTTTATAGCATAATAAAAAATATTTCAAAAAATATTCATTAAAAAATAAATTAAATAAAATTAAGGCTTGAGAAATTAAAGAAAAATTCGAATTTAAAGAAGAAATTAAGAATTTAAAGAACAAATTAAATTTAAATTAACTAAAAAAGGATGAAACTAATTAATTTAACTTAATTAAAAATGATGAATCTAATTATTTTAAATTAATTAATTAAAGAAGAAATTAATTTTTCTTTAAATAAAACCAATTCAAAGAAGAATTAAAAATGTAAAGAAGAAATTAAATTTAAATTAATTAAAAAAGGATGAAATTAA